>CM050933.1:64007775-64607775 GCA_027789145.1 Solanum arcanum
AAAGCAACAAAAAAATCAACAAAAGATTAAGATAAAAATGGATTGGAGGAGAGTAAATTTTCTGCTTGCTGGAAAATGTAGTCTCGACCATCTTTTAAAAAATGAACGTTTAAATTTCTTTTTAAAATGTGAGGTCATTGGTAATTTAACCCTTGACCTCAGGAAATGAAAATTTCATAAAAAATCGTGAAAAAAATGCAAGGAAAAATAGATGTGGAGAGTGGGGATTGAACCAACAACCTCTTGAATGGATGAGAGAGTTAGGAGAAAAATAAAGGAGAAAATAAATGATGGAGAGTGCGGATTGAACCCACAACCTCTTAGATAGGTGAGAAAGTTAAGACATAAATTAAAAGAAAAATAATGAGCTTGTGGGGGATTGAACCCACAACGTCCTTGACTTAAACTAAAAAGGAGAGGACAAACAGAAAGGAATATTATGGGGTGGATGGGAATTGAACTAGAGTCCCCCAAATCTGAAAAATGCAATTATCAAATTTAAAATTAGACTTAGTGTTGTCTAAGGGATTCTAAATCAGGTTTCCTTTCCCAATTCCATATTGGCACATAGGTCATACGTAAGTAACTATTTAATGAATGCTGCCTCTAAAGATCGAATCAATATCTTGTCATATCTCTAAGATATATAAGTCTTATACCAGATAATCTTTGGTAAACATGAATCACTTAGACAAAATATGGATGAAGCCTCATGGCTTGTATGTGTGGAGTCATACGTGTAGCATACGTTTAAAAGAAAGTGACCTACGATGCATATGATAAAATGGTGTAACCCTAGAAGGGTTAAGTAAGTGTGTGAAACATACTAAATGGTCAAGTGCATTGGCATATGATGAAATGAACATTCACGTGAAGGAGTGAGTAATCATGAAAAGAGAATGTGTTAAAGTTAATGAATGAGGTGACTATATGATAAGAGGCTAATGTGAAAGATGAGAGCAATCTCAAATGAGCCTATGTAAATGTTACCAAAACGTACTTACCTATGAGAGTGTAAAGTTAATGAAGAGACCAGTCTCTATGAACACTACAATCAAAATATTGAACTTAATGCATACATAATACTAATGATGAGATGAGAACTCATCTAATGAGCTATAATGTCCTCATGCTAAAATCCAACTTCCATGATGTATAAGTTGAATGCAATGGAACTATATACTGAGCACCGATACCCTAGCTATGAGCGTTGATGCCTTCCTTCGTGAAGGCGGATATTTACGTAACTATCATGAGATGAGATTGTCCAGCATTCTTAGTATGGGTCTCCTTATATCTCCTAGTCTTTGAACGTATACTGCCAATATAGGGATTCGACTCCCTATATACGCTAGCATGTCGGGGTCATTTTGGCCGATGATTCCACCTCCTTTCGGTATGGGGAAGAAACTGGATTTCATGATGCTCACATGATCTATGTCGGTTAAGGTTAAATCTACCAAAAAAAAGAATGAGGCCAGACTCAAATGATGCACATAGTAAAATGAACGAAACCAAAGGTGTTAGGATAGGGTAATCAAGAGGTGAGCTAGACTTAAGTAATGACACTAGGTTATTCTTGGTCATTGAACACCAAACCCGATTAGAGTCTTAAATGTTATCGTAGGTATGACTTGTTATTGCACTAGTATATGAATGAATGAAAATGAAGTACGTATTAATGAATTAAGAAGACTCACTTTTTTTCTGAAGAAGGTTCCCTAGTTGAGGTCTCATATGTTGATCCCCCATTTTAGGAAGTCTGAATGTCAAGTCAATAATTCCAAGGTCTTATGGCATATGAAAGAATTATATGAATTACGTGATATGATATGTGTAATATGTTATGTGCTGCTTGCAAAATTATAAGTATGATGATGAATGTTACTCTCATGGAATGACTTTCGTAATCCAAATTTGGTAAGTCCACTGACTTTCGTAATCCAAATTTGTCAGGTCCAATGACTTTCCAATCAAAATTTGGCATGTCCACTAACTTTCCTAATCAAAATTTGGCAAGTCTACTGACTTGAATTTCCATAAATTATGATGTTAGGAAAGATCTATTCTTACTCATGCTTGTCCTTGATTTGTTCTTGCATATATCCATACTTAGTACAAATGTGTACTAATCCCATACAATATCTACTTTTAGGTGCAGGTACAAGTGGATGTTAAAGCTTACAGTATGACGTTGCATCTATCCGGACGTGGAGCTTTCATCTGGATTTGGAAGGCTCTATGCTTTCGAGGATGTCTATTGTTATATCTAACTTAGATATAGGCTTTATCTAGTGGGGCATTTCCTACTAGTGTTTTATTTCATACTTTGTATTGGTGTCGTTTTTGCAAGAAAACATTTAATGCAATTATGAACTCCTTATTTCATTTGATTATTTCGATATTAGATGATTGATTCTTGAACGTCTATAATGTTGAGTATAATATGTTTCACATGAAATAAGAAAACAAAAGGTTCAAATTTGCTGCTAAAAATAACCTAGATAATGTACCGGTGACGTATTTAGGCTTGTCTGCGACCTGTAAAAGGTAAACGATGCTGGTCTCGTCTATGGTCTAGATTCTGGTCATGACAAAGTTTGTATCAGAGTCTTAGGTTAAGTTTCAAAGATAATAAATTCACATCAACAACATTGAGTAGTTTCTAAGTCATGGTAGAGAATTGCACCACTATCCAGAATTAGAGACTGCAAGATGCATAGGAAAATTCCCTTATTCTGCTCTTATCGTGCCTTCAGTAATGTCTTATTCTTGGTGTTAAGAGCGTATCTAACATCAACTCTTGATATTTAGAAAGAGGAATACAAGGACAAACGCAGGCGGAGATATTGGAGGGAGCAGCTACTGGGGTAAATCAAGTTCCTCCCTAGGCTCCAGCCGCTGGAACGGAGACGCATGTTAATCAAACTGCGTTGACAGATGGAGAAGTGAGGAAAAACTTGGTAGATATGTCCCAAGCCATCACTTTAGCAACTCTAGCTATGACAACCTAGGCGGAGCAACAAGGTGTTCCTACGGAGAACCTACCGGCCAACACCATGTCTAACAGGTTAAGGGACTTCACGAGGATTAATCCTTCTAATTACATTGGATATTAGATTGTTGAGGATCTCGAGGAGAAGTGTAGGAAAGTTATGCTACATGATAGCATGGACTTTTTAAGGCTTATGGTTCATGTCCAACGAATTGAAAAGAAAAAGATGGAAGAGGAAGCACACTAGGGAGGGAATAGGTGAAGGAAAGCTGAAAAGAACTTTTAAAGGAAGAGTAGAATTTAAATAAGAGATAAGCCCAGGTTTATAAAGGGACCCTCCCACCAAGAAGAGTCAAGTTCATTAAGGGTCTCTATAATAGGGATTCCGAGTCCATAGTTAAGATAAATCGTGTTGTTTGTGAAAAAGAAACATGGAACCCTTAAAATGTGTATCGATTATCGGTAGCTCAACAAAGTCACTGTCAAGAATAAGTATTCACTTCCCAGAATAGATGACTTGTTTGAACAACTCCAAGGTTCTAGTTTCTTCTCAAAGATTGATATTTTTTCAGGGTACCATCATCTTAGGGTTAGGAATGGAGATATCCCAAAGACAGCCCTTTGTACCCGCTTGGTCACTATGAGTTCCGAGTTATGTCATTTGGTCTCACGAATGCACCTGCTGCATTTATGGATCTCATGAACAGAGTTTTATGTGAATACCTTGAATCTTTCGTCATACTATTCATTGATGATATTATCATCAACTCTAAGACCAAGGAAGGCATGAACAACATTAGAGACTAACCTTGTAGGTACTTAGACAACATCATATGTATGCCAAATTCAACATGTGTGAATTCTGGTTCAGATCAATGACCTTTTTAGGTCATGTTGTGTCCGATTAAGGTGTGGAGGTATATCTCAGGAAGACTGAGGCTTATAAGAACTGGCCACAACCTCTTACTCCCATAGATATCTGTAGTTTCTTGGGATTGGCTGGTTATTATCGCAGGTTCGTGGAGGGTTTTTCTTCCATTGGTGCTCAACTCATAGCCTTGACGACGAAGAAAGTTAAGTTTGAATGGGCAGATACATGTGAGAAGAGTTTCTAGGAGCTCAAAAATAGACTCAGTTCAGCACCGGTGCTTACTTCGCCTAAGTGTGGTGAGAATTACACTGTTTATTGTGATGCATCTAGGTTTTGTTTTGGTTGTGTTCTTATGAAGGGTTGTAAGGTGATGGTCTATGCATCCAGATAGCTCAAGGTTCATGAGAAGAATTATCTTACTCATGATCTAGAGTTCGCAGCTGTTGTGTTTGCACTGAAACTGTGGAGGCACTACTTGTATGGAGTGCATGTGTATACTACAAAAGTCTCAAATACATGTTCACGCATTGAATCTACATCAGCGGAGATGGTTGGAGCTGTTGAAGGACTATGATAAGAATGTCCACTACCATATAGGTAAGGCTAATGTTGTAGATGATTCTTTGAGAAGGATGAGCATGGTAAGTACATCCCACTTTGAGGATTAGAAGAAGGAGTTGGTGAAAGATTTACACAGATTGCCCAGACTTGGTGTGCTGTTAGTTGAATCTACTAGTGGTGGTGTTTCAATTCATCCTAGTTCTGAATCATTCTTAGTAGTTGAAGTCAAGAAGGTTCAACATCTTGATACTATGTTGATGGAGTTGAAGGACTCAGTGTTGGATAAGATAAATTAGTCTGTTGCTTTGGGAGGTGACGGCATACTTAGGTACCACGAAAGGATGTGTGTACTATATGTGGATGATTTACGGAACAAAATTATTGCAGAGGCCCATGGTTCCAAATATTTAATACATCCAAGTTCCAATAAGATGTATCATGACCTTAAGCAGATCTATTGGTGGGATGTCATGAAGGACATTGCTGGATATGCGGCCAAGGGTCCTACTTGTCAACAGGTTAAGGTAGAACATCTTAATCTTGGCGGTCTTACTCACATGATTGAGGTTCCAACATGGAAGTGGGAGGCCATTAATATGGACTTCATGGTTGGTATTCCGAAAAAAAGGAGATAGCATGACTCCATATGGGTTATTGTGGACAGGATGTCTAAGTCTGCCTACTTTATCCCTCTGAAGTCTACTTACAGAGCCGAGGATTATGCGAGACTCTACGTTGATAAGATTGTGAGATGGCATGGGATTGCCTTGTCTATCATTTCACATAGAGGATCTCATTTTACTTCACATTTCTAGGGATCCTTCTAGAAGAACTTAGGCACGCAGGTAAATCTTAGTACTTCCTTTCATTCTCAGACTGCTGGGCCGGCAGAGCGCACCATTCAGACATTGGAGGACATGTTGAGAGCGTGTGTAATTGACTTCAAAGGTAGTTGGGACCACAATATGCCTTTGATAGAGTGCTCATATAATAACTGTTATCACTCCAGCAATGGGATGGTTAGACACTATATGGTAGGAGGTGTAGGTTTCCAGTTTGGTGGTTTGAGGTTGGAGAGTCATCCATTTTGTGTCTAGAGATCAATCATGAGGCCTTAAAGAAGGCCAGGGTGATTAAAGACAGGTTGGCTACTGCTTATAGTCGATAGAAATCGTATACAGACAATAGAAAACGATCCTTAGAATTTGATGTTGGTGACCAGGTTTATTTGAAGATATAACCTATGAAAGGGATAATGAGGTTTCGCAGGAAGGGGAAGTTTAATACGAAGTATGTTGGGTCGTATGAGAAGAAGTGCCTAGGTGATCCAACATCGATTCTACATGTTGAAGGTTTGGGATTTGATGAAGACTTGTCCTATGAGAAGGTTCTCGTTGAGATTTTAGACCGGCAGGTAAAGCAGCTGGGAAACAAAGAGGTTTCTACAGTGAAGGTATTGTGGAGGAACCATCTTGTTGAGGGTGCTAAGTAGGAGGTCTAGGCCGATATGAGATCCTTCTACCCTCATATCTTCAGCTCTTGAGCTTAGATTTTCTATTCTTAAGTCTAAGTTCCTTATCTCCTCTATTCCTGGTTGTTGTTGCCTGACTCTGTATAATACCTATGTTATGATATGATTGGCGTTGTGCTAGATTATAATAAATGTCATTCGGGGATGAATGTTCCTGGGGAGGGGGGATAATGTAACAACCCTAAAAATGGATATGTTAAGTAATGCTTAATATGTCTAGAATGCCTACAATTAGACCGGGTTCACACGGATTAATACGTGTAGATCCAGACGTCAGAACCCTTGTGAAAGCCTAGACAACTAACTTGGGGATTTAGTTGAGCGAGGAAATGTTGGGTCCAGACATGAAGGGCTCCCGAATATGAAGATTTACCCGGATGAGTTTTTACCGAACTTAAAAAGGGGAAATCTTAAGTTTGGAGGGTCAAGGGGTAAAATGGTATTTTTCCACGCTAAGGGTAGTATCGTAATTACTCTATATATGTAATTAGTTATTAAATAAATATGATTGAGGGGCATTTTAGGTAAAAAGGGCCGAAATTGCCCATTGAGCAAAATCTTGCTCCACCCGGGTTTGAACCTAGGTGGGAGAAATTATTTAACTTGATTATTATATTGGAGAATTAACTTAAATAATTAATATTTAAATGCTTATTTAAGGAAAAAGAAAATCAGATTATTATTAATTAATTAATTAATAAATGGGGCGGTCTTGGTCAGGTCGACCCAAAGGGACCCGTTTTTGCGATGGGGATGTCACAGGTTTGATCCTTCATGGGGTTTAAAATTTGAATTTTTTGTAAGGGCAATAAGGTCCTTTCACGTGTGACTTAAATAAATCAGATTTTTACAATTTAACAAAACCTTATTTTCACTAAGTCTAAAACTATTATCCTAATCTTAAGGAACCACTCGCTTCTCACGTTTATCCTCTCTCACTTTTGTGTTCTATCTTCTAACTAAATACAAGAACAAAAAACATAACCAAAAGTTCTTCATGCTTGAAAAATTTACACGTCAAAAGCATAGACAAAAAGCTAACAAAAAACCTATAGCAAAAAGAAGGGTTTTCCGTCGAGTTTTTTGTTGAAGTTTCGGGTCATGGACGTGAATTTTTAGAGGGTTTTTGACAGCAGGTCATGTGTTGAATAATACTCAAGTCAGGTATGGGCTTCTCTCCTAGACTCCTTTCTCCAAGACAATTTCCTTTCCACGAATTCAACGAATTTTGAAACTAGGGTTATTCCCATTCTTGTCGAACTCCTTGTACCTAGTATCCTTCTAATTTCAATCTTAAATAGGTTAGAGATCATGTTGTTGGTATATTTACTGGTAGTTTAAATATAAAGTGTGATTTTCGTGATAATGTGTTCATGTTATGTGTTTGGAATTGTAAGCCTGTTAATATATGCCAACTGAAAGTATGTGAAAAGTGATGTTTGTGCAAATGTTTGTTTAAATCATGATATGCAAAAGTGGTGTAATGTTGCTTGATTTAATGTTAATTCTTATCTTAATATAACCAATGAAAAAAAATACTTAAGGATGAACCAAAAGATTCATGAAATTTCCTAAGATATAATGAACAAATGATGATAACAAGGAGCTTAAAATAGTGAACAAATTTCCAGCATTTGGTAGGTTGGGTTCGGCCAATCAAAGTGGTACAAAATGCAATGAAAAATGAATGTAAAATAAGCTAAATCACTCAGGATTGAACCCAAGACATCATTACTTTAAATCTACAAAAAGATCAACAAAAGATTAAGACAAAAATAGATTGGAGGAGACTAAATTCCCAGCCTCCTGGAAATATTAGTCTCGGCAAAGTTTTAAAAATGAACTTCGTTTAATTTTTTTAAAAAAATGTGAGGTCATTGGTGATTGAACCCATGAATCACCAAATGAAAATTTCATAAAATTTTCATGAAAAAATGCAAGGAAAAATAGATGTGCTGAGTGGGGATTGAACCCACAACTTCTTGAATAGATGAGAGAGTTAGGAGAAAAATAAAGGAGAAAATAAATGTGGAGAGTGGGGGGTGAACCAACAACCTCTTGGATGGTTGAGAAAGTAAAGAGATAAATAAAAAAAAAATAATGAGCTTATGGGCGATTGAACCCACAACATCCTTGACTTAAGCAAAAATGTAGAGGAGAAATAGAAAGGAAATATTATGGGGTTGATGGGGATCCAACTAGGGTCCCCCAAATCCTAAAAATGCAATTATCAAGTTTAAAATAATAATAAGTGTTGTCCAAGGGATTTGAAATCGGGTTCTCTTTCCCAATTTCGTATTGATACATAAGTCATACGTAAGTAAATATTTAATGAATGCTTCAACTAAAGATTGAAATCGATATCTTTGCATATCTGCAAGAAGCATAGGTCTTGCACCACATAATCTTGGGTAAACATGAATCTCTTGGACCAGCTATGAATAAAACCTCATGGCTTGTATGTGTAGACTCATAAGTCTAGCATACGTTTAAAAGTAACTCAGCCTAAGATATATGTGATAAATTGATGTAACCCTAGAAGGGATAAGTAAGACTATGAAACACTAAATGTCCATGTGCATTGGCATATGATGAAATGAACATTCACGTGACGGGGGTGAGTAATTATAAAAAGCAAATGTGTTAAAGTTAATGAATGAGGTGACAATATGATAAGAGGCTAATGTGAAAGATGAGAGCAATCTCAAATGAGCCTAAATAAATGTTACCAAAACGTACTCACCTATGAGAGTGTAAAGTTAATGTAGAGACCAGTCTCTATGGACACTTTAATGAAAATATTGAAGTTAATGCATAATTAATAATAATGAAGAGATGAGAAATAATCTAATGATCTATGATGTCCTCATGATAGAAGCCATCTTCCTTGATGTATGATTTGAATGTAATGGAACTTTATACTGAGCACTAATAGGCTAGCTATGAGTGGTGATGCCTTCCTTTGGGAGGGGCAGAGGTTCACGTCAATCTCATGATATGAGATTGTCCGGCATGTCGGGTATGAGTCTCCTTATATGTCCTAGTCCTTGTACCTATACTGTCAATATAGGGATCTAGTAGGGTTCGACTCCATATATACGTTAGCATGTTCGGGTCACTTTGGCTGGTGATTCCACCTCTTTTCGGTGTGGGGAAGACACTGGATTTCATGATGCTCACATTTTCTATGTTGGTTAAGGTTAAAGTTCCCAAATAAAGAATGAGTCCAGCCTCAAATGATGCACATAATGAAATGAATGATACCAAAGGTGTTAGGATATGATAATCAAGAGGTGAGCTAGACTTAAGTAATGACACTAGGTTATTCTTGTTTATTGCACAACAAACCCAATGCGAGTCTTAAACTTCATCCTAGGTATGACTGGTGATTGCACTAGGGTATGAATAGATGCAAAATGAAGTACGTATGAGCGAACGAAGAAGACTCTGTGTTTACTGAAGAAGGCTCTCTAGTGGAGGTCATATATGTTGAGCCCTCATTTTGGGAAGTCCTAATGACTAGTCCATGATTCCAAGGTCTCTTGCCATATGAAAGAATGATATGAACTACGTGATATGATATCTGTAATATGTTATGTGATGCTTACAAAATGATAAGTATGATGATGCATGTTACTCTCATTGCATGACTATCCTAATACAAAATTGGCAAGTCTACTGAATTTCCCAATCCTAATCTATCAAGTCCACTGACTTTCCTAATCCAAATTTGGCAAGTCCACTGACGTGACTTTCCATAAATTATGTTGTTAGGAAAGAGTTATTATTACTCATACACTATCCTTGGTGTGTGCTTTCATATACCCATACTTAGTACAATTGTGTACTAATCCCATACAATATCTACTTTTAGGTGCACGCACAGTTGGATATTAGAGTTTATAGTACGACGTTGCAGCTATCCGGACGTGGAGCTTTCATATGGTTTTGATAGGACTCGTACTTTCAAGGATGTCTATTGTTATTATCTAGCTTAAATTTAGGCTTTATATAGTGAGGCATGTCACACTAGTTTTATATTTCGCGTTACATTTCAAACTTTGTATTGGTGCCGTTTTTGCAAGAATATGTTTAATGCAATTATGAACTGCTTCTTTCATTTGATTATTTCTATATTAGATGGTTAATTTGTTAACTCCTATGATGTTAGATATAATATGTTTCACATAAAATAAGAAAATAAAAAGTTTAATTTTTCCGCTAAAATTAACCTAGATGAAGTAACGATGATGTATGTAGCCTTATCTGCTACCTCTGAGATCAACGACGCCGGTCTCGTCTGGGGTCTAGATTTAGGTCGTAACAACCGAATCCTTGGACAGGCTTAGCTCTAGTGGACAACTTAATTCAAGAGAAGCAGTCTCAAAAGAATACTCATGCAATAACTTTAAGGAAATATTAAACTATCCAAAATGGAAACTCAAGTCTTAACTTAAACGACTAAAAATAAAAATATTAAAGAACTAAAACTATCCATATATGAAGCATGTGAAACGATGAGTGATGTCGGGACACGACCCCATGTCCTCCTATAAACTGAAATACTAAAACAATATGGAAGGGGATCCTCCATAAAGTAAGGAGGCTCACCAGCTAACTCTGCGTCCTCAACTGAATTGACGAGGTGCTGCATGTTGATACTGGTTACCTACATTTGCATCATAATAAGATGCGGGCCAACTTTTATAAGTGCCTTCAATGTACAACCACGCGAGGGGAAAACTTAACATGACATAATCTTGAAATGAATATGAACAGAACATTTACCTTTGCTTTACTGGACTCATGGATACTCAACTCAAATGTAAAATAAAACAATAGTAAAGGTGCAGTTTATATAAAGCATTTAAATAGTAATAACAACTCACTTTACTCATATATTAATTAATATAATTATATTGGAGTTTCTCTAACTGAAAAGCATAACAATGAGTTAATGTGATGATACAATGTCTCACCCACACTGCCATAATTGTCCTATAAGTTGCCTGGATAGAGAACTCGTCAACTAAGTGGATTCAATAGTCTATGCTAAAAAGCATTAAGGTGCCATCTAAAAAGTATGACCCTTTCTACACACGATGGCTACATGGTATGTGGAGACTTGTGTTATTATGAACTCGTTCTCATATCGGTGCTCAATACTTAGTCGAAAATATACTCAGCTCATATGTTTTTAAAGAGAACTCTTTCTGTGATTAGAGGTTATTACTCAAAACTCCCTAAATCTCTCTTGGAAAATCGGTGTTTTCTTTATTAATTAAATGTGAAAACATTTTACTCTTTGAGAATATATAGTCTCAATATATTCTTATGAATAAATGAACTTCAAGTTTTACTTTTTACTCAACTCAAAAAAAAGTCTTAAAACAAAGTCAAAACATTTGTGCGACTTTTAGAGAACTCTATGAACTTTTCTTGACTTGACTCTTAACTTCCTTGAATAAAATTACGGATTTAACATTCACCATATAATGTTTATAGATGATTTCATGATGTTTAAAAGTATCTTAGAGTATAGAAATAAAGTTGAAAACATCAGTACGTTTCTAGGGAACTCAAACGAAAAGAAGTGGGTAAAGGTGGGATACATGGTGTCCCTAGCACTCTAAGTGGTCCGGGGCGCCAAAGGGAAAAATTCAGAAGGTGGGTAGAGGTACTCTTAGTGGGGCGACATCTCATCCTTCTTCCTAGTTTTTTGAAAATTTTTTGCTCGATTTTTAACCTTAAACCCTCTAGATTTAATTGGTTCTTTTCCCAAACACTTAGATTCGAATACAAAACAACAACTAATCTCATAAATCAAACTCAAGAAACTTCTTAACAACTTCAACAACAAGAATTGACAAGAACTTAAACTAATTTCATCAAGAACTCATAATCTTTAATTAAAAGAACACTACTCTAAATTGAATCACGATTGGCGCATGGTGAATTAATACATTTCTATGTCAACTAACGTACCTCGTAGGGATCACCCCTTGGCAGAATCCTCAAAAAATTCTTCCAAAATTTGGCGAAACCTTGCTTCTCCTTCTCTTTTGTCCTTTTATTTTATCTTTTGGTTGAAAACCCATCAAAATTACCACAATGAGATTTAATTAATTGGGTTGTGAAAAGACCACAATTCCCTCTAAAATTCGGTTTTGATTTTTTTTATCTAGACATCCAAACTTCAAAACATCATATCTCCCTCGTAAAAACTCGAAATTGATCAAACTCGGCGATGTTGAAAGATAATTCAATAATATTTCCTATGGTATCTGGTAGAATAACTAACTAATCTTGATATAGGAGTTACGGTTGTTTGAATTTTACCAAAAACATATACTTAACTTAACTTGGTCAAACTTTCACAAATTTGATTATTTGCACTAATATGACTTGTTTCTAATTTAGTTTTTTCAAAAATCCTGAGGTTAAATATCTGTAATTCTCAAATAATGAAATCGAACCTAAAATCTCAAAATCTATACGAAAATTGGTAAGACTATGTTCTAGAATGTAAAGACTCTCAAAAACCCTAAAGTAGATTTCGTAAGAACTCCTCTTTTTATTCAAAATAAAATTAAAAATCCAAACTTACAGTTCAAATAAGAAGTATGAACAGTTGTTGTCAATTTAAAGAACTCAAGTAGAGTTGAGGTCGATCCTAAAAAAAATTTCTTTATAGATAAGGTTTCACTATCACATTTATTCGAATGTTGTTAATATCTTCTAAGCAAATAACAACTGAAAGTAAATTACGTTTTGGTTGAAATGTTCTGATCACCAAAACTTGTAGTCAAAACCTAGATTCGAAACTAGAAGACTACTTTGTTATAATGTTGATTTTATTCATTAAGAAAAAACCATATTGTGTTCACCATAACAAAAGTTTTAGAATCCCCCCGAAATTAGATTTTCTGGCAAATTTTTTTTCATAAGATCTCTGCGAGTTAAATTATCTAATGCTTCTCAGCCAAATCAGATAATAATCACTTCCATTTTCTCAACCTTAAAGTGTTAGCAGTGTTGAACCTTGCTTAAAATGATCTAATGTTAAAGATTATTTCTCTCAAAATCAATCTTTGACTCAAAATTATTAGTTTGATTCAGCTTTTCCTAACTGGTATTTTTCTCTCAAACAAGTACAAGATATAGGCTTGTCTAATGCGTGTACTCACAAAACTAAAAGGATATTTATAGCTAGAACCTGCAGATTGTTAATATATATTGCCTTTTACTCGTTTTATGGGATCACAAGTAGAATATCGTCATAGATTCCACAGCCCCAGTCGTGGTATTTAGAAACTCATTTTTTCACATAAAGAATCAATAATGGAGAATGAAAACAAGTTAAGAAATACTTATGAAAATAATTTTTAAATCAAGAACCACTTTGATAGTCGGATAATAAAAATCCAAACTTCAAAGTGATAACAACAATGCGAATCCAAAATCAAAAACTAAAAGTGATATCATCTTCTCCTTCGTAAAACGTAAGATGATCAATAATAATCCAAAAGTGAACTAATAAGTTTGAACTAATTGTAAAAAGGAGTCCTACTCAAAGGAAGACCAAATTAAGGTACTCAATGGACTGTTCTAGGACCTGTGAAGGGATTCAATTTACGTTAAGCCCTTCGTGATCTTCACTTGGACTTTCTAACTTGGGTCCTCCATGCTTTCACTTATGGATTGCACCACGGTCAAGATTATGAACCGTTACAGAGACCATGATCTGTCTGAGTGCTCGTGGTCTTCACGTGGAACTCCAAAATTTTGAGTCCTCAATTCCCCCATTATTGAAATTTAAGCATGGACAACACCCTGTTTTTTAAAGATGCCATTGGTCTTCTGTTGGTTACTTCCCATTAAAACTTCTTCTTGCCCATCTACTGGTTCATCTTCATGATTCCGTGAGGTTGGTCGTGATCTTCACTTGGTCCAATCTACTCTTACTCTTCCAAGGTCTTTATATAGTTCACCTTCACGACAAAAAACCACAGACCATGATAAGGACCATGACCCTTCTAGGTACTCATGGTCTTCCATTGAGCATTTTTTGCCTTTTTCCTTCAGTTTATCCCACAAACTATAATATTTCTACATAATAAAAAAAACTCATCAAATCATACAAAACACTCTAAATTCTAGTATTAATCCTTAGCATTGAAGAATTAAATTTTCCACAATGTTGCGGCACATGAATTATATTTATACGTTCCAAAAGTTTGTGTACAGAGTCAACTCGACGAAGTAAGTCGGGCTCGCCGACTTTCTCTTCTCGCCCTTTTTTTCTTTGCTTCTTCATGAATTTATCCTTCTACTCACTGATAAGATCATGTGTTTGACTTTGTTGCCCTCAAGTAAAACATAAAAATAATCAGGCCAACACAGATGCCTACAAATAGTTTTACTAGAGATACAACATGAATGCACACGAGGTTCAATTTGCACATACAATGTTCAATTTGTGCAATGATTGTTTCAAACTATGACTAGCCATCATCAAAATAGAATTCAATCTCACAATGCTTACTCCATATGCAAATTCATGCTCAACAAGAGCATTCAAATTTCCTCACACCAAGAATGATTCAATTTGTCTCACAAAGTGAATCAAGGATTACAGTTTCAGAATGATAAATCAAATCTCACAATCTCATTGACCAACATATGAATTATTTTGCCCATAGGCTTGCCCATATTTTCTTATCAACATACCATTCGGATTATTCAGGATCATAAAAGCCTTTCAAGGCTTGATACGGGTTTAAGAGTAAATTTATGATCATTTTGAAATAGTGACTTCGATCTTCATGAAGTATGACTTGAATATCACTTCTTTCGATCTTTTCATTTTTTTCATCTTCAGAACAATTCTTCACATATTTAAGCACACAAATGCTTTTGGTATATCTCATTGGATACTCTTTTTCTTTCAACAATGCATAATTAACCCATGTTTCATCACTTTTCTCTTCTTGCTTTTCTTTGTCCCTTTTTATAGTTAAGGGATTCCATCTATTCTTCAACACAAGTGTCCAAGGATGGATTTCATGAAATTCTTACATAATTTCTTTCCTCCTTCTTACCATACCACAAAATAGGCTTTTCGCCGAAGTTGGCTATTCAAATAAGCTCATACTCCATGTAGGTTTTAGGTGCGGAGGACAAGGTCATTTGCTTTCCTATTTTATATAAAGAAAATTCTAGGCTTAAATATTTTCAAACTAGGTTTACACACTCACAAGGTGGTCACACAAAACGTATAGAAATTTCGTTAACTCTCAAAGATTTATGCCTAAGATCATTCGCGTCATTCATCAAAAATATTCAATTATAGCAATGAGGTAAGTTCTAGATATCACCATTAACATATTCTAACACACACAACTTTCAATACAATCATCAATCATGATTCTACAATTTAAGCTTGTGTGTAATGGTCATTCCAATAACTCATCTTGACAAATCAGCTAGTCACAATGAGATGCTAAGAGCTCACACAATACTTATACACTCAAATTTCCCTATTGGACTAGCACAACATATTTTTAATTAAGAGCACTATTTAAGTCATTCGTATTGGTCACAACTGACACTCAAATGTACAAGAAAATATCAATAACATCAACAAATCAAATAATCAAGAGGTGGATCAATGAGATTCGAAAATCACGTTAAAAATTGAAACCAAAACGAACGGGAAAATTCTAACACAATTAAGAGCACCATAATAGTTGTAACAACCTAAAAATGAAAGAGTAAAACTAGAGCCTAAAATGTTTGTGTCTGAGTTTCATATATGGTTTTGTGGTGTTTGATGTGTCCCGAGTCATGGTTAAGGTATTGAAGGTTTAGACGTCAAGGTACGACTCATCAAGGACCATACCAAGGGTCCTTGAGGAGGACCCTAAGTCTAACCCAAAGATCCCAATGAACCATGATGTTTGGCCTAAATGGGTGACCTACGGAAAGTGGTCCATGCCCCGCAGGTCGATCAATTCCGTGTGCATTAACTCTATGGGTCATGTCCCTCAAAACCATTCCTCTAACCCTGACTACATACCAATAGTATGGTCCGTGAATGGACTCACGGTCTAGAAGTATAGGTCTCCAGGATGGCACATATGTTCTATCAAGTGACACAACTAATTAATGTGGGAAAGGTTATTTTAATTTATTTCAGGTATATTGAGAGTATTAAAACATTAAAACCCTCATTTAGACTTCATCTCTCAAATCGAAACTCTCACTACCAAAACGTTCTCTCTTAAAACTCCATTGGAGATTGAGGTCAAGTTCAAGCTAGTTTCTTCTTCACTTTTCATTGGATTTAATCTAATAAGGTATGTTGATTCATCATCTAGGGTTATTCTTCACCCTAGATTCAAGTTCAAAGTTTTCAAGTCCAAGAAAAACCTTAAGTTTTACTCAATTGCATGGGTTCTTTGATCAAATGATTTCAAAGTGTTTTTAATAGTATTATACGATTAAATTACTATTTGATTGATAATGTATGATTAAAACTATATGAACCCATGACTTCTTTCAATTTCTCAATTATGCCTTATGAAGTGTGTATTGATAGTGGATGTATATTCATGAATAGTACCTAAATTATAATAGATTATTGAATTGTATCATCATCTATGCGTAATTATACTAAAATTTGAATATTGATGTGTTAGTGATTTGATGTTTATGGACCTAAAGACAAGTTATGATTTATTTCTTATTGAAATAGAATTGTGAGTTTGGTGTTGATCCACTTTGAATGTGGAGGTGTTTACTTGATTAATATGTGGTTGTATTGAATTGAAGGTTATCTTGCTTTTATCTCTATAGACATGAGGAATCTAGGTATGATTATAAAGTGAAGTATATGTGTGATATTTATGAGTATGTTGTGATGATACATTGTATGTAATAGTGTTATGATCCAAGTCTTGTTCTAAATTAACACACATGAATGTAGATGAAGAAATGTGAACTGATCTATAATGCAATATTGAATATCTTGAATTGGTAGGCTAAGACATCCTTTTCTTGTAGTCATGAATGTGATCATTAATATAGAGAATTGGTAGGCTTAGACATTGTTTTCTTTAATAATGAATGTACCTTGTCTTAATGTCTTGAATTTGTAGATATAATGCTGATAGCCTCTTCATAAATTAATAAATGAGTGAATTTCTTTATTTTGTAGATGTAATGTTGGTAGCCTCTCTGTGAAATACTAATGAGGTATATTATACTATCTCTTGAACCAAAAGACCTAAAAGCTGGTGTCCCATAATGATGAGACTAGGAACCAATGTGAATGTATAACCTCTAATGATAGATCTAATTGTGGTGTCCTCCTTATTGTGTGAAATGATGAATCTAGGAATGGTAGACATAATGGTGGTGGCTCTTCTTAGTGACATCAATGATCTATCCTTATATACCTTAAATCATAGACCTAATGGTGGAGACTCTTCATGTCTATGTACTTTGGGTTGGTAGGCCTAATGTTGGTATCCATATCCACTACAATTTTATGATGTGATTGAAATACTATATGGGTATGTAGGCTAAGCACTGACTCGATATAGTAAGATTGAAACTCTCCTAATGTTAGCCTTATATTCCAATGAACATATCCCTATCCCATAACTATGTGCCAACATAGGGGTATATAATATTCGGTGGTCATTACCAAAGTTAGGAGATCACCTACCTACCTTAGGCAAGTGGACACTCTCTTTTCGATGTAGGAACAGAACAACGGATTCCATGACTTATCTCTCATGGTGTTTGTCAGTTAAACGTTTATTCCCATTATGTGTGATGTAAATTATGGTTTTTGAGAAGTTCTATGATGTGTATGTGGTAGTATGGGATGTTATCCATGGATTTCATAAGTAGGCTTTAAGAGGCTCATAGTGAGTTCTGTCTGTCTTAAAGTCTAATGCATGAAAGTCGTCTAAATGATGTTATTGCGAACAGTTGACTCTTACATTCTATATGTAAAGATATATGTTATACTTGGTTGTTTTATGAGCTACTTCCTTTTCATGACTTATTGAATATGAATGTGCATTGATTAGGGTGACTTCAAAGGACTACTTAGTGGTAGTAGTAGTGTTTAATGCTACTTGCACATTGCACCATTATAGCTTAGAGTTGTGTCAGGTGATGATCCTAATGTGATAATGTGTTTCATGTAAAGTTTATTTGTTTTTTATGCTTATTGTGTAATGGTGGAAAAATAAATGGTAAGTTCACTTTATGTGACCTTAGCTCGATGCCTTAGTGTGGATAGTGGTATGGGACACTATCTATACATCTCACAACGTATAAAATAAGGGTTATTTGAGGGGAAGGTCTAACGTGAAGGTAATGGTTTACATGTGATATTGTTCAAATGTGACTATGACTTATATATTACGTTTGTTTAAATATCATGTCTATTATGCTTATGTTCATGAAGGTTCTATAAAAATTGCATATGCATGACGTTTAACAAAATGTCCCCTTTAAAATATGTTTCCGCATAGCTATCATACTTAGTTCATATTTGTTTGGTAACCTATATTTCTTTATAATTTTACTAGAAGTAGGTTCCGACATGTTATTGGTTCTAGCTATGATTGAAGTGCTTGGATAGAGTTTCCTCCAAGACATGGTATGTCTTCATAGACTGAGGACAAAGACTTTTAGTGTTTCTAGATCTTTAATGTTCAAAGACTATTGTTACGAATTTGATTGTACAGGGTCATGTCCTAATCATGTTTTGAGATTGGGTCTAAGATTTTCATTTGAAACTTAGGCATCCACTTGCATCTTTAAATGTTTTTTTAATTTTCTACTACTTCTAGTATCTATGCGATAAATGAATGCTATGAGGCTTGTATAAGACCCGTTCGAGGTCGAGTACGTTGTGTCACGTATAGGGGTGCTCTTGGTTCGTGAAAAATTGGTATCAATGTATATTGTTTTGGGAATGGTTTTTAGGATTGATATCTCACATGCCACGTCTAGTAGAGTTTTTTTCATCGATGTGAGTCACGACACATCGATGAGAGAGAGGCTATAAGACATTAGAATTTACACTTGTTTCAATATTCTTGAAGTCGTGCCTTAGAGTTGTGTTCTATAAGTGTCTTTTCTTATCATGCTCTTGTATTATTGGAGATGAATATAAGGGCTAACCTAACAAGGGCGAAAGAGGATAATATCAATGAGACCAATGAAGATATTAGAAAAGATTTTCTAACCTTAGCACAAGCCATGATGACTCAAGTGAATCAGGATATGAGGCTCATGCTGAATGCTATTGAGAGCACTATGGATTCTAGATTAAGAGACTTTGTGAGGATGAATGCTCCAATTTTTCTAGGTTTTAAGGTAGGAGAGGATCCACAAGAGTTTTTGGATGAGGTATATATTATAGTAAATGCAATGGGAGTTACTTCGATCTAAAAGCAAAACTGGTCGCCTATCAATTGAAGGACATTTCCCAAGTTTGGTTCACTCAACGGAAAAGCAATAGGACTATAGGGGCAAGGTCTATAGATTGGGAATTGTTTATGGAAGCTTCTTTTGGAAGGTTTTTCCCCTGTGACAAGAGGGAGTGTAAGGTTGAGGATCTTATAAAACCTTATACAAGGTTGCATGAATGTGGAGGAGTATTCCTTGAAGTTTACCCGATTGATTAAGATGCTCCGTCTTGGGTGTCTAACGTTATATATGAGATGAGTAGGTTTGTGACCGGTTTGTACGACTTATTTAAGGAAGAGTGCCATACAGCGATGCTCAATGATAACATGAACATTTCTAGGCTTATGGTATATGCTCAGTCTATTAAGGAATCCAAACTTAAGATAACGAATAAGGATTTGAACAGGTCTAATCGGTGATCCAGGTCAACCTAGGTTCAAGAAGAGATCCAAAAACAAAGATTCTTTGAATTATTCTAAGGATAACCAAATAAGAGTTACAGGATATCATGATTCTTAGCCTACTTGTAACAATTATGGTAAGAAGAATTTTGTAAAGTGTCTAACCAGTAATAATAGGTGCTATGAGTGTGGAAAAAGTGACTACAAAATGAGAAATTGTCTTGATATAAGGTTAAAGGGAGGGAGTCCAAACACGCTTCACCCAGATCTTGATGCTCCAAAGAAGAATCATTTTTATGCACTTCAAGACAAGAAGGGAAAATGAGCTAATCCAGGTGAAGTTACCGGTAAGTTGTTTATTTTTTACAGTGGTGAGTGGTTTATCAAGGTTCCTATATTGAATTTGTGTTAGTCTTAGTTGGGTTTTCCCTTAAGTGGGGGATAGTATATTGAACAGTAAGGTCATGAGAGTATCCTTGTATTTTTGTTTTATTCCTACTCAAACTTGAGACCTAGAGTTCATTGTAGCTAGTTTTATATTCTGGAGTCATGACTGATAATGAGTTTTCCATGACTTATTTAAGTTGTGCATGCTTTAGTTGAATTCTTGTTTTTTGAGAAAGATGAGTTTTCATAAATGTGTTCCTCATGTTAACATGCATGTATGATGAGTTGCCTGAATGTTTCATGAGTTGACTTGTTGAGAATGTTTAAACGTGTTGGTGAAAGGGTTGCTTAAGTTTCCTAATCTTGTTATAATGAGCAAAATGTTATTTTTAGAAGCAAGTTCCTCCATTGTAATGAGAAATAAAAAGTTATGATGCATAATAAGTTTGTAGATGTAGTTCCTACTTTCTTGTTGTGTTTTGAGCCTATGAATGTGGAGTTGATTTTTCCTCCTATGTTTATGAATTTATATTGATTTTGCACAAATGATTTTGGGCTGTAAGTCATGATTCTTTACCCCTTTATGTGTATTAATATTCATTCGAGGATGAGTGTTCCTAAGTGGGGGATAATGTAACGACCCTAAAAATGAATTAGTTAAACTAGAGCCTAATGTGTTTGTATTTGAGTTTCATGTGAGGTTTGATGAAGTTTAATGTTGTCCCAAGTCAAGGTTGAGGTGTCTAAGGCTTATAGATCAAGGTACGACTCCGCAAGAACCATATGAGGGTCCTTGTGGAGGACCATAAGTCTAACACCAAGACCCAATGAACCATGAAGTTTTGCCTCAGTGGGGTGACCTAAGAAGGGGTGCACACCTGGTAGGTCTATCCACGCCGGATGGATGGCCTCCATGGGTCATGGACCCCATAACCATGTTTGTGACCCAGACCACAAACAAACAATATAGTCTGTAAATGGACTCATGGTATGTGAGTCTAGGTCTCGTGGATGACACCTGTATTCTGTCAAATGACACGACCAAGATAAGGGTGAGTTGGTAAATTCACTCCATGTCCCAATTAATGTGTGGACAGATATTTTATGTCTATTAAGGTATTTTAAGAGTATTAGAACATTAAACCCTCATTTGGAGTTCATCTCTCAGATCAAAACTCTCCCTCCCAAAAAGTTCTCTCTAGAAACTCCATTGGAGATCAAGGTCAAGTTCAACCTATTTTCTTCTTCAATTTTCGTGGAAATTAATCTAAATAAGGTATGGTGATCCTTAATTTAGGGTTAATCTTTATCCTAGAATCAATTAATGTATTAAAGTCCATGAAAACCCCAAGTTTGACTGAAAACCATGGTTTCTTTCATCAAATGATTTCAAAGTGTTTTTAATGGAATTATATGATTGAATTACTATTTCATTGATGATATTTGATGAAAAACTCTATGAACCCATGAATTCTCGCAATTCCTCAATTATGTCTTATGAAGTGGGTCTATTGATCATGAATGCATATTGATGAATTATACCAAATTGTAATAGATTCTTAAATTGTATCATTATGTGTGCTTAATTGTGGTGAAATTATTGATATATTGATGTGTTGGTGATTTGATATTTATCGCCTTGAAGGCAAGTTATGATTTATTTCTTATTCAATTAGAATTGTGAGTTTGATGTTGAGATACTTGGAATGTGGAGGTGTTTACTTGATTCAAATGTGGTGGTATCGACTTGAAGGTATCTTACTTGTATTTCTATGGACATGAAAGATTTAGGTATGATCATAAAGTGAGGTATAGGTGTTATATCTATGATTGTGTTATGATTATGCCTAGATAAGATTGAAATCTTATTCTAAATTAACACACATGAAAGATAATGATGGAATGTGAAGTTCTCTATAAAGCAATATGTAATATCTTCAATTCGTAGGATAAGACATCCTTTTCTTTTATTGATTAATTTGATAATGAATGAAGCATCTTGAAATAGTTTGCTTAGACATCCTTTTCTCGAATAATGAATTTATCTTGTTTGAATATCTTGAATTGGTAGATCTAATGTTAATAGACTCTTCATATATGAATGAATTAAGTATTGAATAAATGAATGAATCTCTTGGCTAATTATACCTAATGTTGGTAGCCTCCACATAAAAGAATAATGAGTCATTTCAGACTATATCTTTAACCAGTAGACATAAAAGGTAGTTTCTCTTAATGATGAGTGAAAGAACAAATGTGAATGCAATCCTTGAAGCGGTAGACCTAATGGTGGTGGCCTCCTTCTTGTGAGAAATGATAAACCTAGGAGTGGTAGTCCTAATGGTGGTGGCTCTTACTAGGAAGATAAATGAGATATCCTTGTATACCTTGAATCGGTAGTCCTACTAGTGGTGAACCTTCATGTGCATATACTTTGCCTCGGTAGGTATAACGTTTGTAGCCCTCTCAATTACAATGTTATGATGTGATTTAAATACTCTATGGGAAATGTAGGCTAAGCACCGAGTAGATAGAGTAAGACGTAAACTCTCCCAATGATAGGCTAGGGTTCCAATAAACATCTTCCTATTTCATAACTATGTGCCGACATAAGGGTATATAATAGGTTGTGGTCATTTATCAAAGATAGGATATCACCTAGTCTACCTTAGGCAAGT
This sequence comes from Solanum arcanum, assembly GCA_027789145.1. NCBI lineage: Eukaryota > Viridiplantae > Streptophyta > Magnoliopsida > Solanales > Solanaceae > Solanum > Solanum arcanum. The sequence continues at coordinate 64,030,694 of CM050933.1, forward strand.
GGACACTCTTCTTTTGGTGTGGGAGTAGAACACCCAATTGCCTGACTTATCTTTCATGGTCAATGTTAGTTAAACGTTTGTGCATTATGGTGCTTGAGAAGATCTATGACGTGTGGTTGGTAGTATGGGATGCCATCCATACATTGCACGAGTAGGCTTTAAGAGGGTCATAATGAGTTCAATAAGTCCTAAATACTAATATATGAAAGTCCTCAAAATAATTTTATTTGAGCAATATTGACTCTTATATGCTTAGATGTAAAGATGCATACCATACTTGGTTGTACTACGAGTTAGTTCTTGTCATGACTTATTGTATATGAATGTGCATTGGTTAGGGTGACTTCAAAGAAGTGCTTAATGTCAGTAGTATTATGGGATGCTACTTGAACATAGCCCAAGTATGTCTTAGAGTTGTCTTAGGTGATGGTCCTAACGTGATAATGTAATTCATGTAAAGTTTATGTCTCTTTTATGTTTATCGTATAAAGGTGGAAAGGATAAATTGTGAGTTCATTTTGTGACCTTAGTGAGATGCCTTGGCGTTGATGGTGGAATGGGACGCTATACATACATTTCAAAAGGTCTAACATAAGGGTTACTTGAGGTGAAGGTCTAAGGTGAAGGTAATGGTTTACGTGTGATCTTATTCAAATGTGAACCTATGACTTATATGTTGGGTTTGTTTAAATATCATGTCTATTATGCCTATTTTCATCAAGGTTCTATCAAAATTGCATATGTATGATTTTTACCAATATGTCCCTTTTAAAGCACATACTCAGTACATTTTTTTGTGCTAATCCATATATCATTATGTTTTTACCACAAGTGTAGATTCTGGTAAGTTATGCTTCTAGCTAGCATAGAAGTGCTTGGATAAAGTTTCCTACGAGACTTGGTATGCCCTCATAAGACACGAACTTTTTATTTTTGATAGTTGTTTCATGTTCTAAGACTATTATTGATAATTCATTTGTAAAGGTTTGTGCATCGTTATGTTTTGAGATAGGGTCAAATATGGTCATGTGAGACTTAGACTTCCGCTTGCGTTTTGACATTTTTTGAATCGTATGATTTTGAATAAAATGTTTTAAATCTGTACTATTTACAGTATTTATGCAATGAATCAATGCTAAAAGGCTTTCACAAGACCCCTTAAGGGTCGAGTACGCCATGTCATGTCTAGGGGGTGCTCTCGGGGAGTGATAATAGTAAGATCAAACGAACATCCAAAACATACAAAATATAACCCAAGTAGATAGGTATTAAGATACCTTTACCCCACCAAAACAACTAAATAGTGTCCTCAATGTAAAAGAAATTAAATGTCTCAAATGTAAATAAAAGTGAAGGAGAGTCAAGATCCCACTGCCAGGCTAAGCTTGGGGTGAACTCAATATAGCTGGTGTGTAACGACCCTCAAAATGAAATAGGCCAATTTAGAGCTTTGAATGTGTATAAGGATTTAATAATCTATCGAAGTAAATAATTTTAGCATTTTAAGTTAGTTTGTAGTGTTTGGAGAAGTCAAACATCAAGGAATTACAAAGGTGTTCGACGACTAGTCACCTATTTCCTTATGTGTGTTCTAGTGTTCCTTGGAATGTTTGGTGAGTTTTTGGTGTCTAAATTGAAAGGCGAGGTCCCTAATAAATATATGATCATTTTTACGGGTTTAACATCTTGGTATGACTTCACCTAGGACACGATGGTCCCTAGATGAGGACCCCAACTCTCAGGCAGAAACTACCAGGTAGTATCAACCAACGAACAAAAATGGCTCGTCAAAATAGTCCGCTAGTTTTACCTAAAAGTATGAAAATTTTGAATCTTCATACCCAAACCATGAACCTCCATTGACGGGGTATCGTCCAAACGATGATCCGTCGATTGTGGGCGTCGTTTAGGGGTCTGCAACACTATCCAGCTACGGTCTAGCTTCGGGTATTTTAGTAACTTTACCACAAGTCTTTTAAAGTTTATGTGCAGTTATTTCTTGTTTATTTAGTATTTTAAGAGTGTTTAAACACTAAGACATAAAATAAGACTTCAATTTTCAAAATCAAAACCCGTTTCTCATGAAAAACTCTCTAAAGACTCCATGGAAGGTTGAACTCATGGTAGAGCGAGGATTGAAGGTTTAAGGTGATTTGTCCATCAAATATCATGAGTTTTATTCATATAGGGTATGGTATTTCATCCTTTATTCTTCTCTCATTCAAGTAGCCAATCCAAATTCTTTTTAAAAAGGTTTCAAAATCCTAAACTCTTTTATTTCAAATTCTAAGCATGGGTTCTTTCAGGAAAACATTTTAATGGATGTATTATGATATTATCAATGTTAGTTCATGATTTAAAGGTCAAAAACTTAATGAAATCATGCTCATGCAAATTCTCAAATTTTGACTTATGTATTAGATTTTATTATATGATTAGAAAATGTTAGATTTGAGTTTATAATATGTTTTAATGAGATTATCTACTGCAATTTATGCCTTATTATGATTAAATATTGGAGAATTGATGAAATGTGGTGAAATCTTGTATGAAAGGTAAGTTGGTCTATTGCCTAATTTTGGTTGAATTGATCTTAAGTGGCATGGTCCCCTTCTGGTGGCAGTGCTTACTTGATGTATATGAAGTTATATATATATTATGATTATGGCCGTGGAAGGCATTGAATGTGAAGTGGAGTGAATTTATGTTGTTATGCATGTGATATCTTATGAAACTGATAAAGTGTGTATTAAAGACACTATGTATAAATGAAGTATATTTATATGTAAAAGCGTAATAGTGTGTGATTATGATGAATGTAAGGTGAACTTGATTAGAAATCAATATTATAAATGATAGGGGATATGTTAAAGGTTTTCTCACATATATTTATACACACACCTAGAATGAACGAATCAATGAAGTTAATGTCAATAAATGTATGAGAGTCTATTAACATGTTTTCTCAATGGGACCCTAATGAAGACAATGTATGTATAAGAATATATTGAAAGGTTTTCTTAATACAACTCTAATTACTGAATGTGGGATTTTGGGGTGTGCATTAATCGTGAGTAAAGATATAGTGTTTTGTACCATCTATTATATTAGAACTCTGATGAATAAAAAAGAGTATTTTGGGGTGGACACTCTTCGTGAGTTAAGATGAAGTGTCCAGTAGCAACCTCACTATGCTCAAGAGTTTTCCAAAGACAGGTTAGAGATCGCATACTCTTCGTGAGTTGAGATGTAGTATTCCAATGTAACCTCTAGGGACGAGTACACTTTGTTAGTTGAGATGTGGTACTAAATAGATATCCTTAACCTATAGTAATAAATGGATTGAATTTTTAATACTCCATGGGGGACCATGCTTAGAACCGAGCGATTTTAACAAGGGATGCAAACTCTTCAAGAGTAGAGATATTGTATCCAATGTACATCTTGAGATGAGTTCTCTTCGTTAGTTGAGAATGACTTACTTAGAAGAAATTTCCTTATCTCTTAATTGTGCGCCCACATAGGTGTATCTATTAGAGATCCATGTAAATGCTAAAAGTATGACCCTACCTTAGGCAAGTGCGGATCCCTCATCCGGTAGGGGTTAATATCGGATTCCATGTCTACCTCTCATGGTCAATGTCGGTTAAAACTAGCCCCCAAAAATGAATGTAATTAATTTCCTAAAGGGTGTACTACTTAGGGTAGGTGGTGGTATGAGACGCCATCTATCCATTGAACAGCTGACATTTGGAGGGAGTCTTGTTGTGTCCTTATATGAAATGAATGAATGGGTTACTATAGGATGTTAATGAAGTAAGCGGACTTTATGTCTAATGTTAATGAAACATGTTGAATCTACTCCTAGTGTTAATGAAATATGATGGTTTAGGTGTAATGTTGATGAAAGCTATGTAAATAAAGTGATGAATGTGATGTGCCTAGCCTATTGTAGTTCCTAAGGAGTACTTAGTGGAAGTAGTATTATGTGATGCTACTTTAATATTGGACTAGTGTAACTTGGGGTTTGTCTTAGGGATAGTCTTTATGTGAAATTCTTAACTGGATGTATGGTTCCTCCAATCTCTCCAGTAATGAATGTTCACTTGTTGAGTATAAGTGAAGCATTCTTGTCCTTGGTTGTCTTAATTATCACTTAGGTGTGTATTGAAGAAGTTGTATGGGCAGTCTTGTTGTCTTACCTAGGTGAGTCTTAGGATTACTTTTGATAGGAAAGTCTAAATGATTAATGGATTACTTGATGAATGTAGCTATATGTTGAGGATTACAGAAGTGTTTCTTTATATTATAAATGATGACTTATATGACGTTTTATACATTTGATTTCATGAAGGTTTTACCAAAATAGCATGAAAAGTATATTTCAACTAAAATGTCCTTTTTAAGCATATATTTGCATATTTTTATACTTAGCACAATGTTTGTACTAACTCCATACTCTTCTATATTTCCAAAGTATATGTGGAAGGCAACTGAAGGTTTGTTAGAAGGCAAGGCTTGGGAAGTTTTGTTCTCTCAAGATTGGTATGTCCTCATATATTCGCGGACATAGTGTATGTTTCTTTTATTTTTTCTTTTGTTTAGACTTGTAAAAACAGTATGTTTTCTTTCAATGTTAAGGGTCGTGACCCTATGATGTTAAGATGTTTCTAAGTTGGCTTGTGACGATGAGACTTGTTTCTTCTCTTTTATTAAAGAGCTTTGTATAGTGGATTTTTAAAAATTTTTAATTTAGCATTATTTTGCATAATTATGTGATGAATGATAGCAAAGAGGCTTGTAAATTACCTGGTCAGGTCGAGTATGGCGTGTGGAGACTTGAATATGCTCTAACTTCTATGGTGTACTTCGGGTCATTATAAACTTTGTATCATATCATAAGGTTCTGGGAATAGTCCATGGTCCAAAGCCTCACAAGAAACGTCTTGTAGAGTCTTGTTCATCGTTGTGAGTCGCAACACATCTATGAATGAGAGGCTATAGGACGATAATAGTTTCCCTTCCTAATTACTCTTGTATCGTGCCATAGAGATTAACTCCATAAGATCTCTCTCTTGTTGTCCATTATCCGGTGGTCTTCTTGATGCGATTGCTTGGAAGGAGTGATGTCTTAAAGTTTGAGGGAAATAAAGTGGGCTTTGATGTTTATTATGGTTTTGTGGAAAGATGAGTATTATCAAAGTGGAGTTGGACGATTGTGATGTGGATCCATTTATGGCTATGTGTGATATTTGAGATTGGAAGTATTATGATGGAAAGTTGTATCGAAGTAGTTCTAGCCTGATGAGAGTTATAATAGTTGTATAAAATCCTTTTTACGACAATGAGTTACCCAATGGTTATGTGCAATGATAATAAAAGTTTATGGTGTAGACTTAAGGAGTGTTGAAGGAAATGTGGTAAATAGTAAGAATTGAATTTTCCTTCTTGTACGGATTATGTTTCATAGTTTTCCTTGTGTGGGATTTAAATTCTTGAGTAGGTTTATTCCTAATAAGGAGTTTGTATTGAATGAGTTTGAGTTCTGGGGTGCCTAAGAGTTTAATGAGGTGCTGTTTAAGAGAGTTTGTCTAAGCTTATATCCTTAGAGAAGGAGGTTATGCTTATTTAATAAGGTTGATTAGTATTCTTGATGTTCTTGAGATAGTTTTGTATGAGTTCCCACCTTATGAGAGGTATAATGGGTTATAAAGAATGAGACCTTGAAGATGGTTGGTAAGGGTCTTAGCAAAAATTGATGAGAATGGTATAAAGAGATAATCCAAAATAAAGGCCCCAATAAGGTATAGTTCCTTATGGTTGCTTTGTTTTGTTCTTAGATGTGTATACACTAAGTGAGGGAGAATGAGTTGAGTAGGAGGGTGGTTGATATCACTATCTTTTCCTTATTATCCTTAGTCAAGATTGAGACCAAAATTCTTAGTAGTTTTGCTACGTTATGTAGTCTTGCATATTAGTATGAGTTGCATTTCTATTTATGTTATGAGTGCAATTGATGGTATAATGTTGTGCATAATCTTGATGATATCCTAGTTACATGATAAGATTGGTAGTTAATCGATGTTTCTCTTGTTAATATGCATATAACGATATTTTATTAATTGATTCGAGATTGTTATTCTCATGTGCCAATGTGTGATTTGAAATTTATTACATTTTAAGCTTTATGATGATATGTTGAGCATGTCTAATGTTGGAGAATGTATTTCTTCCATAAGTGAAATGAAAATGACGAAGTATGTGTGCACTTTGAATTCTTGAAGTAGTTCCAAATTCTTGCCTAGAATGCATAAAGATGTGAAGTTGGTGTTCCTTGTAAGTTTGGTAAATATAGTATGAATTTTATGTCCTTGATGATATGAGTTGTGACCTGCTAGTTTTGTTCTTGATGTCCTTTGAAGTGTGTAATTCCATTCAAGGACGAATATTTCTAAGTGGGGAAGATTGTAACGACCCTCAAAGTGAAATAGGTCAATTTATAGCTTTTCATGTGTTTCATGAGTTAGTAATATGTTAAAGTATAGAATTTTAGAATTTGAAGTTAGTTTGTAGAATTTGGAAGTCAAACATCAAATAACAACCAAGACGTTCGACGACTACTCACCTATGTGCTTGTGTGTTCTAGTGTGGCTTGGCATATTTGTTGAGTTGTTTAGTGTCTAAATTGATAGGAGATCACCCTAAGACCTAGATTAGCGTGTTTAGGGGTTTAACATTTTGGTAGAACTCCACCTAGGATCAACGAGAGGCCATAGAAGAGGACCCAATTCTAAGGCAAAAACAGCTAGGCAGTGTCAATCAACGAACCAAACCACAACCAGTCGATCATACAATGGCTGGTCGACATGGTCCGTCGATTGGACCCGCAAGCCAGCGAATTTTGAATCTGCATACCCACACCACCAACCCCCATTGATGGGGTGTTGTCCAAACGACGATTCATCAATTATGGGTGTCGTTTTGAGGTCTGCAACACTATCCTACTGCAAGGTAGCTTGTGGTATTTTATTGTAACATTCCGGAAAATAATATATCTAATGAAGAACCCATCATGTCCTCCAGATTGTCTATTAGGGGTACATAGAAATATTGGTCACAGTATAGAAAAATTTGCTAAGAAATGTTAGCCTATTTTCTATATACGAATATGAAATATACTTTTTGGGTTGCCATACTCAATCAAAGATACATTTACCAAGAAGTATACCTACAATGAAGACCCCAAGATAAAATCATATGTTTTTACAATAATTGCAATGAGGTATCAAGCATCCAAGTGTCAAGTCTAGATACCATTTCACATGACCATTCAAAATGATCATGTAAATTAAGCAGGGCGCAAGGACATAGTGAGGGTCCTTGGGACAATAAGTAAACATTCCCAATAGGACATCAAGAATAGTTCGTTAGGAAAGTACAACTAACACATGTGCAAGCACATGGGAAAATCTTGTGGGAATTTGCCATAAGGAGGGGACCACCCTAACCGAATTCGGTTAGGGTAGTTAAGGGGCAACATGTGCGGACGGGTCCCTCCATATGGAGCCTAACTTCCTAAAAAACTCTTGGTCCTAATTAACTGTCCTAAATATCAAAATAACATAGGAATAACTTAAATAGACCCACTAGTGCATGGGACAACGTAGGAGTAAACCGGGTTGACACTAACCTAGTATTAGTTGAAGAGACAACCTAGTACATAACCCAAGATAGTCCAAAAGGTTAGTTATGGTCCTATCAACTTAGGGGTACATTAGTAATTCCCCTAGGTTACCTAATTAATTAATTTATAATTTTAATTAATTAATTTAAAAGGTCTAAAATTGAAACTACAAAAGAAATTTCCAGATTTTGGTTAAGAAAAGAAAGGACAACCTAGTACCTAACCTAGGATAATCCAAAGGATAAGTTAAGGTACCAACAACTTAAGGGTAATTTATTAATTACCTTAGTTCACCTAATAATTTAATTATCAATTTAATTAATTATATTAAATGATCAAAATGAAATCCTTACACTTACCTAGTAAAATTCAAGAAACATCCTAGTACTTAACTTAGGATGGTCCTAAAAGTTTGATTATGGTTCCAATGACTTAGGGGTACTTTAGTACATACCCTAGGTCCATAAATAAATTAAATTGAAGATTTAATTAAATAATATAAGATCAAATTGCTGACCGAAACCATAGTCAACACCAATTTCCAGATTTTCGGTCAAGTCAACCTTCTCCTATGTTTAGTTAACTTAGGTGGGTCGTTCCGGTAATTGGTTAATTAGTTTATTAAATTATCTTATGGAACCTATGTTTTATAATTCAAGATCAGTTCCTAAAACCTAAAAATCACTATCAAAATATTGAGACTCACGACGCTAAGGTAGTAGGCGACAAACCAAAAGAAAACGTAGAACGCTAATGAATTCTTAGGCGAATTCAATGTTTTCTTAAATGATTCATGCAAGGTGATCTTCGTAATCTAAATTTTACATAAGGTATGTGTTTCTCTCCTGGACTTCTTTCTCCAAGATAAATTTCTTTCAAACGATTCAAAGAGCTTGAAAATTAGGGTTGTTCTCGTATTCTCGTGGAACACCCTTGTTCCTAGTATCCTTTTATATGCAATGATGAATAGGTTATAGAACGTGTTTTTGGTATGTGTTGTGCTTGCTTCTATTTACATGTATTTTTCTTTCATGATGAATATCGAATGAACCTATGAACTTGTAGTCATGTAAAGTTAATATTATCATGTAAATTAGGAACCAATGATATGCTAAGTTACGTCCATGATGCGTTAGGTGATTTATGTGTTTTTGCCGAATATTGAGTTGCTTTTATTGTGAGGTTATGAAGAATCTATATGATGCTTTAAAATAGGATTAAAAGTATTATTACCAAAGCCATAAACTAAGATTGGCTTAAAAGACATCTACGTAATTACATCTTGAATGAATTACCTATATTATGCAAACAAATTGGCTAACACTACTTTGTAAAAAAATATGTATGCAAATGTATATGAGTTTATGTAAATGATTGATATATTGTCTAATGGTTCATCCATATTTAATTTAAATATGAACATACATAAAATTGGCTTATTCCAACAAAAATGGTTATGTAGGTTTATATCCAAATGTTGAGGCCAATACTAATTATATTCCAATCTTGTGTAGTTAGATTATCAAATGATATAATAAGTACTTCTAAAGTAATTCAATGAATCCATAACAAAGGGCATGCCATTCATTGGGACAACTCCTACATGCTTTAAAAGAATGAACTATGATTTTATGTAACTCATTGAAAGAAGTGCTTGACGTCCATCAATGATGAAATGAAGCTACTACACTAAAGTAAAGAAGTAACGTGAGTTATAACATAATTAAAGGGGTCTAAATTAAGTAAGTTACCTGAATAGTGTTTTAAAGGAAGTTAGATAAGTCTTACTTTCACCTAAGCTACTACGTTAAAAGAATACTCATGAATGAAGTTGTTAGAAGGTGTGAGACAAGTCTCATTATCCCCTAAGGATTATATGTAAGGACAATTAACATTAAATTAATGTAAAGTAAGGATGATATGTAAGGACAATTCACATTTCATTAAGGAAAGGTAAGGATGATATGTAAGGACAATTTATATTTCATCAATGTAAAGTAAGGATGATATGTAAGGACAATTCACATTTTCATCAATATAAGTATGATATGTAAGGACAATTCACATTTCATCAATGTGAAGTAAGGATGAAAAGTGATCATAAAAGTAAGTAAATCTCAATATAGAATCAAGGTTCCAGAATACTTGAGTGAACTCTAAAAGATAATAAAGATAATGAATGTGAGCACAACACTGATAGACTAGTTTTGAGCATGTGCTTGCACGTGTAAGTCTCATGAGATGAGGTAGCAACTGAGATAGATAAATAGTCTCATTAAGTCCCTGGTCTTCGAACTATGTGTAGCCAACATAGGAACTAGCTAGTGGTTTCCACCTAAGCGAGCTAGGCATGTTCGGTTTCACTTTGTCCGGTGATTCCACCGTTTTTTGGTGTGTGACAGACACTGGATTTCATGTTTATCTCTCATGATCTATGTCGGTTAATTCCACGACATATTCCTGGTTCACTATAGCTGTGAGCCACTCCTTTTCGGTGTGGAGTGAACACTTGAGATGGATTCTCCTTAGCCGGAGATCAGCCCTTTTCGGTGTGGGGCAGACAGTAGATTTCATAAGTAGTTCACATGATCTAAATTCATATTAACCGGTGAATCTCCTCTTTTAAGAATGGGGAAGACAATGGATTTAATGTTAGCTCGCATGATCTTATTCCCTATGATGTCTCTATGAAATTGAGAATGAATGATGATAATGGAACGTATGTTCAAAGTGAGCAATGAAGAAGAGCTTAAGAATTCCAAATTTTCAATATCACACTCTATGAAGTTTCAGCAAATCATGGGCAAAGCCAAACAAGATTGGCTTACAATGACTTCTTATGTAATGCCAATAAAGGGGAGTAGAAACATAATAACAACTAAAAACATCATAACTTCCCTAATATGAAAATGATGAAGCAAGTGGCATAGACAATAGAGAATAGCTTATGATTTATTAATCAATACTTGATGTAATGAATGAGTTGTTCTAAGGATAGTCAAATCGTGTCCAATGAAGTGTAAAATAATTAAAGGAATAGCTAATATGAATCCCCATATTATGAAAATGATAAAGCCAAATAAATTGGGTTATAATGACTTTATATGATTGGCAAAAGATATTAGCCAAATAAGATTGGCTTATAATGATTTCTTACATTAGGCCAATAATACAATAATAGGAATAGTCACTAAATATTGGTTTATAAAGAATTCATGCCCAACGTAAGCAAGATCATAAGTTTTAATGATATGCCTCAATAACAATGAACATAATTCAATCAACAGAACAAGTAACGTCAATAAGTATTGACTTACAAATATATCCATGCCCCAAATTGTAGTTAAATCATTTCCTTAATCTCTTGAATTACTTACTTGATTCGTTGTGGGCATGGAACTAAATGAATCATGCACTTGTAAGTAAAACATAGGACCAAAGGAATTATTGAACTACACAAAAGTAAGAAGAAAAAGAGTGAAAATAAAACTAAGTAAAGATAAATGAGCTCTACGGTTTGAGGTTAGTAAATTTTCAAATCCTCGCCCAAGTGGTTCTAATAATATGTTGATGATAGTAATGTCTTGTAATCATATATAATATGAGTTGTGTGCTTTGAATGCATTAAAATACATCATATTCATACCACAATTCACAATTTACGAATTAGGAAAGTCTAATAACTGGACTTTCCAAAAATGGCATGTTTCTTAGGAAGAACATTCATTGATCATGTATAGCTTTATATGTATATGTGAATGCACCCATACTTGCTATAAGTGGTGTACTAAACCCCTACTATTTACTACTTTTATAGGTGCAGGTTAGAGGACAGATTATAGACACTTGCAGCGGTTTGGAAATTAGCGTTCTCCAAACCATTTGGTAGGTCCTCTTTATTTTGAGGATGCTATAGTTTTAGTCCACCCTTAGTTTTGGACATAGCTACTGTATGTTGACCCTAGTGTTTCTTTCGTACTTTCATTTCGAAGCTTTTTAATAAGGTCGTATTTGACAAACTATTTATGATATATTCATCTTCTATTTCAAATTGATTATTACGATAGATGGTTGTTTCTTTGTGTTGAGCTTAGTATATGATGAAACTATGTAACTACTATATGAAGCATATTTATACTTAATATATTTAAAAAAAATTAATTTTTTTGCAAAATTTACTAGATGAATGTGATGAATGCAAGTTGAGGCTTGTCTACGACCTCTGAGAGTTCAACGATGAATAGGTTAGAGACCATGATGTTGGTATGTGGTGTTGGCTGTTCTTAACATGTGTTGTTCTTGAATGATGAATATTGAATGAACCTATGAACTTGTAGTCGTGTAAAGTTAATATTACCATGTAAATTAAGAACCGATGATATGCTAAGTTACGTCCATGATGTGTTAAGTGATTTATGTGTTTTGGACTAATGTTGACTCGATGTTATTGTGATGTTATAAAGATGCTAAGTTCATAGAATATTAATATGATTTCCAATAGGTTTAAAAACGTTATCATTAAAAGCCATAAACTAAGATTAGCTTAAAAGACATCTATGAAATCACATCTTAAATTAATTGCCTATATTATGCCAACAATTTGGATAACATTACTTTGTCAAAAAGGACGCATAAAAAAGTCTATGAGTTTATGAAAATGATTGATATATTGGCTAATGGTTCATACATTTTCAATTAAAATATGAACATTCTTAAAATTGGCTTATGCCAAAAAAAAAAAAGTTATGTAGTTTAATATCCAAATGTTGAGGCCAATACTAATCATATGTCAATCTTGTGTAGTTAGAGTATCAAATGATATTATAAGCACTTCTAAATTAATTCAATGAATCTATAACCAAAGGCATGTCATTCATTAGGAAAACTCCCAACATGCTGTAAAAGAATGAACTGTAAACATATGTAACTCATTAAAAGAAGTGTTCATCGTCCATAAACGAAGAAATGAAGCTACTACACTAAAGCAAGGAAGTAACGTGAGTTATAACATAATTAAAGGGGTCTAAATTAAGTAAGTGACCAGAATATGGTGTTAAAGAAAGTAAGACAGGTCTTACTTACACCTAAGCTACTATGGTAAAAGAATATCGTTGAATGAAGGTGTTCAAATGTGTGAGACTAGTCTCATTAACGTCTAAGGATTATGTGTATGGACGATTCACATTTTATCAATGTAAAGTAAGGATGATATGTAAGGACAATTCCCATTTCATCAATGTAAAGTATGGATGACAAATCATCAAAAGGGTAAGTCAATCTCAATCTAGAATAAAGCTTACATAATGTTTGAGTCAATTCTAAAAGATAAAGAAGATAATGTAAGTGAGTATAGCACCGATGTACTAGTCATTAACATGTGCTTGCACATGAAAGTCTCATGAGAGGAGTCTACCACCGAGGTGGATAAGTAGTCTAATTAAGTCCCTAATATTCGATCTATTTCTAGCCAGCATAGGAACTAGCCAGTGGTTTCCACCTAAGAGAGCTAGGTATGTTTTGATTTCACTTTGACTAGTGATTCCACCTCTTTTCGTTGTGGGATAGACAACGAATTTCATGTTTCACTCACATGATCTATGTCGGTTAATGCTCAGGATATGTTTTTGGGTCACTATAGCCGTGAGCCAGTCCTTTTCGGTGTGGAGTGAACACTTGAGATGGATTCTCCTTAGACGGGGATCACCCCTTTTTGGTGTCGGGCAGACAGTGGATTTCATGATTACCTTACATGATCTAGATTCATTTTAATCGGTGAATCACCTCTTTTCGGTGTGGGGGAGACATTTGATTTCATGTTATCTCGCATGATCTTACTTCTAAAGATGTCTCTATGAAAGTAAGAAAGAATGTTGATGGAACAGATGTTCAAAGTAAGCTATGAAGAAGAGCTTAAGAATGTCAATTGCCAATATCAATACTTATGATATTTAAATAAATAATAGTCAAAGCCAAATAAGATTGTCTTATAATGACTTCTTAAATGATGCCATGAAGGGAAGTAGGGATATCATGGTAATTAAATGACTTATAACTTCCCTAACAATAAAGTAATGAAATAGATGGCATAGACCATAAAACTAGCATATGAAATGTTAATGAATACATAGTGTAAAGAATGACTCATTATAAGGTAGGAATATCATTCCTTAGTCCTTGGTTTACTTACTTGATTCGTTGTGGGTATGGGACTACAATGAATCATTGAACTTGTATGTAAAACATAGTATCAAAGGAATCATTGAATTACACAACAAGAAGAAGGAAAAGATTGAAAAATAAACTAATGCTTGTGCCAATATTGGAGTATGAATAGATGCCTCAAGGTATATAAATAGGGTTAATAACCAATAAATGGTCATAGCCAATAAAGATTGTATTTTAGAGACTTATTCCAATTTTATAAGAATAGAAAAACTTAACCATATAATTGTGATGAATGCAAGAAAAGGCTTGTCTGCGACCTTGGAGAGGTCAACGACGCCGGTTGCGAATCTGATTTCATAATCTGGGTCGTGACATATTTTGTATTAGAGCATGAGGTTACATTACCTATGAAATTAATATCAACACAACCACCTTATGTAGTTTATGACTTATGGTTGTGAAGGCGCCACAATCATGACTTAGAGACTAGACGATTATAGGAAATCTTCCCTTCTTCTACTCTTTATCGTGGTATCTAGAGCTCTGACACATTGTGTCATTATAAGAATATAACTTCCTTCTTATGTGAACTTTTAGAAGAATACACACAAGAATTAGGATAGCAAAGTGGTATAAGGAGCCAGACTCAAGATTTGTCCTTCTAAAGAAGGGAAATGATGGAAATGCCCAACGTGATCGAAAGACGTGTAATAAATGTTGTAGTTTGCATGGAGATGAGTACATGGTAGATTCTAAATGCATGCCATGGGTGTTAATGAAGAGTAGGAGGATAAGTTGGCTGAATATAAGCTCAAGGATATGGCTCAGGTATGGATTTTCTCCATAAGTGTTATGCTATGATAGATTGTCGAAATAGGGAAGTGAGGCTTCAGTTTCCAAATGAGTAAGAGCTGGAATAAGAAGGGTGTGTTTCAAATCAAGAGGGCAAATCATTTCACATTTAAAAGCCAATAAAATTGTATCTAAGGGGTATTTATACCACTTAATTATAATCAATGACTTAGAGCAATAAGACCCTTCCATAGAATCTGTGTCAATAGTAAATAAGTTCCAAGAGGTCTTTCCGGAGGATTTACCTGGAATCCCTCCTGAACGTGAGATTCATTTGTTGTTGACTTAGATCCAAACACCAAACCAATTTCTACTCCTTCATATAGGATGGCACCATCCGAACTCATATAGGTGAAGTTGTAGTTAAAAAGATTTACTTGATAAGGGCTTCATCTAGCCGAGCAAATCCCCATGGGGTGTTCCAGTGTTATTCGTTAAGAAAAAGGACGGAACCCTTATAATGTGTATGGATTATCGGCAACTAAATAAAGTCACAATATAGAACAAGTATCATCTTCCTCGAATCGATGACCTCTTTGACCAACTCCATGGTTCAAGTTTCTTTTCCATGATAGACCTTCGTTGAGGCTACCATCAACTTAGAGTGAAGCGAGACTGCTTTTCATACTAAATATGGGCCTTATGAATAGATTCTTATGTGAGGACCTTGATTCCTTCATCATAGTATTCATAGATGACATTCTCGTATACTCAATGTCTGGAGAAGAGCATGAGGTACACATAAGAGATACATTGCAAGTACTCAGAGAACATCAGTTGTATGCAAAGTTCAACAAATGTGAATTCTGTTTGAGATCAATGACCTTTCTTGGTCATATTGTGACTGACAAAGGTGTTGAAGTTGATCCGAAAAGAATTTGAGTTCACAGGTGAAGCTTACTACTGGTTTTCATTCGCTGACGGAATGACAAGCAGAACATACCATTCAGACCCTTGAAGACATGTTGAGAGCATGTGCAATTGACTTGATGGGGAGTTGGGATAGATTGTCTACTGCATAAATTCGTAAAAAATCCTATGCTGATAATAAAAAGTGAGCTCTTGAGTTAAAAGTAGGTAATCAAGTCTACTTGAAGATATCACCCATAAAAGGGGTGACGAGATTTTGTAAGAATGGGAACTTAAAGCCAAGGTATATAGGTCATTATGAGATCCTACAATGAGTAGAAAATGTTGCCCACAAACTGATGTTACCACAAGACTTACCTTTGGTCCATCCAGTGTTTCACGTTTCGATGCCAGAGAAGTGTCTAGGCGATCAAACGTTCATACTACACGTTGAAGGGTTAGGAGTGGATAGGAATCGTTCCTTATAAAGAGGTTCCCATTGCAATTTCAGACCGTCAAGTGAAGCGAATGAAGAACAGGGAGTTTATCACCGTGAAGGTGTTATGGAGGAACACCTTCTTTTGGGGGCAAGAGGGGAGGCCGAGGCCAATACGAGATATTTTTACCCTCATTTGTTCAGTTCTTAAGGTTAGATATACTTTTCCTATGTCTAGTTTATGTTTAAGAAACTCTAATTTTAAGTATGTTAGAGGATTTGGTGTGGTAAGTCCCTAATCCTATGTCTTATATAGAACTATGAGAGTTAAAACGAAGTTATGTGTGCATTTTACATTGCTATTTTTGTGTAGCATAGACATGTTTTTCTTTGTTACATGATTTTTGATGTCCATTAAGTAAAGTGTGATTGATAATGAAATTTCTCAATCTCTAATATCAAGATTCAGATAAGCTTGAATGATATGCATCATCCAAACAAGTGTGAATCTGATATTCACAAAAGAGAAAAGTTTAAGCTTGATAAAGTTAATTTAAAAAAAAATCACCCACTTTGTTTAAATGATATGTAAGTGTCATTCAGCGACGAATGGTCCTAAGGGGGGGATAATGTATCATTCCGGAAAATCATATGTCTAATGAAGAGACCATCATGTCCTTAGCATATCCTATTATGAGTATATAGGCACCCAATGCCCAATATTGAGAAATATTGGGCATAGTATACAAAAATTGGCTAAGAAATGCTAGCAAAATTTTCTATATACGAATATGAAATATACTTTTTGGGTCTCCATACCCAATCCAAGATACATAGACCAAGAAATGTACCTAAAATGAAGACCCTAAGCTAAAAATATATGTTTTCACAATAATTGCAATGAGGTATAAGGCATCCAAGTGTGAAGCCTAGATACTATTCCACATGACCATTTAAAATGATTATGTAAATTAAGAAGGACCCAAGTACATAGTGAGGGTACTTGGGACAATAAGTGAATATTCCAAATAGGAAATCAAGAATATTTAGTTAGGAAAGTACAACCAACCCATGTGAAAGCATATGGGCAAAGCTTGTGGGAATCGTCCATTAGGAGGGGACCACCCTAACCGAATTTGGTTAGCATAGTTAAGGGGCAGCATGTGTGGACGGGTCCCTCTATGTGTGGCCTAATTTCCTAACAAACTATAGTTCCTAACTAACTGTACTAACTATATAAATAACCTAGTACTAAAAAATATGGACCCACTAGTGCACCTGAAAACATAGGGCTTGACCGGTTTTATAATAATCTAGTACTAGTTGAAGAGGCAACCTAGTACCTAACCTAGGATTGTCCAAAAGGTTAGTTATGGTCATAAAAACTTAGGGGTACTTTAGTAATTCCCCTAGGTTATCTAAGTAATTAATTTAGAAATTTAATTAATTAATTTGAAACGGCTAAAACCGAAACTACAAAGGAAATTTCCATATTCCGGTTAAGACAAGAAAGGGACAACTTAGTGCATAACCTAGGTTGATCCGAACGATTAGTTAAGGTCATAATGACTTAAGGGTACTTTATTAATTACCTCAGGTCACCTCATTAATTAAATTATCAATTTAATTAATTATTTTAAATGGTAAAAATGAAATCCTTACACTAACCTAGTATAATTCATGAAACATCATACTACTTAACTTAGGATGGTCATAAGGTTTGATTATGGTTCCATCGACTTAAGGATATTATAGCACTTACACTAGGTCCCTAAATTATTTAAATTTAGAATTTTAAAAATTATTATAAAGTCAAACTATTTACCGAAACCATAGTCAACACCAATTTCAAGATTTTCGGTCGACTCAAAATTCTCCTATATTTAGTCAACTTAGGAGGGGCGTTTTGGAAATTGGTTAATTAGTTTATTAAATTAACTTACGAAACCTAACTTTACAATTTAATATCAGTTCCTACACCAAAAAATCACGATCAAAACGTTGAGACTCATGTTGCTAAGGCAGTAGGCGAGTAACCGAAAGAAAACACATAACACTAAAGAATTCTTAGGAGAATTCAAGGTTTTCACAAAGGTTTCATCCAAGGTGATCTTTGTAGATTAAATTCTACATAATGTATGGGTTTATCTCCTGACTTCTCTCTCCAAGAGAACTTTCTTTCGAAAGATTCAAAGATCTTTATAACTAGGGTTGTTCTCGTATTCTTGTCGAACTCCCTTGTCCCTAGTATCCTTTTTTATTCAATGATGGATAGGTTAAAGACCTTGTTGTTGGTATGTGGTGATCGCTTTTCTTAATTGGTTTTATTCTTGAATGATGAATATTGAATGAACCTATGAACTTGTAGTCAAGTAAAGTTAATATTATCATGTAAATTAAGAATCGATGATATACTAAGTTACATCCGTGATGTGTTAAGTGATTTATGTGTTTTTTTCCAAATGTTGCCTTGTTGTTATTGTGATTCTCTGAAGATGCTAAGTTCATCGGATATTAATATGATGTTGTCCAGTACGTTTAAAAACGTTATCACTAAAAGACATAAAATAACATTGGCTTTAAAGACATCCATGAAGTTACATCTTTAATGAATTGCCTATAGTATGCCAACAAATTGGCTAACACTACTTTTTCAAAAAAGATGTGTGAAAATTGCTATGAGTTTATGTAAATGATTGAAGATTGGCTAATGGTTCATACAAATTCAATTTAAATAATAACATACGTAAAATTGGCTTATACCAACAAATATGGTTATGTAGTTTAATATCAAAATGTTGAGGCCAATACAAATCATATGCCAATCTTGTGTAGTTAGACTATCAAATCATATTATGAGCACTTCTAAAGTAATTCAATGAATCCAATTCCAAGGGAATGTCATTCATTGGGAAAACTCCCAACATGCTCTAAAAGAATGAACTATGAACATATGTAACTCATTGAAATAAGTGCTCATCGTCCATAAACGATAAAATGAAGCTACTTCACTAAAGTACGGAAGTAACGTGAGTTATAACATAAGGAAAGGGGTCTACATTAAGTAAATTGCAAGAATGGGGTGTTAAAGGAAATTAGACAAGTCTTACTTACAGCTAACCTACTATATTAAAAGAATACCCTTGAATGAAGGTGTTAGAATGTGTGAGACTAGTCTCATTAACACCAAAGGATGATATGTAAGGACAATTCGCATTTCATCTATGTAATTTAAGGATGATATGTAAGGACAATTTGCATTTCATCAATGTAATGTAAGGATGATATGTAAGGACAATTCACATTTCATCAATGTAAAGTAAGGATGACAAGTCACCAAAAGAGTAAGTAAATCTCAATCTAGAAGCAAGCTTCCATAATGCTTGAGTCAACCGTAAAAGATAAAGAAGATAATGAAAGTGAGTATAGCACCGACATACTAGTTATGATCATGTGCTTGCACATTTAAGTCTCATGAGACGAGGCTACCACCGAGGTGGTTAAGTAGTCTCATTAAGTTCCTAGTCTTCGAACTATGTCTAGGCAACATACGAATTAGCAGTGGTTTCTACCTAGGAGAGCTAGGTATGTTTCATTTTCACTTCGGCCAGTGATTCCACTTCTTTTCGCTGTGGTGAAGACAACAGATTTCATGTTTAGATCATGTTATCGATGTTAGTTAATGCTTACGACATGTTCTGGGTTCACTATAGCCGTGAGCACTTTTTTTCGGTGTGTAGTGAACACTCGAGATAGATTCGCCTTAGCCGGGAATCACCCCTTTTTGGCGTGGGGAAGACACTTGATTTCATGAGTAGCTCACATGATCTAGATTCATTTTATTGGTGAATCACCTATTTTTGGTATAGGGAAGACACTTGATTTCATGTTTAGCACACATGATCTATGTAGATTAATGCTCATGACATGTTCTTGGTTCACTATAGCCGTGAGCCAGTCTTTTTCGGTGTGGAGTGAACACTTGAGATTGATTCTCCTTAGCCAGGAATCACCCCTTTTTTGTGTGGGGCAGACACTGGATATTATGAATAGCTCACATGATCTAGATTCATTTTAATCGGTGAATCAACTCTTTTCGGTGTGGGAAAGAAATTGGACTTCATGTTAGCTCGCATGATCTTACTTCTAAAGATGTCTCTATGAGAGTAAGAAAGAATGTTGATGGAATAGATCTTTAAAGTTAGCTATGAAGAAGAGCTTAAGAATGTCAACTGCCAATATCAATACTCATGAAGTTTCAACAAAAAATAGGCAAAGCCAAATAAGATTGTCTTACAATGACTTCTTATATGATGGCATGATGGAAAGTAGGAATATCATGGTAATTAAATAACTTATAACTTTCCTAACATGAAAGTAATGAAACAGATGGCATAGCCAATAAAACAGGGTTATGAATTGTTAATGAATATATAATTTAAAGAATGACTCATTATAATGTAGGGAAATGATTCATTAGTCCTTGGATTACTTACTTGATTTATTGTGGGTATTTGACTACAATGAATCATTGCACTTGTAAGTAAAACATAGAATAAAAGGAATCATTGAACTACACAACAGGAAGAAGGAAAAGACTTAAAAATAAACTAAGGCTTGTGCAAATATTGGAGTATGAATAGATGCCTCAAGGTATAAAAATAGGGCTAATAACCAATTAATGGGCATAACCAATAAAAATTGGATATAAAGACTTATTCCAATTTAATAAGAATATAATAAATTAACCATAAGAATGTGATGAATTCAAGAAAAGGCTTGTCTGCGACCTCTGAGAGGTCAACGACGCTGGTTGCGATTCGGATTCCAGAATCTAGGTTGTGTCATTTATTAAATTCACCCGAAGTATTTTAAAGTGTATGGACGGTTATTTCATGTTTATTTAGGTATTTTAAGAGTTTTTAAACACTAATACCTAAAATAAGACTTCTCTATTCAAAATCAAAACCCATCTCTCAAAAAAACTCTCTCAAGACTCCATTGAAGCTTGAACTCAAGGTAGAGCTATGATTGACGGTTTAGGGTGATTTCTCCATCATATCTCGTAGGTTTTCTTCATATAAGTTTTTTTAGTTCATCCTTTATCCTTCCCTCATTCAATTAGCCAATCCAAAGGAATTTCAAATAGATTTCAAAATCCTAAACTCTTCTATTTCGAATTCTAAGCATGGATTCTTGCATGAAATTTTTTTAATGGATATATTATCATATTCTAAATGTTAGTTGATTATTTTAAGGTCAAAAACTCAACGAATTCACGTGCATGCAAATTCTTATATTTCGATTTAAGTATAGGGTTTGATGTATATGATTAGACAATTTTAGATTTGAGTTTATATTATATTATAATGAGATTATCTACTGTCATTTATACCTTTTTATGACAAAATATTGGATAATTGAGGAAAGATGGTGAAAGCTTGGATGAAGAGTAAGTTGGTCTATATTGCCTAATTCTTGTTGAATTGATCTTTAGTGGTATGTCCACTTATGGTGGTTGTGTTTACTTGATGTATATGAAGTTATATGTTTATTGTGATTATGGCCTTGAAGGCATTGAATGTGAAGTGAAGTTATATTGATTATGCATGTGATGTCTTATGAAATTGATAGGGTTTGTCTTGAAGACACTATATCCAAATGAAGTATATGCATATGTAAAGTATGATAATGTGTGATTATGATGAATGTAAGGTGAACATGATTAGAAATCAATGTTATGAATGATAGGGGTTATGTGAAAGGTGTTCTCACATATATTCACACATACACCTAGAATGAATGAATGAAGTTAATGTCAACGAATGTATGAGAATCTATTGGAAGGTTTTCTAAATAGGTATCTAATGAAGTCAATATATGTATGAGAGTCTATTGAAAGGTTGTTCAATAGAACTCTAATGAATGAATGTGGGATTTTGTGGTGTGCATTAATCGTAGGTAGCGATATAGTGTGTTGTACAATCCTTTATATTCCAAAGAACTCTTATGTATGAAAAGGGGGATTTTGGGGTGAACACTCTTCGTTAGTTGAGATGAAGTGTCTAGTAGCAACCTCACTATTCCCAAGAGCATTCCGAAGATAGGACGGAGGTTGGTCACTCTTAATGAGATGAGATGTAGTATTCCAATGTAACCTCTAGGGATGCATACACTTTTTAGTTGAGACGTTGTACTAAATAGATATCCCTTAACCTATAGTAATGAATGTTTAAGACATTGTAGGGAAAAACTCTTAGAACAAAGAGGATTTGAATAAGGGTTGGATACTCTTCGTGAGTAGATATGTTGTATCTAATGAACCTCTTGAGATGAGTGCTCTTCGTTAGTTGAGAATGAGTTACTTAGAATCAATCTCACTATCCTACAATTGTGTGCCCGCGTAGGTGTAGCTATTGGAGATCCATGTAAAGGCTCAAAGTATGACCCTACCTTAGACAAGTAAGGATCCCTAGTCCGGTAGGGGTTAGTATCGAGATTCCATGTCTAGCTCTCATGGTCTATGTGGATTAAAGTTATCCCCCACAAATGAATATAATGAAGTAGGTATTCCTAAGGGTGTACTACTTACGGCAGGTGGTGGTATTGGATATCATCAATACATTAAACAAGTATACATTTGGAGGGAGTCTTGGTGTGTCCTTATATGAAATGAATGAATGGCTTACTATAGAATGTGAATGAAGTAAGTTCACATTATGCCTAATTTATATGAAGAATGTTGATTATATGGCTAATGTTCATGAAGTATGATGGCTTATGAGTAATGTTGATGAAAGTTATGTAAATGAATTTATGAATGTGATGTGCCTAGTCTAGAGTGGTTCCTAAGGAGTACTTGGTGGAAATAGTAATATGGGATGCTACTTTCACATTGCACTAAATTAAATTGGGGGTTTTCTTAAGGGATAGTCTTTATGTGAAGTATTTAAATGCATGTATGGTTCATCTAGTGTCTATATAATGAATGTTGGCTTGTTGAGTATAAGTGAAACATGCTTGTCCTTAGTAGTCTTAAGGATCACTTAGGTGTGTATTCAAAAGAGTAGGTGAGCGGTCTCTTCATGTCTTACCTAGGTGAGTCTAAGGATAACTTTGGATAGGAAAGTCTAATTGATAAATGGATTACTCTATGAATGTGACTTTATGTTGAGGATTATTGAAATTTTTTATTTTATGATAAATGATAACTTTTATGATGTTTTATACATTTGATTCACGAAGGTTTTACAAAAATAGCATGAAACATATTTTTCAACTAAAATGTCCTATTTTATCATCTTTTTACATAATGCTTTTCTTAGTACGATGTTTTTACCAACTCCATACTCTTCTATATTTCCAAAGTATAGGTGGAAGGCAAGTGAAGGTTTCTTAGAAGGCAAATCTTGGGAAATTGTGTTCTCTCAATATTGGTATGTCCTCATATGTTCGAGGACATAGTGTATCTTTCTATTAGTTCAATTTTTGTTAAGAATTGTAACCAGTTAATATGTTTCCTTTCTATGTACAGGGTCGTGACTCTATGATGTTAAGATGTGTCTGAGTTGGCTTGTGATGATGAGACTTGTTCCTTCTCTTTTATGAAAGAGTTTCTTGTAGTATGTTGTTAAAAAGTTTTAATTTTGCAGTACTTTTCATACCTATGTGATGAATAATAGCAAAGAGGCATGTATAAGACCTTCGTGAGGTCGAGTATGCCGTGTTGATACTTTAAAGTTCTCTAACTTCTAGAGTGTACTTTGGGTCGTTACATGGTGTGTCCTCACTTGGGACATCAGTGCCTGAATCGTCTCGTACACCATATGGATGCGTAATGAGCTCCTCTACTAGACGAGATCCACTCGATCCAATCATTGATGTGCCGCACAAGGATGTCTAAGTAACCATCCAGAAAATCTCACTCTCAAGTTCCTCCATATCCTCATACACTGCCTCCTCACAAATCTCTAACTCATCCTCATAAATATCTGGTGTATCCAACTAATCACCATCATTAGCTACAACATTATATGTGGTTATAGTAGCCATAACGATTTTCAAAGAAACTTGCATATCTTACCTGGGCATCTGAATCTCTACATGCCCCATAGCATTGAGAGGCCAATGGACTTCAGGTCATCCATATCATGTCGTAAAAAACAACAATGTTACCCTTCAAGGCTGTCAAATTAGTGGTATGTTGATTACTCCACTCACTATCTTTTGCCCTAGAAGTCAGTGTGTTTAACGTTTAAAGAACACCTCATTCAATTATAGGTGCAAACGATCGTTAAGAAGTATAAAACTCAACAAATGAGTTGGTGTCTAATCTCACAGGAAGTGGAACATGTTCAAATTTAATTAGGAAGTACAAATGTGATCTAGTTAGATATAGGAATAAATATTATCAAAAAAAGAATAATCACAAATCAGAGGGATGACATCAAATGTCCGATGGAGGTTTTGATTTGCAATTATCAACTACAAAGAATTGAATAGCAATTACATTACAATAAGGAGAGGAATTCTCGGGATGTCATCAATTATAGGTGAATTTCAATTTATGGGTAAATGCAACTACTAAACGACTAAATATCAGTGGATAGTAAAAACTATAGTTAAAATAGCTTTCACTCAAACAACTATTTTGCTTCAGGTTATTTTTCTCGAATATCAACAAACATAGAAATTAAGAACAACCGATAACCTTAATGCAACCTTTCTCTCGAGCAAGATAGATATAACTGGTTTAAGATTCACTCTCTCATGCTAAACCCAAATCAACCCAATACATACAAATCATTTATCAATAATTATAATTCTATAACCTCTCTCTCGAGTAAGCAAAGAACACTAAATAGACATGTATTTGCAACTAAATTCATAAATTAAACCACAATTAATGGCTAAACACACTTTAATATAGCATTTAAACTAGTAATTAACAATACCCAAAAACTAATTCAACCCATAATAGCGTGATCGAAACCCAAGAATTTGGGTTTTAGCCGAACGTCATAAAAAGATTTTAAAAACATTAACAAATTTATTAGCCATCAACTGTCTATGAGGAATTCAAACTTTTGAATTCTTCGATGCAAGAAAATTCAAAACAAAGTTGCAAAAATTTGATTGCAAAGATCTATCCTAAATTAGATATTAAAATCTAATTTATAGTTTCCAAAGTAAGCCTCGAAGTGCCATTAGGTGAGGTAAGTCAGGTTGGCTGAACAAGTCGGCGAACCACCCAATGCTCTCTTATATTTTTTTCCTGTTTTTGAACTTAGTATCTTTGCATCATGTACATTTGGGTGATCTCTATTTACATCACGAAACTTCTCGGCGATTCGCCGACTGCTTCTTTCAATTTTCGACTTGGTTTATTTCATCGAGATGTGGAATACAAGAATATAGGCGTTGAGATTAGCAATTCAGTGATACACAAAGTGCTCTTGACGATCTTAAAACTTTCCCTTCTTTATTTCTTCAGCTTGTTTTGTTTCTGTTTTGCTGTTAGTGTTATTTCTTTGCTCCTCAACCCATATAACTAAAAACAAGGTGTTAACATCAATTTATAACATAAATTAGGAATTAGAGCACATTAAATCTATCAAAACAAAGCCTTAAATGTGTCCAATTCTCCGACTCATCAACACCCCCAACATAACCTTTTCCTTGACCTCAAGTAAAATTCAAGATCAATATTTAAAAAAGGATGTCTTAGACATTGTTGCATAAGAATCAACATGAATGAACACAAAAAAGTTCAATGTACTCATGCAATGGTCAATTGTGCACTCAAATATTCATATTGTGACTGAGAATTACCAAAGTTGCTCAAGTTCACAATAATTTCTCCAAATGCATGTTCAAGCTCAACAAAGGTACTCAATGGCCTAAAAACAAAGATGATTCCATAATCACACAATATTTCTCTACAATTTAAAAATCTGGAATCACATAAAACTCTCAAACTCACAAAGATGAACAAATGTATGAGTTAACTTATAGGTTTGTCCTTATTATTCAATCAACATTTGTTTTTGCTTAGTAAAGATCACCAATATCTCTTCATGGATTGTAACGGGGTTTAGTGTCAAGGTATGGTCATTTAGGCTATGTGGCTTATACCTTCATGAAATGTTGCTTGAACATCACCCTCTTCCTTTTTAAACATCACCCTATATCTTTTCTTTAATAATTCAAACATGCGCATAATACACCCCATTGTTCAAATTTATACGAATTACCGGAAACTCAATTTCATTTGCAATTTTCATCACTTTATTTCACTAAATTTTGCTTCTTCTTATTTTTTTTCTATTTTTTTTCTCTTTTTTTATTTGAAGGGATTCTATCTTTTTCAAAATCATTCCTCAAAAAGTTACTTCTCACACTTTTTGATTTTCTTTCTCTTTTAACCAAACCCAACATAGCTTTTCGCCTAAGTTGGATATTCACACACACCACACTTTATGAAAGTTATGGTAAATGGACAAAGAGGGATCACAATTGTTCATGTTTCTTCAAAGAAAAGGGTAAGGCTCAATAGGGTCCAATCATGGTTCCCACATCTCACAAAGTTGGCCACAAAAAAGGTATATTGTCAAATGGTTTCACTATAAACAATCGTTTCCTAAGATCATTTCAAGTGCTTGCATCACTTAGTAAACGAAACCAATGGGGAAAATTCAAGGTGTCATCAGACAATGGTTCAAAGTAAACTCAACACAAAAGGCATTGGCGCCAATATAAAACAAGACTACATATTATCAAGCTAGTGTGCAATTCATCACAAGAGGCTCATTCGACAACCGTCTAGTCACAAATAGATGCTAAAAGTTCACATCTAGTCTATACAACTTCATTTGCCTCATCATAGCCGCACATTCATTTAGTTCAATTAAAAGCACAATTCAAGTCGTCAATATTAATCATAATAGATACTCAAATTTTCACAAGCACAACCACCATCACAAACAATAAGGGGCACAAGAATCTTAAAATAGGTCAAAACCATTTCCATTTAAACAAAAAAAAATAGCCACAAGATCAACCATCCGCAAGATTACAATCAAAATTCATATATAGCTATTATTCACAATTAAAATAGAATCACAAGAGGTAGGCATGAAAATGCAGCACCCCACCCACAAAAGAATTGTAGTTGTCCTCAAATGAAAGTAAAATAAAATCAAGAGAGAGGGAGGTAAAGAATGATCATGTCTACATAGTCTCTCCGTTTGTCGGGGCATAAATTCCTCGGGGTCACAGTAGCTCCACTAGAGCCTGCCATAGAAATATCCCTCATGAAGGCCTGTCAGGCAGTTCTAATCATAGAACCCTCTAGGTATTTCAGATCATCATATACAATAGCATCTTGCTGCTCAAGATGATCCCCATCGGTCTATGACTTAGACTCAACGGCAGTAACATCCTCCGCAATATTATCTTCAGTGGCAGCCAGAGGTTGCTCTACACGGGCTAGAATCTCAGCATTGAGATCCTCATGGATCTCAACTGACCAAAATAACGAAGTGAAATCTTTGTACTTCAGATGGTCCACATCTGTCCTAAGCTCAACAAGCTATGCTTTCAGAGTTATTACCTCAATCGTCACCCCCTATCCTGTCTCACAATTCTCTACTCTTGCTAAGGAAAAGTCAATGGAAGTATGAAGACAAGTCAAACCAGTTAAGAGGGATCACCCAATAATCCAGGGAACCTCAGGCTCTAGCCGGGAGGCCCACACATTGACATAATGAGTTAGGTCCCCATCTTGAGAAGCATGAACTGAGTGAGTAGGGGCCTGGAGGCCGTAGTACCTGAACAGTCTCTAGGGAGCTGGGATTGAGTAAATGAATTTGAGGACTGCGAAGAAGTGGAAGTAGATGTACCTGAAGGTCGGGAGTAGATAAAGATACCTATATAGTTACCTGAAGGTCGGGAGTAGGTAAAGATCCCTATATAGTTACATGAAGGTAGGGAGTAGGTAAAGTTCCCTATATAGTTAATGAGTTTATGTCTACCTCTAGGATGTATCCAACAGAGCTGCTCTCCACCTATCCGCCTTATCCCCGTGTGAACTCAGCCTCTATGCGTCTTATGTCAGTGGAGGATGTGGGTGTGACCTAAGCACTAAGAAATGAAGGGATGTTTTGCATTGTTTGGCCCTCATGGCCATCTCCTGCCCTAGAATTAGTCCCTAATGCAGTCGCTTAACGATGATAGATGCTAGACAAGACACCTTTGGATGGTAGATAATAGACTCACTTGTGATGGCATGATAAGGGTATTAATGAACCGAACAAATACCTAGTATATATATTCAAATCCTTCTTCTCAATAGGGACTCCGGCTTTAATCCACCTTGCGGGGGTGGCAGAGATCAGGGGATCAAGCCAGCCCTTTATATCAAACAAAGTTTAAGTCATGACCCTTTTCTAGTAGTCATGATTAAAACCTATGGCCCGGTCAAATACAACATAAATATGATTGATAATGTACCCCACTTTCCTCCCTCGAACAACCACACACTCTATCGGTCTGAAGGCACTGACCTTCTTCTTCCTATGGGTACTAAATCACCATAAGTTTTGTAACACTGTCTAGCCCAAGTGGTAATTTAAGGGACATGGGGCCTGGTAAAAATTTTAATTGGAGATTCTCTCACAAATGAGAATCCAAGGACAATTGTTTCTCTTCAAGAATGGTCCTCAGTTTCTCGACCATTAACTAATTGAGTAACCATGAAGGAGGACGCTGGACTGGTGGCATTTTAACTAGAGTCGGTACTGTAGTTGAAATTTAATATGTAGAAATAGAGTTGAATCCAGAATCCTAGATGGATCTGAACGAGCTCTTGCAGGAATCTCCGCTCGCCAGGTCTGAATTAGTTGCTTTTTATCACGCTCGGAGAATGTGTTACACCCTCGAAAATGAGCAAGATTTAAGTAGAGAATAACAATTGTTCAATGAGGTTTTAAATTATTAAAATGTTTGGTAATTGTGTTTTAACTCAGAATATAAATTTTGGAAGTGTTTGGATGTTAAGCGGCCAACAACGTCCAAGACGTTCAGAAACTAGTCGTAGTTATACTAGTGTATCCTAGTGTTTTCTAGTAGAGTTTTGGGAAATGAATTGAAGTTGAAATTGAAAATCAATGATTACTATGCATATCCTATAATGTAAAGGGTATAAAAGTTCGAGAAAGGTGCCCGCAGGACTAGCCTAAGGGTCCCCGAGGAGGACCCAAAGTTGACCGAGAAAGTTGCTGCGCCAGCCATATTTTGCCAGTGGTTGCGTATCGTGTAGCTGGCTTTAAAATGGGAAAAATATTGTCCTTGCAACAAAAAGATGTCAAGAACCATTCTGTCTTACAATTTTCTAGAAAAAAGATTTGAAAAGGACTCTGTGACGCACAGTAAACTTCCTAATTTGGTCGCGTCGTTTTTAAGTCAAATTTGAGTTGGTTAAATCGTCTAATAAGTGCAGGGGTCTTTTAAGTAATTTGGGGATGAATTATAAACGTTTATTGAGTCTTTTTAAGCCCCTAAGCACACCTATCAAAGCTAAACCTTAACTAAAAAAAAACTCTCCATTCTTCTCTACAAAACCTCCAATAATGAAGCTTTGAATCTCTATGGATGAAGACTAATTTTCCATGTTTTTCTCCATCAATTTTGTGTTTTTTCATCAAAATTAAGGTATAGTTTTTAATCGTTAAATCCTCTGTTATGAACCTAACAGTGGACCAAGCTATACACAAACAAGTAATTGAGCTCGAAGTCAAGTCGAAGAGTTTTGGCCTGTAGAGCAGCTACGTAGGAGCAAAAGACTGAAGAAGACCAATTATCTTTTAGGATATTATAATTAGTAGCCTTGATGAAGAACATATGGCTAACGGATAGGTTATAGGGGAATATTATATTTATATTCTTCAGCGTCTAGAATGTGTAGTTGCATGTGTGTTGTGCAATGTTGCAGTATCTTCTTTATCTACTCTCAAATCTCTTTAAGTAATTTCTTTCTCATCCCTTTTCCTTTAGGACTTTCAAATTTCCTTCAACTTATCTCACCTTCAATTAATTCAATCAAATTCCCCTTTTAGCTTGTAATTTACGTGTTTGTTTTGCTTCATTGGTGCTTTTCTTATTGTCAAAAGATGGCGGATACGAGACTAAAACAACTTGAGGAGACTCAAACTGGCATAGCTCGAGAGATGTCAGAACTTTATTCTGCCTTTGATGGACAAAATACGGTAATGCAAGAGGTTTTATCGTAGATCGGCGGTGATTGGTTCACAACAGAGGGGTTCGATGACTGAGACTTCTCGTTCTCACCCAGATGAGGTTATTCTGTCTGCTAACTCCAGTGGGGGTAACCCAGTTAGCCTTCGTCACAAGCCTGCTTCAGTTGAGTTGAGATAATTCTTAGATAACTATCCAAATGCTTAGATTTTTCAAGTGGAACGATATTTTGATTTTTATTGTATTCTCCCTGAGCATCAGTTATCACAAGCCTCTTTATACTAAGATGGTAAAGCACTAGAATGGTACTGTTGGACTTTTAGAATCAAACAATTTATTGACTAGTCTAACTTTGCTGCTAAACTCATTCATCAATTTCGTAATAAAGAACTAGAAGACGCAGAAGGTAAGATGGCCATGGTCTTACAAACAACGACCATGGCTGACTTTCAATCCTGGTTCGAGGGCATGGTTAATTGGACGAAAGATATCTTAGACCCTTTAATGGTGAAATTATTTTTATTTGGTCTCCTCTGGGATATTAATACTGGTGTGTTAGTTCATAAGCCCGAAAAATTTAATGATTCCATTTCATTGACTCAAACACACGACCAACGCCTGAATATAGATAAAGGGCCATACAACCCACCTTTGGTAGGTCTCAACACCTACTGCCAACTCCCCAGTCCAGATCCATGGAGCCGTCACTCCATATCGCATTCATGAGTTGTGTTCCAATAAAATTACTATCACCAATTCAAATGTAACAACGTCGTGAGAAAGGGTTGTGTTGTTACTGCGATGAGAAATATATAGCCAATCACAGGTGTAAATCATTGCCCCAAATACTCCTACTCAAAGGTAAATTTGCACTCTTAACTTATACATCGGAGCAAATCTTATCAGGTGAGTTACTGGCCAAGGAACTCCAAGGTTTGGAGCTGCAAGATAAGTCAACTATTTCTTATCATACCTTATCCGGTAGTTACTCCCCCATTATACTTTATTTCAAGGGGCACGTATATGGATCACCAGTAGTTGTGTTCGTAGATTGTTGTAGTACACATAATATCATTCAAACTCGGGCAGCCAAGTTTTTGAATCTTACAATTGAACCGACCACTAATTTCTCTGTGGTTGTGGGTAATGGCCAACGATTACGATGTGAGGGTATCATAAAAAAAGTTTTGTTCACTGTGCAAGGAACAAATTTGTTAATGGACTTATATCTTTTGTTCTTGCATGGTACTTATATTGTTCTCGGAGGAGCCTGGTTGGCCACTTTGGGAGATGTCCTAAAAGACCTTTCCACATATCAAATGGAGTTCACTTTGGAGTTAAAGAAAGTGAAATGGTTAGGTGAACCACCAGTGACTTGCAGCCTACTCAATTGCACAGTTTACGTCAGTACTACTCCACAAATGTTGTTGCCACTTGTTTTTGCTTGGTTCTGGTGCAAGATGATCCTATGGATAGCGAGAGTATTCCTTATGACTTGGGCAACGTTCGATACTTATGCAGAGGTTTTTAAGAAACCCCAACGCTTTCCCCAATTAGGCTATCAAATCATTCCATTCACATCACTCCTGATGAAGGCCTGCCAATATTAAGCCCTATCGCTACACATCTTTTTAAAAGAAAATTATGGAGCACCTTGTAAGTGATATGCTGAATGACAAAATAATTCAGCCAAGTTTGAGCCCTTTTTCATCACCAGTCTTATACTTTCGAAGAAGGATGGATCATGGCCTTTTTATGTGGATTACCGAGCCCTTAATGCTATCACTGTACGTGACAGGTTTCTAATTCACAAAATCGATGAGTTATTTGATGAACTAAACAAGGGCTTAGTTTTTCTCGAAGTTGAATCTATCATCTAGTTATCACCAAATTCGAGTACGTCAAGCTGATGTTTCCAAACCATTTTTCCCAAACACATGACGGCCATTATGAATTTTTGGTCATGTCATTTGGATTTTTCGATGCTCCGTTGACATTTCAAGAAAACATGAATGACATATTTAGGCCTTATCTTCACAAATTTGTGCTTGTATTCTTTGACGACATTTTAATCTACAGTCCCTCCTGGTGTTTACACTTGGAAAATCACGAGTTGGTGCTCAAATTGCTCCAGAAACATGAGTTAGTGGATAAGCGCAATAAGTGTCATTTTGGGCATACCAAGGTTGACTACTTTGGCTATGTTATTACCGTAGCTGGACTTTCTGCCGATCCCTCAAAAATTCTGACTATCAGAAGTGGGACACTCCGAAATGTATTAAGGATGTTTGTAGCTTTTCGGGACTTAAGGAATATTAAGGGTATTTTATTCTCTAGTTTGGTATTATTGCCATCCCATTGACTATTTACTTCAAAAAGAGATTTTGTGTGGAAACCTCAAGCTCAACAAAACTTTGACTTGAAATCTAGGCTTAGGACCATATTTTTCCTTGCACTATCCAATTTCAATGATGACTTTCACTTGGAAGCTGATTCTTCGGGCGTGGGAATTCGGAGGATACTATCACAAAAAGGACAACTATAGCTTTTTATTGACAAAAATTATGTCCATGAATGCAAAGGGCTTCCACATACCATCGGGAGATGTATGCCATCACACAAGCAGTGGAAAAATTGAGGCAATATTTTCTTGGACAATGAATAACATCTTCACTGATCAGCAATCTCTCAAGAACCTAACAAATTAGATCATTATGACCCCGGAGCAACAGAAATGGTTGGGAAATTTTGTAGGTTATGATTTCTCAATTAACTTTCGTCCAAGAAAGAGAACAAGGCTGCATATGCATTATCGAAACCCCCTAATGCAGGTGTCTTATATGGTTTTTATGAGTGCACATTTGAATGTCTCTTGGAATTACTTGAACCAAATTAAGGTAATCCTGAATTGTTAGTTATTCAACAAGTTATGATGAATGAACATGTTGCGTATGCTGATGACTCACATAGCAAAGGGCTATCTTTTTTTATAAAAATTGTTTGTTCATACCTCGCGATTCTTCTCTAGAACAAGTGTTGCTCAAGGAGTTTCATGATTTTAAGATTAGTGGGAATGCTGGGGTAGCTCGCACCTTCCATCTATTGTCTTCTAATTTTTATGTGCG
The DNA here is from genome assembly GCA_027789145.1 of Solanum arcanum. Classification (NCBI taxonomy): domain Eukaryota; kingdom Viridiplantae; phylum Streptophyta; class Magnoliopsida; order Solanales; family Solanaceae; genus Solanum; species Solanum arcanum. The sequence goes on from CM050933.1 coordinate 64,064,058, forward strand.
AGCAATGCGTTGTGCTATCAGGATTTACACTCGCTTCCTGCCAATTTGCCAACGTTCCAATGATGTGAACTGGTTGCTTGCTGGTCTTTTGCAACCACTCCCTATTCCAGAAATGGTTTTCTAGGAGATAGATATGGATTTTCTTACATGTTTGCCAATATCAAAAGGAAAACTTACATTCATGACTGTAGTTGATCGACTTTCTAAATACGGTCATTTTATTCCTCTTCCATCCACATTAACAGTTCAATCTATGCCTGAAGCTTTCGTTGTTCATATCATTAAGTTACATGGACCTCCACGAAATATTGTCACAAATCCTGACCCTCGCTTTTTACATGGCTTTTGGTAAGAAATTCATAGGTTACAGGGAACTATCCTAGCGATGAGTACTGCCTATCACTCTCAAACCGATGGACAATCAGAAGCCTTGAATAAATGTGTTGAACAATATTTGCATTGTTTTGTAGCTGAACACCCTCATGAATGGGTTCGCATGCTACTATGGTCTGAATTTTTATACACCTCAACTTTTCAAACATCATCAGGAATGACACCCTTCCAAGCCTTGTTTGGCTGCAAGCCCCCCAACATCGCTCGATATGTTCTTAGAAGCTCATGTAATAATCTTATAGTGCAGTACATGTTACGTCCTAATGATGTCCGGAATCTCTTGAAGTTTACTTTATCCAAATCTCAAACTCGCATGAAAACTAGTGTTGATAAGGGACGCACTCTAGATCAACTTGATGAAGGTAAATGGGGTTTTTAAAACAAAAGTCGTATAGAAAACATTCTTTGATGAGAACATCCCAACATAAATTCAGTAGGAAATATTTTGGACCTTACAAGATGCTCAAGAGAAAAGGAATGGTTGCCTACAAGCTATAGTTACCGGGGGTGGCTCAAATTCATCCTGTCTTCGACATTTCCTTAATCAAAAGTTGCAAGGGGAAACCCGACCAACATATTATTCTATTTCAACTTGAAGATTCAACTACTCGGAACCTTGGAACAAGGTTCTATTTTAAGGAGCGAGTAATGTAATGAACCCAACATTGGACCAAGCTATGCACAAAGATGTAATTTGGTTGTAAGCTCAAGTCAAAGAGTTTGGGCATGAAGAGCAGCAGCGTAGAAGCAAAAAGATTGAAGAAGCTCAACAAGCTTTTGGGAGATTATATCTGGCTGCCTGGGTGAAGCACAGATGGAGGTAACGGATAGGTTTATAGGGGAATTTATTATCTTTATATTATGCAACGTGTAGAATGTGTAGTGGTATGAGTATTGTGCAATGTTTCAGTATCCTCTCGTTCTCCTCTTAATTATCTTTCAGTAATTTCTTTCTCATCCCCTTTCCTTTCAGACTTCTATATTTCCTTGAAGTTGTAATCTCACTTTCAATTAATTCAATCAAATTCCCCTTTTAGCTTGTAATTGACGTGTTGGGTTTGCTTCATCCTCTTTCTTCAAGCACTCAATTCTAATGATTTTAAAATATGATCAAAAACATGAATTGTTAAATTTTGTAATCTGGCCATGGGTTCTAGCATTAAAGGTTTGAAAACATTGTATTATGATTTAATTGATTCTAATTTGATGATTTTAACCAAAAAAACTCGAAGAATCCATGTTAACCATGCACTTCTAGTTTTGACTATTTTATGGGTGAAGTGATCATGTCTCAATGCTTATGAATTCTAGTGTAGTTTTCTTTGGGCTATTCAATGATAAAAGAATTATATTAAATTAATGTATAGCCATCTTAAATTGATAAATTTATATTTAATTGATTTAGATTCATTGAGTATTATGATTTTTGTAGTAATTGATGATCATGGCCGTGGATAAGGACCTATTGGTATTGTATTGGATAATTTAGCTGTATATTGAGGTGGTCAGAATGGATTGGTGGTAAACTACCCTAAATTTCTCTTTAGGAAGCTCCACAAGGTCGACTAGCTCCACAAGGAGTTAATGTTCCTCAAGATGCTCAAGTGTCTCCCCAACATGATCATGTACTTATTAGATATTAGGTCAATGAGGATTCGGTGGTTCCCTCTATTATAGATAATGGTGAGATTAGAGAGGCTCTCCTTACTCTAGCCCGATATATGACTACACAAGTGAATAAAGACATTGGGCCAAGGGAGAATGCTTTTTAGAGTAATATGGCCTCAAGACTAAGGGACTTTGAGAGGATGAATTCTCCTACCTTTCTTGGTTCTAAGGTGGGAGAGGATCCTCAAGCCTTCTTGTATGAAGTGTATAAGATAGTGTATTCTATGTGAGTGACTTTGAAGGAGAAGGCGGAGTTAGGTTCGTACCAATTTTAAGACGTTGCTCAAGTTTTGTTCACTAAATGGAAGGATTGTAGGCCGGTTGAATTCGGTCCTTTAGAGTTGGAAGAATTTAAGAACGCATTATCAGAAAGGTACTTTCCCAGTGAGAAGATGGAGGTCAAGGTCGAGGATTTTATAAGCCTTGGAAAAGGGAACATAAGTGTTAAGAAGTATTTCTTAAAGTTTATTCTATTGTCTGAGTATGCTTCATCCTTGGTGTCTAACCCTAGGGATGATATGAGTAGGTTCTTTACCGGTGTTTTCAGATATTGTGAAGGAAGAGTGTCGTAAAACCTTGCTCCATGGTGACATGGCCCTATGTAGGATTATGGTGTATGCTCAATCCATTGAAGAGTCTAAACATTGGAGGAGAAGTAGGGATGCTAAGAGGAGAAGAACAGAGGAGTAAGTTAAACCTATGTTTAGAAGAGGGCTCCAATTCAAGATGGTTCTAATGCTCCTTAGGCTAACTATGAGAGAGGTGGTGGTTCCCAAGTGGTCAAGCCTACTTGTGGTACTTGTGGAAAGAATCATTTGGGAAAGTGTCTAGCCGGTACTAGTGAGTGCTTTAGTTGTGGTAAGAATGATCACAAGCTGTGAGATTGTCCTACTATTTCAGTTAGAGGAAGAGAGGCCAAGAAAGTTCCTCCTAAGGCTCCGGATGGTGGTTCACCAAAGAAGACACCTTCCTATACTCTCCAAGCTAAGGGAAAAAATTGGGGTGATGATGCCGGTAAGTTTTAGTTTCTCTCTTTAGTTTTTCTGGGTTCCTTATATGTGGTTGATTATGGTGATAAGTTGGGTTTTAGATTGTTGTCTTCTCTTGTATTCAGGCTTGAGAAATAGAATGTCATAGTAGCATATTGCATATTGCATTGTGTTTAGAAGTCTTGTTGAAATTGAATTTAATTGATTCCTTCCATTGTGCATTTTATGAAGTTATTATTATGTTGTAAAATGATTTTATATGGTGTAGTATCTCATATTGTCATGTTTCCATCATAAATTTTTTATGAGTTGCATTTTTGGGAATTTGAGCATGTTTCACTGTAAGGTTTGAGCAGTTCACTGTAAAGATTTTAAAAATTTGGCTAAATTTTGTTTTCATGGAAAATGGTTATAATGCTTATAGAACTGATGTATATGAGCATGACAATATGTGGAGAAGGAAGTTCCTCCTATATGAAATGAATAATGTGAGTCTTATTGCATCATGAGTTATAGATGTAGTATCTATCTTCTTGTTGTGTTGAGTTTTTTCATAATGTGCAGTTGATTTCTCTCCTATATGTGTATTTGAGAATGGTGTGTTATGGTTATGTTCCGATAGTCTTGAGTTTCTTATCTCGTGAAAGTGCCTAAAGAATAGAAAGTGGCATTCGAGGACGAATATTCCCAAGTGGGGGAGTATTGTTACACCCTCGAAAATGATCTAGGTTGAACTAGAGCATCACACTTGTGTCATGAGGTTTTAAAGTCTTAAAATTTCTAATAATGGTGTTTAAAGTCAGTATATAATGTCTGGAAGTGTTTGGAGGTCAAACGTCCAAGACGTTCGGAAACTATTCGTAGTTAAACTAGTGTGTCATGGTGTTTTGTAGTGGAGTTTTGGGGGATGGTTTGATGGTAAAATTGAGTATAGATGGTTCCTACGCATATCCTTACATGTAAAGGCTCGAAAATTCCGAGAACAACTCTCCCAGAACCAGCGTAAGGGTCCCCGAGGAGGACCCAAAAGAGGCCAAGCAAGCTGCCACGCTAGCTAGAATCTGTTAGTGGCTACGCGTCCCCAGCTGGCCCAAAATGGGAAAAATGTTTGCCCTGCAACATGGGGTTGTCAAGAACCATTGTGTCTCAAAATTTTCCTGAAACAAGATTTGAAAATAACTCCGCCACATGCAATAAACTCCAAGATTTGGTTGCGTCGTTTTTAAGTCAAATTTGAGTTAATAAAATTGTCTAATAAGTGAAGGGGTCTTTTCATTAATATGGGGATGAATTATACACAGTTATTGAGTCTTTAAACCAGTAAATTCACCAATCAAAGCGAAGACCACAACTCAAAACAAAAAAAACCTCCCCATTCTTCTCTTCAAAACCTCCATTGATGAAGCTTTGAAGCTTCAAGGGAGAAGACTGATTTTCCAGGTTTTTCTCCATTAATTTTTTGTGATTTTCATCAAAATTAAGTTATGGATTTTCATCCTTGAATCCTATTTCTTCAATGAGTCAATTCCAATGATTTTCAAAGATGATCAAAAAACATAAATTGTCCTATTTTGTAATAAGGCCATGGGTTCTTACATTGACGGTTTTGAAACATTTTATTATGATTTAATTGATATTAATTTACTGATTTAAACCTAAAACTCTATGCACCCATGCAAACCATGCACTTCTAGTTTTGGCTACTTTATGGGTGAAGTGATCATGTCTCAATGCTTATGAATTCTAGTGTAGTTTTCTTTGATCAATTCAATGATGTAAGAATTGTATTGGATGAATGTATAGGACGTATTAGATTGATAAATCTATATTGAATTGACTTATATTCATTGAGTATTATGAAATTTTTTGTTGAATTGATGATCAGTGCCATAGGTAAGGGCCTATTTGTATTGTATTAGACTATTTAGCTAGGGATTGAGGTTGTGAGAATGGATTGGTGGTACGCTACCCTAACTTTATATTTATAATATGTAATATAGGGCTTGAATTGTGATTTTTATTAGAATGTTCCACTTATGGTGGCGGTGCTTATGTGTTATACTTCAGATGATGTGGTCTCATCGTTATTACTTATTTATTTAACATGGACTTGGCGGCATTACTTTATGAATAGTGATATTATCATGTTAATACTTGATTATGATCAATGTGAAAGACTATATGATATATGCGTATGTGTGAGATTGAACTCTGCTAATTCAATATATGTGATTTTATAGTCTAGGGTGATGTCTCTGAGTTGTGTTACTAGTGTGTCTTGATAGGCTAACTTGATTAATCCTACATGATACTCGAACATTATTGTATATATGGCATGGGGATGATGTGTGTGTCTTTATAGGTAGACTATGTCCTTTCTTGATACATGAATGATATATGAATATGAAAATCTTGACTTAGTAGGCTTACGCACCTTTGTCTTGTATGTGTATAGATGAATGTTGAATGAAAGTCTAGGATCTGTAGAACAAAGATATGATACCCTCCTAAGTATGACTAATATGTGGAACCTTCTATATAGAAAAAAAGGTTCAGAATGAGTTATTCTTACATAACAATCAGTGGTAGCCCAAGTGGGGACCCATCTTTGGTAGTTTCATTATGATTAGGTAATGACTAAGAGGTGGTACCTTATGTGAATGAACATTAATCTAAGAACAAAGGCTAGCACTGGGTGAATATATTATGGTTTGTATCTCTACTTGATAAAGAGACTGGAACAATGTATCTCTACTTTAGAAGGAGACTAGATTGCATAAAAGACCTTGATATTCCTTAACCATGTGCCTACATGGGATGTTTCCTAGTTCTACCCTTTGAAAGTAGAACACCCTCCATCAGAGTAGGGTAGACTCCGAATTCCGTGCCTAGCTAGTATGGTCTATGTCGGTTATTGCCTATTCTCATCATGTGGGATACATGCTAATGTTGGATACGTACTATGAAGTTTATGTAGTGGAATGAGACACTATCTAGACATTGCACGACTAGGCTTTCAAGATGTTAGCATTTGAGTCCCTGGTTCTTCTCCAAGACACATATGTGAAAGTCCTTGATTGATGAATTTCTCTTGAAGGGTCAAATGAATATAATGACTTAAGTAAAGGTATGTTAACGAAAAGGTATCTATCTAGGGTAGCTTTAAGGGCTGCTGAGGTAGACTTTAAGATGGTGTATGGGAGGTCTCTTCATGTTTTACTCAAGTGAATCGTAGATTAACCTTAGGTGGTATGTATATGTTCAAAAGGGAATAATCTTATCATAGGTACTCTTAAGAGTTATTTAGGTGTGCTTGAATACGGTGTATGGGCGGCCTCTTCTTGTCTTACTTAAGTAAATGTTAGGATAGCCTTTGGTAGGAGGTCATTTGATATATGGTTTGAAATTATATTGATTCTATATTATGGAATGTGATTATACTTGTTTATGTGGACTTGTAAGTGACTCTTATAATTGTCTTATGAAGTTTTACTCAAAAAGAGCATGTTGTACACAAATGTTTGTTTATCAGGATTTTATGCATTATATCACACTTAGTACATGCAATGTACTTATTCTTTATATTTTGTGTACCTCTAATGGTGTAGGTGGATTTGAGAGGAGTCTCGAAGTGAAGCTTGGATTAGCATTTCAGTAGAGCAAGAGTTGGTATGTCCTCACTAGATTCAGGGACACCAAGATGTTTAGATTTCCTTATTGAAAGTATTGTAATAGACAACTACTTTCTATACATTGAAGAATGGGTCGTTTCCCAATATATTCATACGTCTAACATGGCGACTTTGAGACTTAACCTTTCATTATGTTTTTCTATAAAACAGATTATTTGAAGTATTACTATTTCATGTGAAAAGTTTTGATTCCGCACAACTTTTTATACACATATCCAATGAACGATGTCAAAGGGCTTGTACAAGACCTATGAGACGTCATGTATGCCGTGTTCCCATCCGAGAGTGTCATATATTCTAGGGTGTGCTCTCAGGTCATAACTGAATGAGGTCTGAGAATCAAAAGAATATACATTAATGTCGGAGTTTTGCTCCGGTCTCTCAGCTACAGGAACTTTGCCCTTGTCTTTACCTATTTTTAGAGGTTCTTTCTTCCCCTTTTGAGGGAAGCAACTACTCATCATTTATTACAATGCCCCGTGCTCATTTGCGGGGCGACATGCCACTTTAATCTTAGTTGGTCCTAGCCATATCTGAAAAAACACATCAAAATTTTTTTAGAACATGTTAATGAAAATTGCAGAAATTATATTTCAAAATGACTGACCAAACCAGTGAGAGAGCTGCCTAATCACTTAGGCGAGTGATGAGTCCACATACTGGAATCATTTAGGGCAATATTTTGATAGAAAAAGTGTCCTTAAATTCTTATTTTGTCCTAATTAGTGATGAATAACCTTGAGTTTCAGGTATTTTTAGTTTGATGCAAATCATGGACACTACTTGGCAAAAAAAGCAAAAAGGATGAAAAGAACAAAGAAATAAAGGCCAGAGAATCATCGAGTCAACTTGGCAAATTGTCAATACATCTGAAGATCAGCTTGTGTTCCACTATGGGGAGCCCTCCAGGAAAGGATCAAATCTGCGATGACAAAGAGCAGTCTACGCATCATTGAGAACTTCTGTAAAGTTTTACCTTATCGCTCATTGATCTAGAATGCAAAGAGTCTATGACTAAGCGGAAAAATGCAATGAAGTTACTAAAGGGTGAATATCCATTTGATTGACGATCCCGACTAACTACGCCGAGTGATCTACTATAGCACTAATCTTTGAAAATGATAAATACTTGTTGATGTTTTAGGTTAGTATCGATCATTATCAGACTATTATAGATCATTATAAGAATTTCTCTAGTTTTTATCAAATTTTATCTATTTTTGAGCTCTAAGTTTGAGGGTTTTTTGGTATAAGAACTTAAAGACTCAAAATATTTCATCCCCGAAGAATTTGGACTTGTGTATCTTAGATTCTTCATTCTTGGCATGTAACTAAACTTAAATCTTCATACTTGTTTGTATACAAGATCATTTTTGTATAAATTTCTATCTCTTGTTAATGCCTGTCTAAAATCCCAATTCTTAATGTATGATTTTGTGAATATGGGTTTAATTAATTGTACGGTCTTACTTGCTGATAGTTTATTCGTAGTTTAATTGTGATATCACTTAGTAGTTGTGGATGAATCTAATGTTATTGTAGTTCCAAATATAATCTCATATATGTGTTCCCATCTTACTAGAGAGAGAGGTAAAGAAACTAAAACTACTCAATTTATGACTGATGGGAGTGGGTCGACATGAGGTTCAGCTCGAGAGAGCGAACCCCACACGACGAACTGAGATCGATAGGGTGAGTTGCTAAAGGCGGTGATTGTGCTTCATTTGACAAGTGGGTTTCATAGAGGAACCCATTTGAAATAAAGTAAGTTGCTCGAGAGAAAGCTTATCCCCTTAAATTCTATCCTAGTTGCAATTACTCGATGAATTTTCTATCATAAGCATGTAGCGAATAATCTCATTCATCCCGTATTGCTATCACATCCCAAGAATCCCGCTCTCCTTAATTTAGTACTCTTTGTTAATTTCATTATCTTGCTTACTTGTTATAAAACCCCGCATCGATTATTGACGCTTGTTTGACCCATTTTTGTTTAATATATTTTTATTTATTAATGTCTTTAGCTATAATTCCTTAGAACTAGATTTTACCTTTCTATAAATTCTCACAACCACTCCTTATGGAAAGGAATTCAACTATTGGTTAGGTTACTATACTATGCTAGGATCGTCGCCACTAGCATTGGCAGTAGTGCCTATGATGATGTCACCAATTAAAGAGATTGATCGGGGTCACTAAAAAGAATGACTCAAATATTTTTCAAAACTAAGGCATGTTTGCAATGTTCAAGGACATTCGACGTATCTCCAACCTCACTCGGTGAGCTTAGACTAGCCCACTGAATGCTATAGTGCATTTTAGTGGTTCGGGGCATAGAAAGGCGATCAAATAAATCTTTTGACGTATCGCCTCGTGAACTCAGCGACCTCAAGTTTCTCGTTAAAAAATACAAACTCAATTCATCCAAATCACAAAATTAAAGGCAATCAAATGGGGACTTTATCGAACCACTAAATCCTTCTGTGAACTTGACCCAGCTTGCCAAACTGCCCAACATGCAAAATTTCAACCCGTTTCACAAAATCAAGCCCACAGATCCTAACATCAAAATCAAACAAACACACTATGCAATTAGACTCAGAAAAATTAGATCCCATACCTTCATGGTACTCAAACTGCCCTACTTGAGCCAAAATTGGTCATTTGACGACTTGCACTGTTAAAAAGGCATTAAACGCTTCATTATCATGAAAATAACGTCATTTGGCTCAATTTTGGACTACGCAGACTTCACCCCGCTAAACCCAATACAAAAAAACTGCAAGCTAACAAATTAGAAATAATTTAGCGCACTAAACATGGGGTTTACAACATTAAGCATTTGAGCGAAATTCTAAAACATAAAATAGTCAATATAACCAATAAAACATGATTTCAACAATTACCCAACACACATTAACACAAATTTACCATTAGAATTTGAGTTAAACCACTAATCATAGGTGCGGGGTTTATAAAACAAATCTAAATGCCATATGGAGAATTTGAAAACCTAGGCGGCAAACAAATCCAAATCCTAGAATGAAATGAAGAAACAAAATGAAATAAATAGTAAAATATGTAAAATTTAGACTGAGAGTAAGAGTGTGCAGGTTTACGAATTAGAGAATATGCAAGATTTTAAAATTTTAAACTGCTTGGCCTTTTAAAACCTTTTAGTTCATGACCTTTTTGTCAGTGTAAGTCACCTATGCGGAACAAATCGGCAACGCACCGAGTGGTACCTTACCTCACTAAGTTTTACATGACTCCTAGTTATCTTTGGGGTCCAAACAGCAGGCAAGATTGGGCTAGCTGACCTATTTTATATGTCGACGATTAATTAATTTGCCCGATGAGTTATACAGACCTGTACCTCATGCTTAGTCGGTCCAATGGCGGTCCAAGTCGGGTTCACCGACCTCTTTGGCAAGTAGCCAACTGGACTCTTTGGCCCGCAAAACTTCACAATTTTTAAAGACAATCCACTTTTCAACCTCTACAATTAATACCCATTTTCCACATCAAATATAAAGTAATAAAACTTGGGTTTCCTCACAAGAAGTGCCTTAGTTAATGTTGTGGCACGACGAGAGTACCCATTTAAGATTCATTGTTAGGTTTTGCCAGTGTATCACTAGGAAACCCCCCTTGTTGTCTTGGATTTAGTTGTGAAGAAATTTGACCCATTTGGGTCCCCAACTTCTTAATAGAGACTGAGTGAGAGGTCATCTTTTGAGAGTAAAAACATCCTCTTTTTTACTCTTTCAACACTTTATCGGACCCTTCAACTTTGGTAAGAAGGCGTGGGAGAATATCTTTAGTCCAACCACTCTTAGAATCTTTGGGATTTTGACGCTCATGGGAGAAACATACATATATTTCTCCCCCTCTCTAACCTTCCGAGTAGAGTTACGATCACACCATTCTATATCATGGTCTCTCCTTCCCTCATCTCTATTCCATCCATGGTCTCCACCCGGCCTTGGGTAATTTGCACGATAGTCTCCTCCTTGGGTTTAGAGGAAGTGGACATCCTCATTGTACAATGCTTCGAACTTTGCTTAATCAAGGTTTACTCCACCAACACGCACAATATTAACGCTCCTTCCACCAGCACTCATGACATTTTTGGCCATCATATCTAGATGGCTCATCAATTCAGCCATGTTTTGATTTGTCTCTCGATCCTTCTCCATCTTCTTTTTATTATTTTATAAGTGAGAGGAGAGGCGATGTCTTCGCGAATGTAGATTCCTTGTTGATTTTGGTCATGCGATCAAAGAGTTGGAATGCTATGGGATAGGGTTGTTGCATTATACTACCCGGAGAAAGTTGATTAGAAACTCATTTTTTTGCCGAATCAAGGATTCTATAGAAATATTGCAGCAACACAATATCTGGAAGTCCATGAGTTGGGCATTGAAGTACCAGCATCATAAGCCTCATCTATGTCACATGTATTGGTTCACCTTCTACAAGCTTGAATCCTTGGATACCATCTTTTAAGGTCATCATCTTTGAATCAGAAAGAATCTCATTTGAAATTTTGTGATTAGCTCATCCCATGTGGTTATGGAGTCCCTTGGAAATTCAACCAAACCTTATGTACTTTCACCCATCAATGAAAATAGGAACAACATGAGATGGACAGATTCTTGTTATATGTTCTTTCAGGATAATGGTCCACACACACCGACGAAGTTCCTGATATACTCACTGGAATCTTCAAGTGCCAGTCCCACCCTCCACCCACCTAGAAAAAATCCTTTCAATTGTAGGATCGGAAGCATCATACTTGTGTTGTGAAAAATTGTGTTTCCGTTAGACGGAGGTATACGAATGGATCCAACACCACCCATTGGAACTATATCATTGACATTTAGGTCATTGATATCATTTAAGTTCCCAATGTCATTTTGGTGGCCCACTTGGCTACCATTACTTCCATTAACACTCATCTTCTCCTCTATTTAACATAAACAACACAAACTAAAAACAGAAGTAAGTTGATTCAACTACTGCCAAAAGGATCACAATTAAACTTCAATAAAAGAATAAAAAATAACACCACTCTCTTGCAGTGGTGCCATTATTTGGAATATTTCAACCTCACGTTATCCAATTTTAAGGGAAAACATTCATCGAGCAGTATAAAACCCAACAAATGAATTTGGGTTGAATCGCACAGGGAGCGGTACGTGTTCAAATTTAGGTAGTACACATGTGTTCTAATTAGCTATAGGAATAAAAATTATCAGAAAAATACATATCACTAATCAAAGGGGTGACATCAAATGTCGGATGGGGGTTCGATTTGCAAATATTAACTACAAAGCATTGAAATAGCAATGATATAACAATAATAAAGAGGGGAAATCTTAGAATATGATCGACTATTGGTGAATTTTGATATATGGTTAATCAAACTACTAGTAAACAACTAAATATTAATGGGTAGGCTAGACTATATTTGCAACAGATTTTTCTCAAACAACTATTTCGCTTTAACATATTTCTCTCAAACACCAACAAGCATAGCGATTAAGAACAACACACAACCTTAATGCAACCTCTCTCGAGCAAGATGGGTAGGAAAAGGTTTAGAATTTACACTCTCATGTTGAAACTAAATCAACATAATATATACAAATCAATAATCAATAATTTTCGTTCTAAAATCTCTCTCTTGAGCAGTCCAAGAACATTAAAATAGAACTATATTTTTAATTACAATTCCTAAATTAAACAAAAATTGATTATCAAACCCACTTCAATATATCATTTAAACAAGTATTCAACAACACCCAGACACTAATTAAATCCATAATCACATGATTATTTCCAAAGAATAAGGTTTATAGCTGAACATCATAAAAAAAGTCGTTACTAAATCTATTAACCATAAACTGGATAAAAGGAATTCAAGCTCTACAATGTTCCGATTTGAATAAATTTCAAAACCTACTCGTAAAATCTCCAAATTTCGTATCAATCCTTCAAATCTACTTATGTAACTAAGAGAAAACTATTCTAGACCAAAATATTCACGAAAATCGATCCTAAATTAACTGCTTAAAATCTAATTTATAGTCGCCAAAAAATAAGATATGAAGGTCCATTAGGCGAGGTAAGTCGGGTTCTTCAAACCACATGGTGAACCGCCCAATTGTCTCTTATATCGTGTTTCTACTTTTGCATGCAGCATCCTGGCGTCCTATAACTTTAGGCAATCACTCTTTGTAGCGCAAAACTTCTTGGCAATTTACCGTCTTGTCTTTTTCGTCATCCACTTGGGTTCTTCCTTCAGGGTGTCGCACACTAGAACTTTTAAGCAGTGAGATTAAAAACTCACAAACATGCCAAGTACTCATTGGAGATCTTCAAGTTCACCCTTCTTCATTTCTTCAGCTTGTTCTATTTTATTTTTGCATATTAGTGTCCTTGCTTTTGTCCTAAACCCATATACCTGGAAATCAAGGCATTAAAATCAGTTTATAGCATAAATTAGGCATATAAGGACACTAAATCTATAAAAACAAGGCCCTAAATGAGCCACATTCTCGGACTCCTCACAGTGCGTCGATAGTTTGGCCATGGGCATTAATTAACTCTGTCTATTCCCATAATTCCTCCCGAGTAGGAGCAAGTGCAGCCTCAAAATCCCACTTTAACATGGAGGGGATAACAACCTTAATTCTAGAAGCGCGCACATCATCTAAATGAGAGAGGTGATATAGCACAACATGGGTCAATAGGGAGGGAAGACAACAACAATAGCAAAAGTCGTAGGGATGGAGGAGCTAGGCATACCCATCGGCTCACTGGACATAGCTGGAAGAGTAGTATCACCCTGCAAATCCTCTAAGTAAAAAATAGGGATGTATTCACCGGTGTTTTCCTCGTCCACTCATAATCATCCTGCATATACTCATCCTCATCCTCCAAATGTTACTAGATGAGGTAGAAGTCACCTCAAAATTGGTCTTCGCCACAAATGTCACTCCAGCTCGATGAAAAAGTTTTCTAATAGGAACTAGAAAAGGAAATGAGGTTTGAAACTTTTTGGCCCTCATGAAACAACTCCAGAGCAATGACCGACCAAATATTTAACCTTTGTCTATTATAATGCATCCTAGAAGTGCATTCTTCATATGTAGGATGGTGGACTCATTTTTAAGGCAATAATGTGTTATTGAAGAAACTGCACCAGTATTTAGCAATTATATTCGTATCATTCTTTGTAATTGGGACTCATGCCTCTATCCATGGGGCATAGAATCATAAAGCAATTGCGTCAACCACCCCTCAAGTTATCTAATGACATGGTGTTGATCATAGTGGTCAAAGTGTGAAGTATCCAGATTATGCAAGTAAGAAACTCAATTATGTCAAGTTCACTGCATTGAACCTTCTTCCACGCACCCTAACAAACTCTAATGGTGCCATTGATCCAACTTTCTTCTCCCCTTTCAGGAATAATTGTGTATAGCTCTCGTAGAACTCTCTAACCCACATAGGCACGTAAGAACTCCGAGGCTTTGGGAACTACTTAAATTTGTAGTACTAGAGATTCTCCCACTGCTAGATATTTATCCACTACCCCATATATGGACAACCTCTTCTCTTCATGAATTCTCCGCATAGCAATTGCCTTTAACCGGTTCATAGAGAATGGAGGAGGTTTTGGGGTCAGAGGCACATAGGGTTCTTGTTCTGCTTCCTATGTTGTATATGGTGGAGGTTATAGGAGTACCAGGAGTCGTTCTAAATCATCCATTGCTTTGGAATGCAACACAACACAACTCTAATTTAGTCTCGGATGATCTACTGTCTCTAACTCTTAGACTTGAGTCCCAGACCACAACATTCTCACTCTCAAAATTAGATGTAGTGAGGTGGGTGGAATATACACATATGCTATCAAAGCTAGTGCTTCTTGAGCTCGGCTATGCTAGCTGTTTTACTTTACTTCGACACTTACTTGAGTGCGTTGAGATCTAGTTGATTGTTGAGGTGCAACCTCTGCAACAATCACCACACGTTTTTACCCTTTTTCAGTGAAGAAGACCCTTTACTAGAACTTTTGGTCTAGCCATATCGATCAAAATGATCAAATAACAAAATTTGGTTGCAAAGAGTTAGCGAAATGTCAAATTTTATAAAGTTGCAGAAAAAATTGTCGATCAACTCAATGTGTCACCGAGATCATTTGGCTAGCCTTAGCGAGTTCATCGAAAATCCTGAATAAAAACATTGAAATTCAACTCATAACGCCAAGGTAAAAATTCGTTCGCCGAGTCGCTTAAATTGATCAGCAAAGAAATAGTGGGTTGCTAATGTCACAAAATAATTTTAAAATAAATTGCGCTTAAAAAAGGCAAGATAAAAGTAATTTAGTGAATTGTCAAGTTTACTCGATGAGTAGATGCTTATCATCGAAATTGATAAAATAATTTAACGCTGAATTAGGTCAAGTAGGAGATAGAGAGAACATTCGGTGAACTGCCTATACACTCGCCAAGCTCGACTTAGCTTGCCAGAAAGCCCAACATATCAAATTCCAACCCCAATTTACAATTTTTCTTTACAATTTTTCGACCATCAACTTACGATTATATAATTCACTCATGCAACTTAGACCTACACACTATGGAATTTTAGTTCTGAGTACTCAGACTTCTCCAAATCTATTAAAATTCAACCAACATGATGCCTTTACCCCTAAGAACGGTTTCATCATTTGGTAAAATAGAGTAATAAGCTGAAATCGTGTTACTTAGACTTAAGCCTCACAAAACCCAATATACTACAACCACAATTGGCGTAATTTCACAATCAAAATAAACAAAATTTTGCATATCACAACTTCTAACATGATCGATTACAAAATAATGATCAATAAGAGATAAGGCATAAAATAGTCTCATTACTGCCTCGATAGCATGCTCAAAACTCCCTAATTTATAAAAAGTAAATATGGGACACCAACCTCAAATGCAGACATGAATGAGGCTAAGGAAAAGAGGCAAAGGCAAGCAACGCAAAAAAAATGAGATCACACGATGAAATCCACGACAAAACAGAAAAATACTAAGATCTAAATTGAAACTGTGAAAGTTCAATAGTTGAAACCTCAAAATAATGAAAGGTTTTGAATTTATTGATGGTTGGAAGGCCAGGACCCTTCGGTTCGCGCCTAGATCGGTGAATGTCACTAACTTTGTCAATCTATTCAGCTACTTGCTCACGTTATCCCACCAAAGTTGACATAATGAGATTCTTTCAATTAATTTAAAGGACGATAAATGTCGGGCTCACGAACTACTCAATGATGCAATAAGTGGGTTCTGAGCTCATGCCTCTTTTACCCAAACTTCAAATATTCAACCTGCACATTCAGCAAACTTTCTTCAAATAACAAAAAATAAAACTTGGGTTGCTTCCCAAAAAGCACCTTATTTAACATCGTGGTATGGCGTTTACCGAAGTATCACTTGTGAGCCCCCTTTAGGCCTTGAATTTAAATAATTCAAGATCTAACCCATATGTATTTGCAGCTTTTTAATAGACACCAATTTTCATTTAGTTTTTTGGTTAATGGAGGAGATGCCATATTTCATATTTTTGAGTTCCTTTTCCGATCCTTTTACTTAATTCAAGATGCGTAGGGATCGACCCTAGATTCTTTTGGATATTGACTCTCATGGGGAGGCATATAATGATCTTTGTGAACATCTTGATTCCTCCACTTTGCACCACCGTCATGTCATTCACGATTATAATATCTTCAACTATCATCACAGCCTTTATTCCAACCTTGATTCCTGATTAGCCTTTGATAACTAGGATGAGAATCCCCTTCTTGGTTTGCTAAGAACTACACTTCTTCATTTTACATGGACTCAAAGTGTGATTCATTGCCATTTACACCACTATTAGTAATGACAACATTTACAGTCTTCTTACTACTTCCCATGACATGATTTGTCAATAGGTCTATTTGGATCATCATCTTGTCCATGTTTTCATATTTCTCTTGCTTCTTTTCCATATGTTCCTTTGTCAGCTCAAGGGTTAAAGGAGAAACTTTATCTTTCGTTGTGTACCAAGCATCATTAAATTAATGTTATGCCAAATGGTTGTGTCATGATTCCATCTCGAATGAGTTGGTCTGCAACACCTTTGTTAACAGTGCAAAGATTCAGATAGAAAAATTACAATAACACTTTGTCTGTTCACCCGTGATTGGACATTGGATAAATAACTTTTGGAACCTCAATCATGCCTCATAGATAGGTTCTCTATCAAATCTCTTGAAGTACTAAATATTATCCCTCAACTTAACCATCTTCGGAGGATGTTAAAACCTTTCATAAAACACTACTATGATCTCCTTCTAAGAGGTAATTGATTCCATCAATAATTTAGTCAACCACTTTTTTGCTTCCCCATTTCGATATAATAGGAAAAAACGAAGTCAGTCTAACTCATTAGTGATGTTCTTAAAACAAAATACCCCACACCCAAAAAGTCACAGATGTGATCATGAGGATCCTCGTAAGAAGGTACTCCAAAGATACCCTTCCTTTGGACTAGCTGCAATATTGTGCTTGTCACATGAAATGTTGTATTTCCCACAATTGGAGGCAATCAGATAGCACACGCACTTCCCAACTGATCCTCAATCACATCATACAAATGCATGATATCATCATTGTTCCTTACTTGAGTGTGTTGCTCCCATTTATACTCATTTCCTCAATTTTTTAAAGCAGCCAATAAGAACACAAACAACATAATTCAACTGCAATAAAATTATTTCACAAATACACTTTAATAAAATAATTGTAAACACCACTCCCCGACAGCGGTGACATTTTTATAACGCTCAATTGTATTTTATCCAATTTTAAGTGTAGGCGGTCTCTAACAAGTGTAAACCCAACTAAGAGTTGGGGTCGATCCTATAGGGAGTGATACGGTAAAGAATTCAATTATTAAGTAAAATGTGTCCTAAATATTTGTAGAAGTAAAGGTTTACAACATTAAAATAAATCACCAAATTTTGACGATTAATATCCAACGGGGGGAACTAATGTAAGACAAACAAAATGGGAAGTAAAAAAAATATTAGACCTTAGGAGTGTGATTAGTTGAATGGTAACTTCGCGAAGTGGGTGAATATTATTAGTTGCTCAAAGTTGTTGAATCTCAATAAGTAGGCTTGGTTTTGAGTACAGTAGTCATTTCTCAATCAACTATTGCGGTTCAAGTCGCTCTTTAGAACCTCAACAAGCATAACAGAATCAAGCAACTCATTTCCTTAATTTACCACTTTTTGAAGTTGGGTTTGCAAAGACACAATAAAACTCACTTACTTAATCTAGATTCTAAAGACACAACTAATGCAACTATCAATCAATCATTTTATTATAATACCTCTTTCTCAAGAAAGCATAGACAACAATTGTATTTTCAACTACAATTCCTCAACTAAAATATGAACAATTAATCAAACCCACTTCAAAACAACAATAAAATCAGCAACTAACAACACCCTTTAGCTGATTAAAACATTCAATAACATAATCACAACCCTAAGGTAAGGGTTTTAGGTAAGCATAATTACCAGCGGGAAATCGTTACCTGTGAAGTTTTCCATCTGATTTTCTATGATCTGTAGTTCTCAGATGATGAGGTCAAAGAAAAAATTTAACAATCTCCTACTCTCTACAAAAATTATAAAGATAATGTTCTAAAATGTAAAACCTCTTAAAAACTCAGAAGTAAGAACTGTGGGAAATCCTCTTATCTTTAAATAATTGTATTTATACATTTCCAAAATTTTAGTACGGAGGTCCACTGACGATCTAAGTTTGCATCGTCGTTTAGTTCAGAAACTCGCTGAGCTACTCCTCTTCTCGCCCTTTTGGCTTGGATCATTCATCAAAATTTTTTGGAACTTTAGTCAAGCTTAGTAGATACCACCAATATTTTAGACGTATTATCGTTGCTCTCCAAGTTGTTTTTTGTCCATGGGTTGTATTGCTGGAATTGTAGGTGAGTTGAAGACCACTCGTTGAGTCTTTGAGTGTCCTTGGAAAGCTCTATCTTTGATTTCCTTCAACTTTTTAAACTTTGTTACTCTTTTTTGCATCATAATGTCCTTTCCTTTATCTTATACCTTTATTGTTCCATATCAACAAATTAACAACAGTTATGAACATAAAATAGGTGTTGTGAGTACTAAATTCTTGATAATAAGCCCTAAATAAGTTGAAATCTGTGACTCATCAATAATTTCTTGTTTCAACCCCCTTTTATTCACTTATATGTAACAAGTGGATTACACCCTTTTGTAACACCTTATTATTCGAAAGATCTAAATTTTCCCCGCCCCGGGATTCTAATGATGACAGAAGCCTCTATCTTGAATTGAAGGGCCGCACCACTTTATCTCTTTGAAGAAGGACGAACTCTTTTTTATATACACAATTTTCTATATGAAATTGGAAGAAGAATTTAGAAAGAATAAATTATAAAGATCTAAATTCAGATTGGTACAAGTAACCTTTCAATTGTGACTTTTTGGGTCAACATCAAACAAATATAACTTTCAGCACATGATAAGTTTTATGGCCCATGAGATATACAATTGAAGGTTGTTCTTTCAAACTTGCTATATTTTATGTTTGGATGAAGGATATATGACCATTTGAGTGAAATATGTCTAAATAAGGCAACTTATCCATTTTACAGAAAGGCACTTTAGTCTTATCCTTACCCCACTATGATTACACATTATTTCATCCTTTTAGGGGACTAAAATGATTGGAATCAGTTTTAGTCATTCCAAAAGAGCATAGTTTTTTTTTTTGAGAAGTTCAAGAAGAGAAAAAGAAGAATGTTTAAGACTCTTGCAAGATAGAGGATTTATACCAAGAAATTAGTTCTTTTGAGATATGAAAGCTTTCATAGTGATGGTTTGTCCCCTCACACCAATTATGAGTATCCATTATGAATTTGTTCATGAGGTTTTATATATTGATATTATTGATAAAGTTTATGAGGTTTTGGTTTTCATTCGTTAGCAATGGAATCTTGTTGAGTTATTGACATGAGGGTCTTGAGAATGAGTTATATTCTTGGTGTGATTTGTGTGGATTCCGTTGTAATTGTGTTGGGTTTATGTTAGCATAGGAATTTGAAGGGATTTATTCGATTCTAGATGAGTTAGGCCATGGAATTGAGAAGAAAAAATTATCAAAAATCTGGGCATTGGGGTGTGGAGGTGTCTCACCACTGAAGAAGTACTACTGCATAGTATGGGTCATTATGTGGCACACCTGTCAGTGTACCCTCCCTATTGTTCAGTAGTTTTGGAACTGGCACCTTGATTGTCTAGTGCTTACCTTTTGGCCTTCCTTCCGTGTGTGTTGCCTCGAAGTTTACCTATATTCTCTCTTGATATCAACACTAAAATATTCATTAAACCTTAATAGATCATGCATACCTTAATCATAACTCTAAAATCCTCATTTCAAATTCAAGTAAAGATTAAGAGTAAAGTTCGGAAAAGTCTTTTGAGTCATTTTGAGAAGTATTTTGCAATTATTTATAAATTATTTTAAGACTTGAATATATGAGTTTGAGAATAAGAAGAGTTCACTATCTTTTTTTCAAAATGAATATAATGGTTTTTAAGTATTCCGAAAAATTGAACATTTTTACATTTAAAATGAGAGGAAACCTTCATTTAAAGATGATTTCATGATGAGTTTAAGATTATTATCTATTTTAAGAAAATATTTTGAGCAATAATCTCCAAATGATGAGGAGTTATGTTTTAAACATTGAGCCTGGGTTTTATATTGTTTGGAGTATATTGAGCACTGATATGGTGATGAGTTTAGACAACTTAAAGCATCATAAACCATGAATGCCAACATGGGTAAAGGATCATAGTTTTTCGATGATTCCTTATTACTTTTAAGCATAATGTAGTGGGTCTGCATAGTTGAGGATGTCCTATACTTCAGTAAGGTATAGGAAAAATTTAATAGGGTGGGTGAGACACTAAATCATCACATTGCTCATACGGATGGTTTGTCGGTTTGAGAATCTCCCAAATAAGAGTAAAGTGTATTTCTATGTATTTTCATATTCATTGAGTAATTATCTACTATTTTAAAAGATTTATATGTATTGTGTCTTATCATCGTCGCTTTTATACTAAGATGAGTTAACTACTGTTTAGTTGAGTTGAGTATTCCTAAGTAGGTTGAATTGAGTGGAGATAAGGTGACTACGTCTTCTTTTCTATTAGCTCCAGCTTTATGCTATGTTATAGAGTGCCCCTTACATGCTTGTACATTCAATGTAGTAACTTCATTATGCTTGTATCATTTCGTGATGTAGATTAAGTTATTTAGGGTTATCAATTGGTGCTCCATTATTCTAGTTGCATTCGAGGCTTTGGTGAGCCTCCTTATGTTTTGGAGGGCTTCGCATTTATATTAAGTATTGTTAGACTGTTCTGGTTCTTGTCTCAATTTCCATCATACTACCTTTGGGGCTCCATAGATAGTAGTAGTTGAAAAGTATTTTTTTCATTTCACTTGTTGATGTTTTAGAGACTATGAGTTGAATAGTTATGTTTATTTTAGTATTTTTTGAGTTAATCTACTTTACTTATGAGTTGGTTTGTAATTGAGATTTCTATTTCACCTCATCAAGTCTTACAGTGAGTAGTTGAGCCAGTCCGATGGTTTCATGGGGACCGTCGATGGTTCTCGAGTGTCGACCACGTCTAGGGTATAGGCTGGGGAAGTGAAAAACATTATATCAAATCACAGAGTTTAAGCGTCCTAGTGTGTCTATGAAGTCGTTTATTAAGTGTCCTTGTTATCAATGTGAAGAGCACCACATCTATAATTCAGAGGCGATGACATTTAGAAAATATTCACTTCCTTCTTTCTTTTTTCGTGCCATAGATTTCAACTTTATACAATTTTTTTCTAATTCGTTCTTGTACGTATTTTTCAAATCATGCCTCCACAAAGATCTGTTCGAGATGGTGTTTGAAAGAAAGATGTTGATCCTTAAGATTAAAGGGTACCGAATGCACCTAAAGTGCAATCTTGAGGAAATATCAAATAATCTTGAGTTTTGGGATGCTATCATAATTTTGAATCAAGTTTTGACCAACCAAGATGGACAAAAAGAGTAGTTCGATAGGATGTGGCTGATACATCATAGATCTATGAGGTCTTTAGGATGAATTCCCCAAAATTTACTAGGTCAAGTATCATTGAGGATTTGGATAACTTTGTGGAGGAGCTGCACAAAATGTTTGAGGTTATATATGTTGTTGATGTTGAGAGAGTGGTGTTAGTTGCATACAAACTCAAGGGTTTTCCTAGGATTTCGTATGAACAATTGAAAAAGATCATGGCTGAAGGGGCACCAATTGTGAGTTAAGTTGTGTTTGAAAGTGCCTTCATAGGGGGTTTCTTTCTCCATGATATGAGAGAGGAAAAGGTAACAAAACTTTTCACTATTAAGCAGGATTCCATGAGTACAACCTCAAGTTCACACAATTCTTCCAGTATCCTTTGGAAATGGTTGCTAACATAAGGAGAAAGATGAGTCTATTTGTGTCTAGATTGTCTCGCTTGTCACGTAAAGATAGTAAAGTTTCTATGTTGGTAGGTGACATGGATAAAGCAAGGCTTCTGATCCATGTGAGAGAAAAGTTTTGCATCAAGAAGGCTAAGATGACACGTAATGAGTCCAGACAACAAAAGACTAAAAATATGAATCGGTCATCTTTTCAACAAAGGTCAACAAGACATGTCTATCATCTATTAATGCACGAGCACAAAAGAACAAACTTGAGTTCAGGAGTTAGAATTCACAAAACTTCAGAGCTCTACCTACCCAATCTCATGGTAGTGTGGCACAAAACGAAAATTGTTGCTTGCTTCACCCAAGGTGTGTCATGATGGCTCCACTTGTTGCTTCAAGTCTTGTCAGACAAGTCACTTTATTAGAGAATGTCCTATATATAGGCAAACAAATGATAATGGGAAAATAAAGCCCAATCTTCTTTAGCGGCTCTGGCAAATAGAGTTGCACCTCTAGTAGCTACTTTAGGAACAAGCGCATGAGAAAACCGTCTGTATGCTATCACGAGTTGGCCAGAGAAGGCGAATTCACCTGATGTTGTCGCTGATATGATTAAATTTTTTACTTTTTTATATGTGTATTACTTGATCCATGTGCGAGTATATGTTTTCTGACTTCATATATTGCTATGAGATTTAATATCCTTCCCGACTGACTTGTTTTGCTCTTTAGTGTTTCCACACACGTTGGTGAGTTTATTCTAGCCAAGAAAGTTTATCTAATTGTACTATATTAATTACAAGGACACCATGGCTGACTTAGACAAGTTAGACATGGTGGACATTGATGTTCTTATAGGTATTGACTAGTTTCATGCCTCAATTTATTATACAACTCGAGTAGTGAAGTTGAATTTTCCTAATGAGCCAGTTATAGAGTGTAGGAGTGGTTCAACATTTCCTAAAGGTAATTTTGTTGCGTACCTTAAGTCCAGAAAGTTGGTTTACAAGGGGTGAATCTATCACTTATTCCGAGTTAATGACTCTAATTTTGAGATACTACATATTTAGTCAGTTTTGGTTGTGAGAAATTTTCAGAGGTCTTTCCAGATTATATTCCCAAAGTCCCTACTAAGATAGATTCAGAATTTGGTGTGGATATTCTTTATCATACTCGACCTATCTCTATGTTGCCATATGGAATGCTCTAGCTGAGTGGAATACTAGTTAATAAGGATTTCATTAACCAAGTGTATCAACTTGGGGCATTGTAATCTTGTTTGTGAATAAAAAATATGGATTTCTTAGTATGTGTATTGACTAACTCCAATTGAATAGGTTCACTATAAGTAATTACTATCCCCTTCCGAGAATTGATAATCTCTTCATTAAATTTTAGGGTGCCACTTATTTTTCAAAGATAGACTTCATTTCTTGTTATCATCAGTTCAGACTAAGAGAAATTGACATCCCCATGACATCATCCAGTACCTATTGTTGTCAATATGAGTTTCTTATCATATCCTTTGGTTTGAATAATAGTCCTGCAATGTTCATGGATCTTATGAAGCAAGTGTTCAACCGTATCTTGAAATGTTTTTTTGTCTTCATTGATGACATTCTAATTTATTCGAGCAACAAGGAATATTATAGTAGTCATCTTAGAGTTTTTCAAAAAATTCTCAAAGATAGAGGGTTGTATGCAAAAAATTTCAAGTGTTAGTTTTGGATTGAGTCTACGGCATTCTTATGCCACTTGTATGTGAGGAAGGGCTTTGAGTTGACACTCAGATGATTGAAGCAGTGAAGAACTTGTCCAGACACACATCACAAACTGATATTTGCAATTTTTTGTAATGGATGGTTTTTATTGGAGGTGTGACGAGGTGTTTTCATGTATATTATCCCGTTTGACAAAATTAACTCAAAAGACAACAAATATTAATGGTCTGAATCATGTGAGAAAATCTTTTAGGGATTTAAAACTTGGTTAACTACTACCTAGAGTTGACTCTATAAGAGGGTACACAAGGTTTTGTTGTGTATTGTGATGTGTCCTGAGTTCGACTTGGTTGTGCGTTGATGCACAATGGTAAGGTTATAGACGATTCCATTAGGCAGCATAAGATTCACGAGAAGAATAACCTAACTCATAATCTAGAGTTGGTTGCAATAGTTTTCGCTTTGAAAATATGGTGTCACTATCTCTATAGTATTCAGGTGGATGTGTTCACTGATCACAAGAGTTTTTAGATATTATCAAAGGAGTTAAAACCAATTCATTCGATTCAAGATTAGTTGCACATTGAAATTAAGAAGAAAAAATTGTAAAAATATGGGCATAAGGGTAATGGTGCGCCACCACTTTGCCTGAAATACTGCCCAATAGCTTAGGTACTGGTGCGGCGCGCTACTCAGTGCGCTCCATCTTCAATTCAGATGTTTTAAGACTAGTATCTTGCGCAACTCAGGGCATCCGCCGCTTACCCTTTCTGCCTTTCTTTTGTTTGTTCCCTTGAATCGTACCTATGTTCTCTACTTGATAACCACACATAAAATCTTGATTAATCCTTGAGAGATCATGCATATCTGAATGACAACTCTTAAATCATCATGAAAATTTATAGTAAATATTAATATTTGAGTTCGAGAAAGTTTTTTGAGTTGTCTGGAGAAGCCTTTTACAATTATTTGTAACTTGTTTTATGAATTTTGTAAAGGAGTAGTAGAAAGAAAAGTGTTGAGTTTGATTTTTAAAAATTAATATAAGGAACCAAAGTATTTTCAAGTGTAAATATTTTTACATTAGAAACGAGAGGAAACCTTGATTATAAAATGAGTTCATAAGGAGTTTTTGAGTATAATCTCTTTTAAGAGAATCTATTGATCAACTATCTCAAATTGAAGAGGATTTATGTTTCAGACATTGAACATAAGTTATATATATTATTGGAAGTAATATAGAGCACCAATATGGGGATGATTTCCAAAAACATAAAATCCTCATAAACCAAGTATGCAAACATGGGTAAAGGATCATACCTTTTAGTTGATTCCTTATTGATTTTAATTATAGCTTAGTGTATCCAGGATGAGTCCTTAAATTGGACTTATATAGTGTCACATCCGTAAAGCACACAATAGATGTAACCGGCGTCGGCATCCTCGAAGAGGACTTAGATAAGCCCTTAGAATTCCTCATAACATATTATATGTTAAAAATGCGGAAAAATTAAAAACTTTTGCATTTATTATCTGAAGTATACTTAGACTTCTCCTTTAGCAACATGATCAACATACATAAGATAGTATATTAAACTTGTCTCACATAAAAACCAGCTAAAAAATACAAATCTTCGACTTAGCCAATACATGTCAATATGTCATATAGTCTTTACTACCTAAAATTAAAATGATAAAAAGGAATAAAGAGTATCTCTTAAAAAACTACAATCTTCATGGATAGAATAATGAAAAGATAGCATCCCCTAATAGAAGGACCTACAAACACTTGGAGAAAGAGTTCCAATCTTCTTGAATCGACCTTCTTAATCTTCAAGGGTTGGACCCTACATTCATAATTTTATAAATTATATGGGTTAGTATGCCACATGTACTAAGTATGGGTATATGCATATAAAACATGAAAAGACATGCATCAAAAGGACCATGTCTTTATAAAGCATGTTATGTCATTTGAAAGCCTTTAATGCACATATAATAGAGCATATACAAGATAAGGATCACAACAACATAAAGCATGATCATAACCACAGGCATATCATCATAAAGTCGTATAAACATTTCATGCTCAATGGTTCATACCAACATAATATACAGAACAGTTACCAATAATATCATCTCAAGCCTACAAGTGCAATGCTCGTGTGAAGCCCCATAACCCCACATAAACAAGTAACCAAGATCAGAGACCATAACTAACGCTTTGCTTCATGATACTTATATCATAAGTAGTCATCATCACATATAGCAGTATAGACCAGCACATGTTTATAAACATAACAACATCATATATCATAAGCATTATGCGATTCATTTTTATATTGCATAAGAACAATCTCCTAGGACTTCCCTTAGAGTCAACTAGTGCAATATCTCCTAGGACTTCCCTTAGAGTCATCTAGTGCAATGTGTAGGTAGAGTCCCATACCCCTACCTGTAGTAAGTGGAATCCTCAAGTTACCCGAGACAATGTCCATTTACTTGAGGAAACAATCACCTTAACTGATATTAAAACATGTGAGCTAAACATGGAATCCGGTATCATGAAACTCCACACCTTCAAAGAAGGTGGTCTACTTGCCAAGGTAGAACCAAAACATTAACATAGAATTCTTTAGGTGGATCCACTAGTTAGTATTCCTATGGAGGCAACATAGTTCATGAACAAGGAATAAATAAGAGACCCATTGTTCCACATCACATGGAAGTCTCTATCTAGTGAGTGTCATTATGAACCTACCTTCCAACTTGAGAAGGGTCACCTCTCCTATCGAGTTCACTCGGTGCTAAGTAAAATTCTCTTTTTGAATTGCCTCTAAATTATAATTATTCATAAATCTTATCATAGGCCATAGGATATTAAATCCTTGTATAAGAATGATCATTAGCTCATTAGGTTTAGGATGAGAATTTCCTTTCATCACAGCCCTTCATTAGTGAGATTAACATATCATAGGCATATTATGTAAGGCATAAACAGAAACATCAACTTTGCATTATCATATCCTTACAATGATCCCACATTTAACATATTCCTGGCTCATCATATATGCATAGCAACATCATACATACTTCAATTGCATGATAACATCAATTATAGGCCAACATGAACATAGTAGAGAAATCATAACTTTAGAAGACTTACCTATTGCTTCTAAGAATCTTCATCAAGAATTTACATTCAATTCACCACAAATCATTTAATAATATAGTGAATTACATAATAAAGTAACAATTCCCATCAAGTCTAGTCATAGAAAAGACCACTTGAAAGTTAGGGTCAAGGAAAAGAGTTCATTTATGAGTTGATTCAAGCAATAGTTCCAATCCTAACATTGCGTGACATTAAGTGAATGATATAACTTAATCTAATTCAACTATGTACGGAGAGAATATGCTTCACACGAAAACCAATCATTATATATAAATTACCAAATAATACATTTAGCCATAGAAAATCATAGTTTTTCATCATTTGTCATAAATTTTGAGTTTGGAAGAAAACTCATTTGTAGAGTAAAAGCGCTAGGAATTTTAATTGATAGAAATCCTCTTTGAAAGGAATTCTTGGGGAAAGAATAGTGAGGAACCCATACCTTATTGACGATTTAATCCATGAATTTTGAATGAAAACCTTGGAGACTTTGTCTTCTTCCTCAAGTTTACTTTTTCTTCAATAGTGGTTGAATAGAGAGAGAGTTTTGAGAGAAATGAGAGGGATTCTGTTATTCTGATTTGGATGCGTGTAAATGGTTTAAAACTTACCTAAAACCAATATAAACTCGTCCTCAAAATTACCCAAAAGACCCCTCACTTAATTGGGTCTTTTTGTGAATTAAAATTGACTTAAAAACAACGCGGACGAATCTGAGAAGTGGTTGCGCGTCGTGGGTCCAATTTCAATTCTTTTTTTGAAAATTCGGGTCAAGGAAGTGAGCGTGGTTGAGTCCTCGCGTCACAAAGCATAATTTTCCTAGCTAGTGCTGGCTGCGCGACGCGCAAGGGCTTCCTTATAGTAGTTGTCGCAAGCTTCTACGCCAATGTTTGGGTCCTTCTCTAGGACCCTTCGGGCAATACTTCGGGAGTCATTACCGTATGTTTGGACCCTTTATACCATATTTTACCTATTTAAAATAGTTTTACAGGATTTGGACTGCATTTGACACTCCCAAACCTTCACCAAACATGGGGACGTCTACTGGTTCAATTTAGCTAGTTTCCGGATATCTTGGTGTTTCTTTGTCGGTTTGGATCTAAACTTTTCTAATTGATATTGATACAGTAATATAGGTCTGGAAACATAATTTTAAACCTTATTTAATATGATAAGATCTAATCTAACTCATGGAACTTTTAGGTGTTACATTATCCCCCCTTAAGAACATTGTCCCCCGAATGACACTAAAATCTTTTGGAGGGTAAGGATAGACTAAATACTTGCAACTCATCCAACAACAGCATATAATATAATAAGCCACATCTCATAGGATTAATTCACAAATTTTTTCAACACATACCACAACATTAAACATAGTATTTAAATTCATGATGCACGACATATAAGAGCTCAACATTTCATAACACATAGTGAGGAACTACCTTATCAACATCAACATGAGCTCAAAATTACATAAAAGAGTTACCTTTCTATCATTATTCTCCATAAAACAACAAAACCTCAAGAAGACAACATGCATACATATTTCATATAGGTGCAAAAATAAAGTATGAGGGCATTTTCTTGAAACTCAATTCGGTACAATTTTTTTAAAAACATATACCTATTTAGAAAACAATTCAATTTCATATCATTCATTATTTTCTTTATTAAAAAGAATTTATAACTTCAAGGTGTAAAAATATGAGGGTAGCAGGACTTTATGTCGGCTTTGGCCTCGGCCTCCCATGTTGCACCCTCAACAAGATGGTTCCTCCGTAGGGTTTTTATAGAGGCATCCTCTTTATTCCTAAACTTCTTGACTTGGCGATCTAGGATCTCAACCAGAACCTCTTCATACGAAAGGTTCTCATACACCCCTAAACCTTCAATAGGCAGAATAGACATTGGGTCTCCTATTCATTTCTTGAGCATGGAAACATGAAAAACCAGATGAACCAAAGCTAGTCCACTAGGTAGTTTCAACTCATAGGAAACTTTTTCAACCCATTCTAAAACCTCATAAGGACCAAAATAACGGGTACTTAACTTCCCTTTTTACTGAATCTCATCACCCTTTTTATAACTGAAATCTTCAAATAGACGTGATCACGTATTTCAAACTCAAGATCTCTTCTCCTATTGTCGGCATAAGACTTTCTCAAAATATAGGTTGTTTTCAACCTATATCTTATGATCTGAACTTTCTCTATTGCCTCATATATAATATCGGGACCAAGTAGTGAAGACTCACAAACCTTAATCCATCTTACAGAAGACCTACATCTTCTACCATAAAGAGTTTCAAAAGGTGCCACGAAGATTCTTGAATGGTAACTATTGTTGTAGGAGAACTCAATCAATGGAAGGTGATCATCCAAACTTCCCTTGAAATAAATAACACAAGATCTTAATATATATTCTAGGGCCCGTATGGTACGTTCCACTTGACCATCTATCTCAGGATGAAAAGCGGTGCTAAGTTTCACTTGAGTACCTAAACCCTTTTGAAAAGCTTTCAAAAAATGAGAAGTGAATTGGGCACCTCTATCTGAAGTGATGGACAAAAGGATACCATGAAGACTCACAATCTCATTAATGTAGATTCTTGCATACTCTTTGGCCATATATGTAGACTTAACGGGGATAAAGTGAGAAGATTTGGTCAACCTATCCACAATAACCAATAATGAATTACTTTGCCTCCGGATTCGAGGCAACCCAACAACAAAATCCATATTGATGTCTTCCCACTTTCAAGTAGGAACATCCATGATTTGGGTTAAGCCACCCGATTTTAGATGCTCGGCTTTAACTTGTTGGCAATTTGGATACTTATAAACAAACTCCTCTATGTCCCTTTTCAAACCATCCCACCAATAGACCTCCCTAAGTTCATGATACATTTTGGTGGCACTTGGATGTATAGAACAACGGGAACCATGGGCTTCTTCTAGAATTTGATTTCTCAAATCCTCCATATCCGGTACACATAATCTCTCTTGGTACCTAAGAACACCATCCCCTATTAGAATACCAACTCATTGAGCTTACCAAATATAGATTCCTTTAACTCCAACATTAAAGGATCAAGATGTTGCTTAGATTTCACCTCAACCACTAATGATGACTTGGAGTTATGATGGACCATAAAACCACCATTTGGAGAATCTTCTAACCGCACACCTAAACGAGCCAACCTATGAACATCTTTCACTAGTTCTTTCTTATCTGCTTCCACATGAGACACACTACCCATAGTCATATGACTCAAAGCATCCGCAACCACATTTGCCTTGTCGAGGTGATATAGAACGCTCATGTCGTAATCATTCAAAAGTTCTAACGATCTTCTGTTTCGGAGATTTAACTCATTTTGTGTAATTACATATTGAAGACTTTTATGGTAAGTAAACACATCAACATGAAAACCATACAAGTAATGTATCCATATTTTTAAGTAAAAGACTACGCCGCTAACTCAAGGTCATGAGTCGGATGATTCTTCTCATAAACTTTAAGTTTCCTAGAGGCATAAGCTTTCACTTTGACATGTTTCATGAAGACACATACCAAGCCCACTAGGGAGGCATCAAAATACACCACAAAGCCTTCATTGACCTCCGATAAAGTCAACACCGGATCAGAGGTAAGCTTATCTTTCAACTCTTGAAAACCTTTTTCACAAGCTTTCAACTAGTCAAACTTCACCTTCTTTTGAGTCGAAGTTTTCAAAGGAAAAGCAATAGATGAAAATCCATCAAAAAACCTTCTATAGTACCCCCATCTATACTTAAGAAACTTTTTATGTCAGTAGGAGTGAAAGGTCTAGGCCAATTTCTCATCGCATCCGTCTTCTTCAGATCGACCGCTAAACCTTCACCAAAGATAACATTGCAAGAAAAGCAACTGACCTCAACAAAAATTCATACTTGCTAAATTTGGCATAAAGGTTGTGTTCCATGAGGACTTGCAAGGCCAACCTCAAATGACTCGCATGCTCATTTTCATTCTTGGAGTATATCAAAATATCATCAATGAACACAATCACAAACGAGTCAAGGTAATCTCAGAAAAATCAATTTATTAGGACCATAAATGCCACCGCGGCATTTTTAACCCAAAATACATCACTAGAAATTCATAGTGACCATATCTAATTTGGAAATCCATTTTGGGAACATCTTCTTGTCTCACCCGAAGTTGGTGATATCCCGACTTTATGTGAATCTTGGAAAAGTAGCTAGCTCCTTGGAGTTGATCACATAGATTATCAATCCGAGGGAGAGGATATTTGTTCTTTATGGTGACTTTATTGACTTAGCCATAAAAAATGCACATCCTAAAGGACCCATC
The DNA here is from genome assembly GCA_027789145.1 of Solanum arcanum. NCBI lineage: Eukaryota > Viridiplantae > Streptophyta > Magnoliopsida > Solanales > Solanaceae > Solanum > Solanum arcanum. The sequence goes on from CM050933.1 coordinate 64,095,685, forward strand.
CTTATTCTTCCCAAACAAGATCGGAGCACCCCATCTGAAATACTAGGTTGACTGAAACCCTTATCTAGTAAATCCTTGGGTTGGACTTTCAACTCATTCAATTTGGCCGGAGCCACTTGATATGGAGGAATCAAAATGGGGTTCGTATCTGGTGATAGGTCAATGCCAATGTCAATTTCATGTTCGGTAGTAATTTCGGGAAGGTCATCAGGAAAAACCTAATGAAATGTGACATACCATGGTTTCACGGTATATTTAATGTTTTTTCCTTAAGTTTAGTGTGTGTCCAAAAGCCTTTTTGTATTGATTTTTATGTAAGTTTCTCTTCATTTGCAGGAAATCTGTCTAAAGATGAACGCAGAAGTTTTTGAGCAAGAAATGTAGAAAAGTTACCACCTACGGAGCTTGTGACGGTTCGTCGAGCCTGTGACGGTCCGTAGGTGGCATCGTAGTGAAGCTGCTGAAGGAATATGGGAAAGTGTGACGAAGTGTGGGATTACGAAGTTCATGATGGACCGTCATAGCCACGACGGTCTGTCATGCTGGTTTGTCGTGATGATCATAGAGTAGTCCCAGTACCAAAATTCCAATAAGTCAAGGTGTTATGGAATGGAGACCCTCGACGTACCATCGTGCTTGGAACGGTCTGTCGTACCTGTTCATCGAGGGTAATGAAGAAAGCAGCAAAAGAAATTCAGAAGTATAAGATGACGGAGTCCATGACGGCCCATCGTGACCACAACGATCCGTCAGGAGGTCCATCAACTCGAACGCGTTTTGACATATTTTCAGCAATTAGAGTCCTTCTTTTATTAGGTTTTTGTTTTTTATAAATAGTTGAATAACCCTCGTTTTGGGGGGTTAGTTTCATTGTTGATTAGACTTTGTGATTGTTATTAGACTTTAGGAGAATCTTTAATCCTCGATTAATTTCAATAATTGAGACACTTTTTCCGGAATTGATTGTTGGTGATTTTGTTGATTAATCAAGTGAACTTCTGGATTTTATTCTTTCTCATTAAAGTAAGTGCATGAATTCTTATATTACATATTTGAATATTCTAATTATGACTATTAGTAACTAAACTCCATAACTAGAGTTGTGGGAACCACTGGTGAATAATGAGGTAAAATCTAACTAAGATGACAATTCTAGAATAGTGTCTTGCATGTATTGATAATTATTTTGCTTAGAAGTCTTTTTAACGGATGGCAAACGTTAGAACTCGCATTAATGCTACTTGTCGGACCAAGGAGGTAGATAATAGGAAAAGAATTATCAACATAGATTTAGTGTATAACATCTAATAGGCTAGTATTGATTGGTATGAGGTAATAACTTAGTCAAATATTGAATATGATGCTTAATATGAGGTAAAGATAAGGGTTAGTATAGCAACGCACGTAGCCGGACCAAGGTGCCGAGTGAAATTTTATAGATGTCGGACGAATGATTTAGAAATACATAACTTATGACTTTGCATTCAAGATACTAGGAAAGAATTGTTATAGTTAGAATTATGAAGTTATGAACCTGTGGAGAACACTTAAACCCTAGTTACTTTTATTAATTGATTAAACTCCAAGATTTGAATCTGTTAGGTGTTACTTTATTTTAGTTAGTTATTTTCATTAATTTAGAAATAAAAACCCCACTTTTATTGTCTTTTGTTTTCTAAGGAAATAATTGATTGAACAGTAGTAATAATAGATTAAAGTTAAATCTTAACTAATTTCCTCGTGGGAACGATCCCAACCTCATTAGTTGGGTTCTTTACTTGATAGGACCGCTTTACTTCTTATTTGAGAAGTTTGAGAGTTATCAAATTTTGGCGCCATTGCTGGGGAAAGTAGATTTTAGATTAACTTAAACTTATTACTATAGTTTAGTCGATGTTTTCTTAATTTTACTTTGTTTAGTGTTTTTGATTCTTGCAGAACTATCTCCCTTGTCTGCCAAATACATGGAGAGGAAGAGAACCCTTATTTTCCTACGATCACGAATTAGAGTGTACACTACGCAACATGAATCGAAACTTGGGTATTGACGATGATGATCCAAACCAGAACATCCCAGCTCCGATTGATGTTCATGGTCAGTTATTACCCGATGATACGGGTGAAAATCAACAAAGGGGACAAATTCCCGCTCCACACCCTCAAGAATACTACAGAGGCTATGAGAGTATTGCAGACTCTGATGGGCCACTTGACGTGATCCCTCTACCACCAGGCCACACCTTTGTGGTAACTAGTAGTCTGATGCAAATGCTAACTGCCAGAGGTTTGTTTTCAGGGCTACCTTCTGAGAATCCACATGCCCATATAGCTAAGGTAAGGGCAGAGTGTAAAAGTTGTGTAGGGAGGCCTGATTTGGATTTTTAATGTAATAGGGCTAAGATTATTTTCTCTCTCACTGATGGGAGAGGCTTCTATTTGGCTTACTGGGCTCCCTTATAACTCAATTTTCACTTGGAACAAACTAAGGAACGTTTTCTTAGCACGTTATTACCCGGTCTCCAAGAAACTAAACCACAAAGAACGAGTGAACAACTTTGTAGCACTACCAGGAGAGTCAGTTAGTATTTCTTGGGATAAATTCACCTTATTCTTGAAAAGCGTCTCGAATCACCGCATAGGTGATGAGTCACTGAAGGAATACTTCTATCGGGGACAGAATGATAATAATAAAGCAGTATAGGATACTATAGCGGGTTGTTCTTATGGGGAGTGTCCTTATGCTAAGATTGCTCAAAATTTCGAGAAAATCTCCTGGAACAATAAAGCTTGGAGTACTAGGAAGTCAGATACTGGGAGAAATACCTTTGCAGTGCAATCCACTCACAACCCAGCCACAGATGAGATTCGTGAAAAAGTGGCTCAGATGAGAACTGAGTCTGGGTTTGTATTAAAACATATCACTAGGGGTGCAAAAAAGATAAATGCAGTTAACTACTTGTATAAACCACCACCACCAAATGACGAATGATATTAAGAGGATAATTCATATGGGGTAAATGAGCAAACGGGGGGTTTCCGACCGAGTGCCTAATGTTGAAATCAGGAGAATTAGCGCCAAGGTCAAGGAAACGAAGGTCGGGTCTATGGTAACTATAACAGTGAAGGTCATTATGTCCGAGATGGAAACTACAACCCCGACAAAAACTTCAACAGAGGTAACTATTTTAACAGAAATGATAGGAATGGGCCTTATGTCCGTCCTCAAAATCGTGAAGTTACTCCTAGGGATGGTGGAGATAGTATGGCACAAGTTGAAGATATGTTGCACAAAATGATGCGTAGGTTCGATGCTAGTGATGAGCACATTAAAGAGTTAAGGAGTGATTTAGCGGGTATTGGGTAGAAAGTCTCTACACATGCAATATTAATTTAGAAGATTGAGTTGCAAATGGCCCAACTATCCGTGACTGTGAACACACGGCAACCAGACACTCTTCCTAGCAACAAATTCCAAAATCCGAAAAATGATGGACATTGTATGGCAATCGCTACTCGTGGCTGTAAGCAAACCATTGACCCACCTATGCCGTCTAATGAGGAAAAAAGGTGATAAAAGAGAATGATAAAGTATTAGAGGTTAGTGGTGAACTAGAATATAACACGGGAAAAGATGTTGAAGTGCTTAAAAAGGTAAATCCCACGCCTCGACCACCACCCCTCTTTCCTCAAAGATTAGTGAAAAAGACTGAGGATGGTAAATATTGATGTTTTATAACAATGTTCAAGCAGCTTTCTATCAATGACCCTTTGGTAGAAGCTCTAGAACAATTTCCTGGTTATGCCAAGTTTATGAAAGATCTAGTTACAAAGAAAAGATCGATAACTTTCGAGGATGATGATAGAATGCAGCATTGTAGTACTATTGCTACAAGATCTCTAGTACAGAAGAAAAAAGATCCAGGTACGTTCACTATTCCTTGTACAGTCGGGTCATTACATTTTGTGAAAGAATTATGTGGTTTGAGGGCAAGCATAAATCTCATGCCCCTATCGATTTTCAAGAAGTTTGGTTTGGGTGATCCAAAGCCCACTGCGATGCGGCTACTGATGGCCGATCGAACAGTAAAAAGGCCCATAGGGATACTCCACGACGTGCTAGTAAAAGTGGAGTCATTCATATTTCCAACAGATTTTGTTAATCTTGATTGTGAAGTTGATTTTGAAGTGCCTATTATTCTTGGGAGGCCATTCCTTTCTACGGGTAGAGCCTTCGTTGATATGGAAAAGGGGTAGATGCTATTTCGGTTGAACAATGAAGAAGCGACCTTCAACATTTGTAGGTCCATGAGGCAGAGTGGTTTGATCCAATCGGTATCATCTATATCCTATGAAGAAAGATGAAGCAGCACCATGACCTAAAAATTGAAAAATAAGAGTTTATGGTTGGGGATTTGGTGTTTTAAAATAATGCTAGGTTGTGTTTGTTTCCGGCCAAGCTCAAGTCCATATGGACTGGCCCTTACTTGGTTACCCAACTATTCCCTCATGGAGCAGTTGAGTAGGAAACGGAGGGTGTGCGGTTGAAGGTGAATGGACAACGCATAAAACTCTATTTTGGGCATGCTGAATTGGTGAATGAAGAGATCGAGGTATACCATCTTGATGAAGACTAAGTAATCAAGTGTCTTCAGTCGTGCCGCGACGTTACATCAGGTGCTATTTGGGAGGCAACCCAATACCTATAGTTTTTGTTTTAGTAATGGTAGCATTTTCTACTAATGGGTTTTATATTTGCACGTTCATCACCAGGAAATTCTGCAGAAAATCACTCTGCAGTAGTCACTAACGGATACATCGATGGACCATCAAGCATTTGACAGACAGTCGCATGAATATGTCGTGCCAGGTACGTCCTTCATTTATTTTCAAAACTAGGGCACATGCGATGGAACCAATGATGAACCGTCGCATCTACCACGGACCGTTGTTGGGGACTCATTGCATCATTAATGAGTGTACCCGACCCGACCCAGCAGGGGGTGTTTTAAAAATTCTTAACATTTAAAAAACCCACCCCTTCATTTCACCCATATCTTTCCCTCTTTCTCCCATTCCGTCCCTTCTAAACTTCCAATTTCCTACCTCTCTTTAAACTGCTCATTTCCCCAATTCGCCAAATTCCTAAAATCTACTCTCTACTAGTCGTGTTCTGCTGCTGTGGTTCTGTTCTTTCTAACTATTGCCTCACTTGCTTGTCATTCTCCTGTTCTCAGGTATGTGTCTCTGATTTCTACCCATTTACATTGCATTTTTGTTTTTCAATTAGTATTAGCTTATTTCTTATTGATGAGTCTTCATTCTGTGATCCAATTTTGTCAAACCTAGGTTGAGAATCCTCAAATTGCCTCGTTAAAACTCTAAAAATAGATGCTTTAGCATTTCTAGTTTACTAAGTATTTGCGTTAGAAACATATAGGTGAACACTAAGTACCCCATGTGAGTCACAGGGGATGAATGTGGCATCCTAAGTTCTGTCACTGAATGACAGAACGAGACCCGGATGACGGACCGTTATACCCACGATGGACCGTCATATGGTCCATTCCAGCACACCACTGTCAAATTTTCTCCAAGTTTCCACCAACGTACATATCCGACGGACCATCGTTCCCACGATGGTCCATCCTGCACAACCGTTCTTGTTGTCAGAGACCTCAATCCTAAGGGTCTCCCACTTTTTCTACGTGTCCTTTGACGGACATCTACGACGAACCGTCATACCCGCGACGGTCTGTCCTGCACAACCGTTCTAGTTGTCAGAGATCCTATATCTAATGGTCTCCAACTTTATCTAAGTGTCCTCTTACGGACATCTATGACATATCATCATACCTTCGACGGTCCTTCCTGCACAACCGTCATGACGGTTAGAGACCCATATCTTGAGGGTCTCCATAGTTTTTCTAAGTGTCCTCTGACGGACATCTACGATGGACCGTCATACTCTCGACGGTCCTTCCTGCACAACCGTCATGACGGTCAGAAACCCTTGTCCTAAGGTTCTACATTTTTTTAAAAGTGTCCTCTAACAGACATCTATGACGGACCATCATACCCTCGACGGTCCGTCCAGCACTAGCGTCGTGACGGTCAGAGACCCCTCTCCTAAGGATCGCCATACTTTTTTTTAAGTACCCCACGATGGAAATCAACGATGGACTGTCATTGTCACGACGGTCCGTCCTGCTTAGCCGTTATACTTGTCAAAGATTTTCCTTCAGGGGTCTCCACGTAAACATAGTTTTAATTAAGACATGATGGACCCCATGACGGTCCGTCAGACACACGACGAGCCGTCACCTAGTCCGTCGTGTTTCACTGTTACTATAAAAAAAGTTGTTACAGCTTTGCTCTTATATTTATTTAGTGTCGTTTTTGCTTGTCTTGTTTGATCCTTCTAGTACTAATACTGACTTCTTGCAGGTACTATGTCTAATGGCACCAAAAAAAGATCGAGTTTACGCACGTGGCCGTTGAAAGTCTGTCGCCCCGTCTGCCCGCCTGGTCATAGGCTCTGATGATAGCATGATCCCGAGTACATGCCCCCACGCACTGGTACTCCATCACGAGTTGCACGGGCAACCAGAGCTACACAGAAAAAGGTGGCATCCGGCGTAGTCACTGCCTCCTAGTCTGATAAGGAGCGCACACTAACCGGCACACCTTCTGGGTCAGCTACACATATAAGAGGAGCGTCTGTCTCCTTAGGAATTTCATGGTTGATTGAAGCCTCTGGGTCCGCAGAAGTCCCTGCACCCTCCACAACTGTACAATCTGCCTCATCTGATCAGGCTGACAGTTCTGATTCCAATCCTTGCTTATCGAATCGTTCTCTCACCACGGTTGCCGACCAGCCCAACCGGTGGTGTGTCGACGGCCGATATCTGGTGTATTCAGATGCCAAGTTTTTGATTGATAAAGGCGTCATGACACGTACCCTTTAACTGGAGAGGCGGGTTTTTATGGGAAGTCTACACACTATCCCAGAGATCCACAATCTCTCTACCAAACACCGCCTAGAGTAGATAGCTCGTGCGTTGGGCTGCTATAGTGAGGAGATGGTCTGAGATTTCTACGCCTCTTATGTGTCTACTCTCCAATCTCAGATAGATAGACGGGCTTCCCTCGCCAAATAGGCCCCCTTGAGCATGTCCGAGTTTGAGGCATACAGGTTGATATGTCACTACCATCCATCCGCCGGTATCCATACGGCGAGGATGTTGATGCCAAAAGAGACCCCTCTCACCGCCGAGTTTGACTACTGGTGGAAAATTGTAAAAGATGGCCAATTCCTACGTGAGACATCAATGAGAGAGACCACCAAGAGGTGGATGGCCCTGCACTTGTCTATTGATGGAGAGGGTGCCGAATAGGTGACGGAGCCGAAGGGAGCCATCAATAAGGCTAACTTGACCTTCACAGCTAAGTTCTTATGGTTTATTGTCCACCACTGCCTTTCCCCCATGGCTGCATACAATATTGTCACATGGGAACGCGCAGTTCTAATGGTAGCGACGATTGCTAGGTTTAAGGTGGACTTTTCTTGGCTTCTACGGGTGGTCTTGCATGAGAGGGATTTCAAAGTCACAACTACTTGCCCATTTCGGTGCATGATATTTTCCTTATGCAGGTCCACAGGTGTGCCCATCTGGCACATTGATCAGCTCAAGACTACATTGGGCACTGTTGATATCGGCCTCATCAGGGATGAGGCCAATGAGTTGGCTCTACGCAGAGGCCCCCGTTTGGAGTTGCCTCCACTTGGTGAAAATCTTGCTGACATGATAGCACATGAACGAACGGCTACACAGGCTGCTTCTGAAAGCACTAGCACTACCCTGGTCGAGTCTATCCCTGGTACTAGCACTTTCCCTAGCTCCTGTTGATCAGCCCCGTTCCCCAATCTCGTTCCACTTTCTAGGGTCCAGAAAGTAGAGGCACAGATGGCTACAATTCTGCATCACATCCATCCTTGGATGCATAGGTCTGTTGCTGAGGCAGAGAAGCGCTAGGAGCACAAAATGGACAAGCACACAGAGCGGAAGATCGCTGAGGTTCATCAGCGCTTGGACGCTTTTGAGTTGTGGGTGCTAGCCCGTCCAGCCCTTCAGGTGGACGTGTCGACCCTTCAGGCTACGGTTGAAGTCTACGAGCAGACATTGATATGATCCTAGAGTCTAGGGTGCCTGGTTTTGAGGCCCCTTATGCAGAGCCTGCTGAAGACACGGTGATGGCGGCCTTATTCACCACTTTTGAGATTCCACCACCTCCCCATCGAGAGCATGCCAAGAGGCGTACGGGTCAAGAGGAGGACGAGGCTAGAGAACGGAAAAAGGAGCGTCGTGAGATGGAGGCTGCGAGGAGAGCCGCGCTTGCTGATGAGGAGGCGCGTCGGATAAGGGCGTGGAGTTAGCTGCTGGGGCATCTAGCTCCAGAGATGTGGAGACCGCGAAAGGTACTACTGATTGTGTCGTTGGTGATGAGGAGGCGCGTCGGATCAGGGTTGTGGAGTTAGCTGCTAGGGCATCTAGCTCCAGAGATGTGGAGACCGCTGGGGGCACTATTGATTGTGCTATTGCTGATGAGGACACTACCGAGGGTGTCCAGACTATAGAGGTAGTGGGTTCTGAGGAACCGGACCCACCAACTTGGTGATCATCGGCGCTTTGCGCCCCAGGTCTGCTTCACCTACCACTCTCGTATTTCAGTTTTTTATGCATTGGGGACAATTGCATATATTTTTTGTTGGGGGTGGGGTAAATGGAAATTGAGTGCTTAGGGTGAAGTCTGAGTAGCCCAATTTACTATCCTCTTTTGGGGTTTTCTTGCGTGTGTTCTTTTTCCCCAATAGACTGACTATTTTTATTGTTGAACCGGCATGTCTATATCTTGTGTACATAGTATAACTCTTAAGCATAATGGCTAAACCAAAAATGATATCCTGATGTAATGAAAATGATACATGACTAGGCATAGTAATTGATAAATGTGTGGCTCTAAGCATGACATAGAGATACACCACTGTATGACCCTAAGTCTAAAATTTAAACTAGGTGTCTGATAATTCTGTAGAGTAATGAGATGTCAAGTGATTGTGAGGAAGATTTGAATAGTCCACCATTTGTACTGAGCTAGAACTTGCATGGTTAGTTCTGCTAAAAGTAAGTTGTAATAGACAATTAGGAAAGTATCATAGACCCTTGTTCAATATAGCCAATTTTTAGCCTAAATAAAAACAAACAGAATGAAATTAATCCCTCTTTGATCCAAATGATTTGAGCTTAAACTAGACCTTTCTTTTCCACCCCAATTGATCTTTTCTGGGAATAGTGTGTTGGCCCTGGTCCCTCCTTGGACATGTGCACCTCAGCTTATGCAAAAAGACATGAGTTGAGGGTGGCTCGTATGAGGAATGCTCTAAAAAGTGGGGTTGAAAGAACAAAGAGAGAGAAAGAACAAAAGTAAAGTGATTCAAGAACCTGTTGAAAGAAAAGTTAAATAGAAATATGTGTGTGTGTATATATATATATATATATATAATAAATACGAGCAATAAAAGAAGAGAGTCACTTAGACAAATGAAGAAAGAAGAGAAAATATCAAGATGAAAGAATATGAGAAATTGGGCGAAATAAAATGATAAAAAGTGGTACGTCTAGCCGATATGTAAAGGAGGGAAAAAAATTACTAAAGTATACCTAAATATACCCTACGTGACCCTGAGCCTATGTTACAAGTTAAGAAAGTCATATCGTGATCCTAAGAGTTGTATGGAGATCTTAAAGAAGTGAAAATTAGGGCAAGCTTATGGCAATATGTATGAATGAGTTTTGAATTTGTTCTGAGAGTGTGTGTTGAAAAGAAATCCTTATACTCAAACTGAAATCATAGTTTGAAAAATGAGGATGTTGTTGTGAAGTGAGAACACTAGTTGCTATGCTGAAAATATTAGCACCTTGGTGAGAAATTGAAGAGGATAGGTGTCAATGCGTGGTGAGTTTTTTACATGGTCTGATCCCACATAATTCAAGCCTAATTGTGATAACATGCATCAATATGATGAGACTGATCGCGATTGATAGCAAAATGATTGCGAAAGCTAAAACATGGATAATATTGTACAAAGATTTTATAGTGAGTCATAGTGCGTCGCTTGAGGACAAACAACGAATTTAAGATGAGGGCGTTGATATACCGTGGTTTCACGGTATATTTAATGTTTTTTCCATAAGTTTAGTGTGTGTCCAAAATCTTTTTTGTATTAATTTTTATGTAAGTTTCTCTTTATTTGCAGGAAATCTGTCTAAAGATGAACGCAAATATTTTTGAGCAAGAAATGTAGAAAAGTTACCACCTACGGTGCTTGTGACAGTCCGTCGATCCTGTGACGGTCCGTAAGTGGCATCGCAAAGTTCATGACGGACCGTCATAGCCACGACGGTCCATCCTACAGGTTCTTCGTGATGATCAGAGAGTAGTCCTAGTACCCAAATTCCAAGAAGTCTAAGTGTTATTGAACAGAGACCCTCGACGGATCGTCGTGCTTGGAACGGTCTGTCATACCTTTTCGTCAAGGGTAATTAAGAAAGCATAAGAAGAAGTTGTGAAGTATAAGATGACACAGGCCATGATGGCCCGTCGTGACCACGACGGCCCTTCACGAGGTCTCTCGACTCGGACGCGTTTTGGCAGATTTTCGATAATTAGAGTCCTTCTTTTATTATGTTTTTGATTTTTATAAATAATTGAAAAAACCTCGTTTTGGGGGGTTAGCTTCTTTGTGGATTAGACATTGTGATTGTTATTAGACTATTGTAGAATCTCTAATCCTCGATTAATTTCAGTAATTGAGACATTTTTTCTGGAATTGATTGTTGGTGATTTTGTTGATTAATAAAGTGAACTTCTGGATTTTATTCTTTCTCATTGAAGTAAGTGCATGAATTCTTATATTACATATTTTAATATTGTGATTATGACTATGGGTAACTAAACTCCATAACTAGGGTTGTGGGAACCATGGGTGAATAATGAGGTAAAATCTAAGTAACATAACACTTCTAGAATAGTCTCTTGCATGTATTGATAATTCTTTCACTTAGAAGTCTTTTTAACGGATGACAAACGTTAGAACTCACCTTAATGCTACTTTCCGGACCAAGGAGGTAGATAATAGGAAAAGAATTATCAACATAGATTTAGTGTATACTATCTAATAGGCTAGTACTGATTGGTACGAGGTAATAACTTAGTCAAATATCGAATACGATGCTTAATAAGAGGTAAAGATAAGGGTTAGCATAGCAACACACGTAGCCGGACCAAGGTGCGGAGTGAAATTTTCTAGATGCCGGACCAATGATTTAGAAATACATACCTTATCACTTTGCATGCAAGATACTAGGAAAGAATTGTTATAGTTAGAATTATCAAGTTATGTAACCTGTGGGGAACACTTAAACCCTAGTTACTTTTATTAATTGATTAAACTCCAAGATTTGAATCTGTTAGTTGTTACTTTAACTTAGTTAGTTATTTTCATTAAATTAGAAATAAAAACCCACTTTTATTGTCTTTGTTTTCTAAGGAAATAATTGACTGAACAATAGTAATAGATTAAAGTTAAGTCTAAACTATTTTCCTCGTGGCAACGATCCGAACCTCATTAGTTGGGTTGTTTACTTGATATTACCGGTTTACTTATTATTTGAAAAGTAAGTTTGAGCGTTATCAAAATGCCCTCACTGCGGGGACTTGACTCAATAGGAGGAGTTTAACATTCTATATCTTTAACCCTGACCACACAGTATAGAAAACCCTTGGCTATCATCTTACAAGCTTTCAAAAAAGAAATGATTTGACTCTTTGGAAATTCAAACTTCACTACCTCGTTCTACAATATATGGAAGCAAAACAAGCATGCAACCAGTCCATACCCAAAATGACATCAAAATCAAACATGTCAAGTTTTACAAAGTCAACAAGAGTAATTCTACGGGGCAACATTACAGAATATTTCCTATAGACTCTCTTTGCAACTACCGAGTCACCCATTGGGTTCAATCAGAACATCGAGAAGTATATCAAACTTCCTAGATGCCAAAGGTGTAACAAAAGAAAGGGTAGCATCGGTATCGATTAAAGCATAAACAATAATAGAAAATACTTGTAACATACCAGTAACTACATCGGGAGAGCTCTCTTGTTCACTCCTAGACTTGAGTGCATAAAAGCGGTTACGTTTTGGAGCTTTGGAGCTAGGACTGCTTGCTTGAGTTTGGGAAACTACCCATTCCTTGACTCTTCACATTAGTACAATCTTTCACCATATGGACACTTTTGCCACAGCCATAGCAACTATTCTTTCCAAAAAGGCATTCACCCACATGTTTCATACAACACTTTCCACAAGTTGGTATTTCTCTTAGCGAATCAACATTTCTCACCTTTTGAGATTTAGGGTTAGACACCCTATCATTGCGAGTCTTTCAAAGATTTGAAGGAACTTGATTTGCAAACCTCTTTTTGAACATAGGCTTGTCTTGAATATCAAGCCTACTCTTAGAAGAACCACTTTCACAAGACCTTCTCTTTTTAGCTTCTCTAGTCTTCTTCCTTAGACAACTCTCCTCTACTTGTTGTGCATGAGCCATCAACCTATAAAGATCCATGTTGTCATGAAGTTTATTTGCATGACATTTTTCTTCAAACTCTTCGTACACGCCCGTTACATAATGGCTCGTTTCATCCCTATAATTTGAAACCAAAAAGAGGAAGCATATTTGGACAGCTTAATGAACTTTAAGGAGTATTCCTTAACACTCATACCTCCTTGAAGAAGGTTGATGAACTCCTCTACCTTAGATTCCCTTTGCTCTCCTGGGAAAAATCTTTTTGAAGTTCTCCTAAGTCACGGACCACCTATTAAAGCCCGACTATCCTTTCAATGATTGTACCATGTCAAAGCCACATCCTTGAGATGATAGGAAGCAAGCTCAGCCTTTTCAATACTTACCCCCATAGAAATTAAAATCCTATAGACCTCATCAAGGAAGTCTTGGGGGCCTCATCAACCTTGGATTCAAAGAACATAGGAGGATTCATCCTTGTAATGTCTCTAAGACAGGTAGCCATAATACCAACATGTTGGTTCTTTTCGAGGTACAACTTCCAGTTAGCTTGTTCTGTAATGGCTTGAGCATAAGTAGTGAGAGCTTCGGTCATTTGCAGAAGGGTTGACCTTAACTCACCATAAGTCATGGACGAAGGATTGACCTGAACTTGATCACAACAACTTGCTCTTGAGGAGGAACTCAATTTCCTTGGGGAGTAGCTCCCGCATTAGCAACCTCCTCTTCCACTCTTCTAGCGGTTGTCCTTCTTGTGTTCATCGCTTATAACCACAAGAAAGGGATTACATGGTAAAAGACACATAGTTTCAAAACTCTAGAGGCACGACATAAATTACCAGGAAAAGAGAATATTCCTAATCATCACATAGCATCTTATTCATAATCGCGGCGCGCTTCACAACCATAAAAAGACACTATATAAATATGGTTTAGTGAGACATTGGCCCTAGGTTATTTAACCTCATGCTCTGATACCAAGTTTTTCACATCCAAAAAGCACCTCCAGATGTAACCGGCATTGTCATCCTCGAAGACTACTTAGTCAAACCCTTAGCATTCGTCATAAAATATCATAGGTTAAAAATATGGGAAAATTAAAAACATTTGCACATATTATGTGAAGTATACTTAGAATTCTCTTTTAGAAACATGATAAACATATGTACGATAGTCTAATAAAAGTGTCTCACATAAAAACTGTCTAAAGAATACGAATCTTGAACTTAAGACGGTACATGAGGACATACCAACACTTGGAGAACATACCAACTACAAATATAGGGTCCGAACATGAGGACATAACAACACTTGGAGAAAGAGTTCCAAGCTTCTTCAATCGACCTACTTAATCTTCAATGGTCGGACCCTACATTTGTAGTTATATAAAGTATATGGGTTATTATGCCACATGTACTAAGTATGGGTATATGCACATAAAAAAATTAAAGACATGCATGAAAAGGACCATTTCTTTACAAAGCATGTGAAGTCATTTTAAAGCCTTTAATGCACATACAGTAAAACATATACAAGATAAGGATCACATAACATAAATCAAGATCATAACCACAGACATATGATCATAAAGTATTTTAACATTTCATGTTGAATAGTTCATACCTACATAATATACAAAACACTTACCAATACTCCCATCCCAAGCCTACAAGGGCAATGATCATGTGAAGCCTCACAACCCCACATAAACAAGTAAACAAGATCAGAGACCATATGTACTGTTTTGCTTCATACAACTATATCATAAGTATTCATCATCACATATAGAAATATAGACCAACACATGTTCATCAACATAACCAACATCATATAAGAGCAACATCATATATCATCTAGGACATCCCCTAGTATCAACTTGTGCAATGTCTAGGTAGAGTCTCATACACCTACCTACACTAAGTAGACTCTTCAAGTCACCCTATACTTGCCAACGTAGAACGAAAACATGAACGTAGTATTCTAGGCGTATCCACTAGATAGTATTCCTATGGAGGCAACATAGTTCAAAAACTAGGAGATATATTATAGAACCATAGTTACACATTACAAGGAAACCTCTATCTCATGAGAGTCATTGTGAACCTACCTTCCTACTCATATCTAGTTCACTCGGTGCTAAGCTCAAGTTCCTTTTTGAGTTTCCTTTAAGTTATCATTAGTCATCAATCTCCTCATAGGCCATAGGAGATTAACTCCTTCTATCAAAATGATCATTAGCTCATTAGGTTTAGGGTGATAATTTCCTTTCATCACAACCCTTCATTAGTGAGATTAACATATCATATTCATATTGTCTAAGGCATACAAGAGAAACATCATCAACCTTGCATTATCATATACTTATCATGATCCAACATTTAACATATTCATGGACCGTAATATATGCATAGCAACATCATACATACTTCAATTGCATAATAACATCAATTATAGGCAAACATCAACATAGTAGAGAAATCATGACTTTAGAAGACTTACCTATTGCTTCCAAGGATATTCACCAAGAACATACATTCAATTCACCAAAATCATTCAATAATATATTGAATTACACAATAACATATCCACTCCCACCCACTCTAGTCATATACTAGACCACTTCATAGATAGGGTTAAGGGAAAGGATTCATTTATGAGTTCGTTCAAGCAATAGTTCCAATCCAAACATTACATGACATTAAGTGAATGATATAATATAATTAAACTCCATTATTTAGGTACAGAACATGATGCAAATGAAACCAAACCATTACATATCAATTACCCAACAATACATACTTAACTAGCCATGGAAAATCGTAGTTTTTCATCATTAGTCATAAATTTTGAGTTTAGAAAAAAACCCATTTTAGAGTAGAATTTGAATTGTTCAAAATCATATTTGAAAAGAACTCTTGGGGAAAAAAATGCCAAGAACTAAGAACACATATCTTATTGATGATTTAATCAACGAATTTTAAGTGAAAACCTTGGATACTTTGTCTTCTTCCTCGAGCTTTATTGTTCTTCAATGGTGGTTGAATAGTGAAAGTTTTGAAGGAGATTGGGGTTTCGTAATTTTTATTTGTAGTATGTTTAAGTTGTTTAAAACTGACCTAAAACCAAAATAAACTCGTCCCTTAAATTATCCAAAATACCCCTCACTTAATTTGGTATTTTTGTGAAATTAAATTGACTTAAAAATGACAAGGACGAATCTAGGAAGTGGCTGCACGTCTCAGGGCCAAGTTCAATTCTTCTTTTGAAATATTGGGTCAAGGAAGTGAGCCTCGTGGAGGTCCCACGTTGTGAGTCAAAATTTTCTTAGCTAGTACTTCCTGGGCGACGTTCAAGGGCTTCCATACATTGGTTGTCGCAATCTGCTTAGGGAGCTTGCTTACCAATGTTTGGGTCCTCGTCAAGGACCCTTCAGGCGTTCCTTGGGTAGTCGTTACTGCACCTTTGGACAATTTATACTATATTTTACCTATTTAAAGTCTTTTTACAAGTTTTGGAATTCCTTTGAGACTCCCAAACATAGGGACGTCTACTAGTTCAATTTAGTTAGTTTACGGATGTGAAGGTCTTTCTTTTTCGTTTTGTATATAACTTTTTATATTTTAATACATTAAAATAGTTTTGGAAATATCATTTTAACTATTATTTAGTAGTGTAAGATCTAGTCTAAGTCATGGAACTTCGGAAGTGTTACATATAGGGCCTTGTTTTCATACAAATTGTGTCCTTGATAGTTTATTTTATCTCGATATCTGAATAAAACACTTATATTTTAGGTATTTGACAATTTGGTAGGATCATGGACACTTAGGCCCAAAAAGGATGCAAAACAGAGAAAAAAATCTTAACATGCAAAGGTGTGCATCGCCAAACACACTTGGTGATCCACTGTATAGAGAAGTTGTGCATCGCCAAACACACTTGGTGATCAACTGTATAGAGAAGTTGTGCATCGCCAAACACACTTGGTGATCCACTATATAGAGAATTTCTGCCTTCTATTACACTAAGTGAGACATGAAGGAAGTGGATCAAACAGCGAATAAAAGGAGCAGTCGGCGCTTTGTTAATCAGTTTCGCAAAGGAAAAGATTTCCGCCCATCAATGTAGAACACATAGACAAGTATGTAAACCTTCAAGCAAAGATGAATTGAAATTAGGGAGATTCACCAAATCACGAATAAATGCGCCGAATGGATTCGCTAGAACAATTTTGAAGTATATAAATATTGAACTATTTTATTATTTAGATATAAAAAATTAGAGAGTGAAACAATTACACTTGATATTTTGTTCTTAACTTTTTTCACAAGTTTGGAGAGGGTTTTTGGAAGCTTAAAGAAAGAAGTTGGTCTTCCAATTTTGGGAAGAATCTCCTCCATTCACCTTCCTTTGATACTTTTATGGTTTAATCTCTTATACCCACTTGATTCCTTTATAATTTTAAGAATACTTGATTATTGCCTGATGAGTGGCTAAAAACCCCTCATTCTTGGGGTATGATTTAGCAATTATGGGTTTATTAATTTGTTGGGTGTTTCTTGCTTGTAGCTTAGATTGCATATTAATATTGATTTCGCCTAGTGGTTTTTGTTTAATCTAATGGGTTTGTAGTTGCAAATAACAAGCCACCCATCTGTTTTTGACTTTCTAGAAAGAGAGGTCACGAAACTAAGACCACTAGAATAATATCCAAAGGAGTGGATCGACATTAGGTTCAGCCCGAGAGGGTGAGCCCTAGTCCCATATCCAAGAACTTTCATAAAAACAGTGACTGTGGATAAGTCGTACCACATTTACTTTAGATTAGTGGGTGTCCGATAGGAATCCATTTAATATGGGGTAGTTTCTCGAGTGGGAACTTGCTTTCACCTAAAGCTTAGCCTAGTCATCATTGTCCTGTGAAATTAGCTACCGAAAGCATGTACCTGACTTTTATCTGCACATATAGCAATGACACCCCAAGAAATCTCTCCCATACTTATTTCTTATTTATCTTATTGCATACTACTACTTGTGACAAAACCCTTAGTCGATATTTTACACTTTAATGTCACAAATTAAATTTGTTTTGTTTTAATATTCAAAAAATGTCTTAAACTATCACTATTCAAAATGAAATTCTATGTAGATACTATTTTAACTACCACTCCCTTGGAAAACGACCCCAACCCTTGGTAGTATTACCAAACTAGCTTCAATTCGTAGACAATCAGACTATAGGCTAGTGTCGTTGATCACAATAATTTCAAAAAATTAAAAGCTTATCAATCCACTTAGTTGAGGATATCCTATACTTTGAAGGTATATGAAAATTCTGATAGCGTGGGCAAGACGTTGAGCCTTAATTTTTCCTTGAAAAAACCCTGATGAAACCTAAACCCTACATTATCCTTCAGCTATAATCTTCTTGAGATGTTCATAATTGAATATCCAACTTAGGTCAAATCCCTAAGTTTGGGGTGTGGTAAGAAGGGATAGTAGAAGTCAAGAAGTGCAAAAAATATCTTGTAAACTCCTGGTATTGTAGCAAAAAGGAATCCCTCTGAAAAAAATTAAAAAGACAAAAAAAATAAAGAAAAGAAGAAAAGAAAATTAAAGTCGTTGAATAAAAGCACGAAATTAAAAGAAACAAGGTTTCCAAGCTTTCCATAAAAAAAAAAGAAAGCTGACTTCGAGGCACTTGACTAAGGTTGATATAGGAAAAGGAGATGCTTTGAGAAAGTTACATCGCATTGAGAAAAAAAGTTACCGAGCCTAAATGATCATACATTTGCCTTCAGCCCGTTACAAGCATTAGAAATGTTAGTATCGAATTCACGCACACACACTTGATGAATGAAGAACACAAGAACTTTCAAGAAAAAAAGATGAGAGATCTAGAGAGAGAAATAGAAAACCCAATATTTCGTGGTAACACCCCGTGAGTAAACTTCCACGGCGGTGGGGTATATTTATATTAGTAAATTAGAGTATTTTTTGTTACAGAGAATAAACAGTTATATATATTAATCAGGCTCCACAACCTAACAATTCTCCCACTTGGAGACTGGTTCAGTCATCCAAAACATACATTCTCAAAAAAAATCTCTTCATCATCAATATCTTTACCGCACCGCAACATCTCTAGCAACAACTACAGAGCACTAACCGTGGTTTTGCATAACCCGAGTTTCCCAATATCAACACATTTCGTCAACATGTCTGCCGGTTATATACACCCTCTATCTTCTCCAAGCACATATCACCATCCTCCACTACCCTGCGAGGGAAATGGTATTGCCTTCTGATGTGTTTTGTCTTCGAATGATAGACTAGATTTTTAACCAACTGTATGGCACTCTTACTATCTGAGTAAAGAATCTTCTCGCTCTGCTTCTTGCCCAATTCCTCCAAATAATCTTCCAAACATATCATCTCTTTCCCAGCTTCAGCTATTGCCACAAACTCATCTTTGGTGGATGAAAGAAAAACACATTTCTCAAGCCTGGACATCCAACTCACTATTGTTCCACCTATGGGGTAAATGTACCCGGATGTACTCTTGCTCGAGTCAACATCCCCACCAAGATCAGCATCCACAAAACCCTGTAGAGTCACCTTGCCTTTGCCAAAACAAAGTGAAGTACTGGATGTACCTCTCAGGTATCTCAGAAGCCACTTCACAGCTTCCCAATGCTCTTTCCGAGGGTTTGCCATGTACCTGCTAACAACTCCCACAGCATGTGCTATATCAGGTCTAGTGCAGACCATAGCATACATCAAACTCCCAATTATTGAAGCATATGGAACAAGTGCCATATGATTACGCTCCTCGGCAGTCTTGGGTGACTGCTCCTTTGACAATTTAAAGTGATTTGACAATGGAGTAGTCCTGTGTTTTGCATCATTAACCCTGAATCTGCTCAGCAACTTCGGAATGTACTACTCCTGAGATAGATTTAAAGTGCCAGCAGATCTATCCCGAGAAATCTTCATCCCCAAAATCTGTTTCGCTGGACCCAAACCTTTCATCTCAAACACTGCAGACAACCTTGTCTTCATATTGTTAATCTCCCTCATACTAGATCCTGCAATCAACATATCATCCACATACAAGAGTAGAAAGACATATGAGTTAGTGTATTTCTTGAAGTAACAACGAGAATCCTTTTCAGCTTTTCGAAATCCACTCTTGGTCATAAAGGAGTCAAACTTCTCGTACCACTGCCTTGGTGCTTGCTTTAGTCCATCCAAGCTCCTGGTGAGCTTGCACACCATGTGTTCTTTGCCTGGAACCACAAATCCTTTCGGTTGCTGCATATAGATATATTTGTCCATATCTTCATGCAAAAACGTTGTTTTAAATCCATTTGCTCTAGATGCAAATTCTCCGATGAAATAATACTCAACATAATTTGAATAGAGGTTAACTTCACAACAAGAGAAAATATTTCAGCATAATCAATACCTTTCCTTTGTGAATATCCTTTAACCACTAAACGAGCCTTGAACCTTCTTTTGCCATCTGGTTTAATCTTGATTCTGAACACCCACTTGTTGAGAAAATCTCTCTTCCCTGCAGGTAACTCAGTCAACACCCCTGTGTCGTTCTTCTCAAGTGACCTCATCTCATCATCCATGGCTTTCTCCTACTTGATCGAATCCTCCACCTGTAGGGCCTCATCAAAAGACTCTGGTTCCCCCTCATAAGTCAGCAATAGATAGTGTTATGAAGGTGAATACCTATCAGGTGCCCTCATGGTTCTGGATGATCTTCTTAACACCTGCTCAAGTGTAACTTGCTCCACTTCAGATTCTTCAGTAGAAGTTGGTTGAGTATCTTCTTCGACATCTTTGGGGTTACTCTTCTCCAACTCAACCTCAACTCCCACTTGCTTTTTAATCTCTAGAAGCTTCTGCTCTCTGTCCTTGTACAGGACAGACTCATCAAATGTCACATCACAATGTCTCAGGATCTTTATGTTCTTATCATCAAAAAACCTGTAACCAAACAAATCAGAACCATAGCCTATGAAGTAACACTTCACAGCCTTGGCATAAAGCTTTTATCATTTTTCTGGATCAACATAAACATAAGCAGTGCAACCAAAAGTCCTCAAGTGTGATTACTTGAGTTCTTTTCCTATCCACACCTCCTTTGGAATCTTGAACCCTAAAGGAACTGATGGTCCCCTGTTGATAAAGTATGCAGCTGTGCTCACAGCATCCGCCCAATATGTTTTGGGCAGCCCACAGTGTATCCTCATACTCCTTGCACGCTCATTCAATGTTCTATTCATCCTCTCGGCAATTCCATTCTGCCTTGCCTTACCGGGAACTGTTCTCATCAATCTTATATCCTCAGCTGCACAGAATGCCTTGAACTCTGATTTTTCATACTCTTCTCCATTGTCAGACCTTAGGCATTTCACTTTCAAACAGGTCTGATTCTTAACTTCAGCTTTCCACTTCTTGAAAGTTTCAAACACATCTAACTTATGCTTCAAGAAGTAAACTCATACCTTCCTGCTGAAATAATCAATGAAGGTAACATAGAATCTGGATCATCCAAGTGATGATACTGTAGATGATACCCAAACATCTGTATGGACCATTTCCAACCTCACTTTCTTTGGCTCTCTAGGTTTCTTTGTGAAGCTTACTCTTTTGTGTTTATCCATAACACAGCTCTCACAAAGACCCATATCAACAAACTTCAGGCCATATAATGCCCCTTTTGCAACCAGCATCTTCATTCCTTTAGCACTCATGTGTCCAAGTCTGTTGTGCCACAAACATGAACCGGAAGCATCTTCAGCAACAGCGGCCATGTTAATACACCCTGTAGTGGTGTACAAGGTTCCAGATTTGGTTTCACGACCTACTACCATAGCACCTTTCACAATTTTCCATGAACCTTTCCCAAACTCTGCTGCATATACCGTGCTATCCAAGTGACCAACAGAGATTAGATTTTTCTTTAGCCCAGGAATATATCTGAAATCCTCCAATTTCCAGTTGTTTCCTGAGTTGGTCTTTATGCAAACATCCCCCTTTCCTTCAATCTCTAAGGCTTTATTGTCAACAAGATACACCTTTCCAATATTTCCATATTTTAAATTTTGGAACAACTCCTTGCTTGGAGTGAATCGAAAGATGCACCAGAATCCAAAATCCATGATTCAACTAGGTTGTTTACACTAAGGATTAGAGCATCCCCAATGCCCTCTGCTGAATTTACAGAATCATTGTCATCTCCAAATTTCTAATTATGTTTCTTCTTTTGCTTTTTACAGTTCGTCTGAAAAAGCCCTTTTTCTCCACAGTTCCAACAAGTCAGGTTTGATCTGTACAGGGCTTTTCCTCGATTCTTTGATTTTGATCGGCCATGTTGATTTTGGCCTTTCGCCTTACTTCTCCCTCTTCGGCCAATGCTGAGAGCACTGCCCGATGAATCTCCCACTTCTCGTTTGCGAATACTTTCACTAAGAACAACATCACGGATTTCATCAAACTTCAGTTTCTCAGATCCACGGGAACTGCTAATCGCAGCAAAAACAGTATCTCAAGACTCGTGTAGAGATAATATCAAAATCAACGCCTTAATTTCATCTTCGAAATTAATATCCACAGAATTGAGTTGACTCACAATTATATTGAACTCGTTTATATGATAAGAAACGGATCCATTCTCAAACATCTGTAAATTGAACAATCTACGCATCAAATATACCTTGTTCATTGCCGATGGTTTTTCATACATGTTTGACAGTGCCTTCAAAAGACCGGACGTAGTCTTCTCCTTCACGATGTTGAACGCAACATTTCTTGACAAAGTCAAACGTATCTACCCTAGAGCCTGGCGATCCTTGTGTTTCCACTTCTCCTCCGTCATGAATTCCGGCTTCACCCCGGTCAACGGTTCGTGAAGATCTTTCTGGTACAGATAATCTTCGATCTGCATCTTCCAGAAACTTAAATCGGATCCATCAAACTTCTCGATTCCAAACTTTGAACTATCCATCTTCAGTGATCATGTTGAATCTCCTTAGCTCTGATACCAGTTGTTAGGATCGAATTCATGCACACACACTTAATGAATGCATAACACAAGAACTTTCAAGAGAAATAGATGAGAGATCTAGAGAGAGAGAAAGAAAACCGAATATTTCGTGGTAACACCCCGTGAGTGAACTTCTACGGCGGTGGGGTAGATTTATATTAATAAATAAGAGTATTTTGGTTACAGAGAATAAATTTGAGTGACCCAACCGAAAGTCAATTGTAAAATAAGGGCAAACCTATGGGTGAAAACATGCATTGTGTTCCTCTTTATGAGTGTGAGCATTACATCAGATTCCTGATCCTGAGTTGGTAAATCTACGTGTGGGGAAATGAAATCACTCTTTGTGTGGGCATGTGGATACTTTTGTTGAGCTTTAACTTGCATTTGTAGCGAGTATTAAGAGCTCGAGAATCTTTGGGAATGGTGTGTCAGAACATGAATCTTTGAGTATACAATCGGCAATGCATGAGCAATTTGAGTCTTGTTGTGCATATTCATGATTGATTCTTGTGTAGTACTATTTGATACATCCTACTTGAAAGGCTGAAATTGAGTTGCACTTGAGGACAATCAAAAGTTTAAGTTCCAGGTGTTCATGAGTCCTCAAATTGGACTCATCTAGGACCTTATTTAATGTAAATAGTGTCCTCAATTTGTAATTTTATCTCGATGTCTGATAAAATATCCTAAGTTTTAAGTATTTGAGGTTTTGTTTGGAGCATGAATACTTCGGCACAAAATGGAAGAAAACAGAGAAAAAGAGTTAAAGGTGCAAAGGTGTGCCTCGCCAAGATCGCTTGGCGATCCGTCATATAACAAAGTTCTGCCTTCTGTTATGGATTGAGCCCTGAAGTAAGTGGATCAAAAGGCGGCGAGCGGTCGGCACTTTCCGGATAACTTCCACAAAGCAAAAGATTTCCTCCCATCGATCCATAACACATAGACAACGAAGAAAATATGCAAGAAATGGTGAACTAAACGAAGGTCAATTCGCTGAATCACGACTAAATGCACCGAAAGGATTCGTCAGCACAATTATGAAGTATTTAAACGCTGAACTCTTTTATTATTTAGATATAGAAGATTAGAGAGTGAAACCATTACACTTGATATTTTGTTCTTAAGTTTTCTCTCAAGTTTAGAGAGGGCTTTTGTGGAATCTTGAAGAAAGAAGCTCTTCATCCAATTTTGGAAGTGGGTTTTCTCAATTACCTTTATTTACTACTTTCAAGGTTTAATTTCTTATACCCACTTGATTCTCATATCATTTTAAGTATATTTGATTATTGCTTGATGAGTGGCTAAAAACACCTATTCTTGGGATGTAATATAGAAATTATGGGTTGATTAATTTGTTGGGTCTTGCTTTCTTGTAGCTTAGATTACATTTAAGTGGTGATTTCACCTAGTGGATGTTGTTTAATCTAATCGGTTTGTAGTTGCAAATACAAAACCACCCATGTGTTTTCGTCTTGCTTGATAGAGAGGTTGTGAAACTAATACCACTAGTATGATGTCCTAAGGAGTGGTTCGACATAAGGTTCAGCCCATGATGGTGAGTTCCAGTACCATATCCAAGACCACCCGTCGAAAGAGCGAGTGTGCATAAGGCGTAGGCTGGTTAGTTTGGACGAGTGGGTGTACGAGAGGAACCCATTTGATATGGGGTATGATGTCCCACAAGGAACTTGATTTCACCTAAAGCTTATCTAGTCGCCATTATTTTTTAAAATTAGCTACCAGAAGCATGTACCCACCACTTTTATCTTCACATATAGCAAGAACACGCAAAAACTCTCTCCCATACTTGTATCTCATTTATTTTATTGCATACTACTACTTGTGACAAAATCCATTTGGTGTCACAAATTAAATTTGTTTTATTTTTACATTCAAAAAATGTCTTAAAGTATCACTATATAGAATGGAATTATAAGTAGCTACTACTTTCACTATCAGTCCTTTGGGACACAACACCAACCCGTGGTTGGTTACTAAACTAGATTCGATTCGTAGACACTCAGACTGTAGGCTAGTGTCGTTGATCACGATAATTACAAAAAAACAAAAGCTTATCAATCCACTTAGTTGATGATTTCCTATACTTTGAAGGTATATGACAATTCTGACAGCGTGGGCAAGATGTTGTATCATCACGGTTCTCATGTTGATGGTTATCGGTTAAGGAATTTATCAAAGTAAATCTTATCATCATTGATTTCATACTGAGTTTATTTAAGTATACCTTTGTTGAGTTGACTATTCTTGAGTGATTTGAGTTGAGGTGGGGTGAGATGAGATGAGTACGTCTTCCTTTTTGTTAGTTGCATCTTTATGTTATGTTGCAGAGCTCCCTTACATGCTCGTACACTTGATATATTGACGTCATTTGGAATGTATTGCTTCATGATGCATATTTAGGTATTCAGGATCATCAACCGGTGTTTCATTGATCTAGTCGAATTTGAGCTAGCTTTGCAGAGCCTTGTTGCTTTCTGGAGGGCTTGACATTTATATTTTAGTTTTGATAGGATGTGATGGGCTCGTCCCCACTTCCATCATAGTATGTTAGAGGCTCATTTCCCTTGTTTAGATTTTAAAGACTATGAGTTGAATACTTATGTTTATTAAGTATTATATTTTTAAGTTAAACTTCTTTACTTATGAGTTGAGTTTGTAATTGGGATTTTTATTTCACTTGAGTAAGTCTTTCACTTAGTAGTTGATCCAGGCCAAGGTCGTTGGGGGACCAGAAATGGTGCTCGAGTGTCGGTCGTGTTAAGGGTACAGTATCGGGGCGTGACACCTTCACCACATCCCCATTACTCCCAATATACGAGCAACTAAGGAAGTATACAAATTCAACTTGAATACAAGGGTTAGGAAGCCATTTTCCTTAAGTCAAAGAACAATCACTCCAAAAGTTAAGTCTTCCCCTTTTTAATTCACTTCCAAAGTCAAACAATCTAAAATAATCAAGTATTCACAATCACCCATCAAAAAAAATAATTTCCACATCAATTATATAGAGAATTGTGTCAAACAACTAAAAACTCGATATTAATATGGAGGTTTAAATCCAAAGCACAATACAGGAAAATGTTAATCAAGGCTTTAGAAACTTATAATGAAAAATCATTTCAAAGTGGGCTTTAAAATAAGTTCATACACTCATATTTACTTGAAAGTTAATTTCATGAAGAACCCCCAATTTATAAACCCAAAATCTTTTTTTAGCTCATAAATTCAATAATAATAATGTGTTATCATAGATTTAGAGTTAAGAAATGGTACCCGAAAATTCTTTGTTGGAAACCCGAGTTGAGATCACCTCTACCGAGTTCTAAAAGCTCCAAAAATGAAAATGGGTTTAAAAAAACACAAAAATATAGGCTTAACACTGCACAGGGTCCTTCACGAATGCAAACCCCTGTCCGCGAATGCGAGTTTAAATAAAATAGACCTCCGCAAATCCAAAGGTCAATGTGTTGACCACCCACGAATGCGGTCAAGACTCCAAAAATATGGGGTTCTCACTCCCTCCCCTCCATGAACGTTACACAAGCTCTGCAAACGAAGAGGGTTGCAACAGAACACAATAAAATCAGGCAACTCAAACATCATCGAAAGGACACTTGGGATTTGTTTGGAACCCCATAAACACAAACAACATATGCAAATCAATTAGCTCGATGTTTCAGACTCAATGGAACGGTCAAAATAAGAATCTGAGATCTCCTTTACTCAATATCTATGAAAACACAAGAAACTAACTTAACGCCTAAAAGGCTAAAACAAGCTCGGGACTCTCAAAATTAACCAATACCTTACCTAGGCCTAAGATCATCACCTGAATCAATTGAAACTCTCGGAATTCTTATTCAAGTATCCAAATCCAGAATGTTTATGAAAGTCAACCTAAAGGCTAAATTTCCACAATTTTTGATCTTAGAACCTCAAATCCTAAAGCAGACTCGAAATCTGAAATTGAAAACTCTCATGGATCATATATCACATTTCGGGATTCATTAAATTCCATTTCAATACTTGAAACTCTAAAAGACCCCAAGAATCACTTTCTTAACAACTTCGCTTTCAAAACTCACAAACATACCAAAATCTCATATTTTAATCCAAAGTTTAAAATGAAATTTCAAAATCAATCATAAAAGATTCGGGGTTTATAATGAGAGGGGAAAAAAGGTAAATTCATGAAACTTTCTAGATATAATTGATTGGGGCATTACAACAATTTGGTTTACATCACAAGATTCCATGATCGGTTTGTGATCTTATCATTGTATATAGTGGACATACTAATAGCTACAAGTGACATTTAATTTGTAAAGATATAAAAGAGTAGTTATCATCTTCTTTTGAGATGAAAGATATGGGTGAAGAAACATTCATTCTTGAGTTAAGATTTCAAGAGATAGTTCGAAAGATTGTTATCTCTTTCACAAGAACCTTACATTAAGAAATTTTTTTAATACTTTAATATGTAAGATTGCAAACATATAAACACTCTAGTTTCTAAAAGTGAAGCTTTTAATTGAATGAAGGTGCCTCGGACTTCATATGAGATTGAAAAAATGAGAAAATTTTCATTATGCCAATATTCTCGATAGTCTTATGTATGTGATGATGTGTATTGGACTGGATATTTATTATTCTGTTGGGTTATTTAGCAGATATCAATCTGACCCAAAACTGCAACATTAGAAAGCAGTTAAAAGGATATTGAGGTATCTCAAAGGCACAGCAGACTATTCCTTATGTTATCAAGGGAATGATCTTCAACTCAAAGGCTACACAAATGTTAATAGGGGTGCAGATTTAAATAAGAGAAAATAGGCCTCTGTATATGAATCATGGTTAATGATGGAGTTGTATCATGGAGTAGAAAAGAAACAACAAGTATAGCCTTATCTACAATGAAAATTGAATTTGTAACATTTTCATTTGCTGTGAGAATCTCTTTGGCTTAAGTATCTTCTTGTTCACTTGGTTGTGTAAAAACTATTATTGAGTTTGTCTTAATCAATTTTGATAGTCATAATGCAATAACTTATACAAAAGATCTAATATATCATGGAATGACGAAACATATTGACATAAAGCAGAATTTTATGAGAGACATGGTAGTACGATAAGAAGTAAACATGAAATACATATTACATATCAAATCATAGCAAATCCCTTCACAAAATCTATGTGATGCTTTGAGATAGATGTGAATTCATCGGGTTTACATAGATGCTGAAGTATTTATATTTTTTTTTCAAGAATGACCGGATGTATTCACATTATAGAAGTTGATCTTGATTTATGCCTGATTTTCCATTCATTTTGAATCATATAATAATTGTTGTTTGAAGTGGTAATAATAGACAGTTGAAAGTTTATAATTAGAATATTGCTTGTTAATGTGTGTTTAATTATATGTAATTAAAATGATTTAGTTTGTTTCGAATGTCAGTTATGTCTTCTAAGAATAAAATGATGAACAGATTTGTGAACTCAAAATGACATCAGTTGTCTGAACTATAATCTGCATACTACTTAATTAGCAAAGACATATGCTCCATGGGAAAGGTGTCAGTACTATGATATATGTTTAATAACATGTATGCATACAGTTGTTGGCAATTTATGTTAACAAAAAAGTAGAATTACTAATTCTAATAAATTTTGCAGAAACGCAAAGTAACCAAAATTTACTGAACCAGTAAGAAAGATAACATAAATTTAATTCACAAAATTTAAAACCTGGAAAACGTACCAAAATATGAAAAAATTTTAATAGGAAAAAGATAAAGTCCACTGAACTCACAGCGTCCGCTTAAAGAAATTATTCCCCTCTAGTATCCAAGGTTTGATTTGGAATATGTCCTCACAGGGTAAAATGATCTTAATCACCACCGTATAGACACCGAAAACCCAGGTGTCAGCGAACTACTCAACAGCATTAAAGTACATGAAGAAAACTTTTGTCCAGAAGACGTAGAAGAAAATCAGAAAATTCGTAAGTAAAACTTCGAAAGAGTTAATGGTATTTATAGGAAAAAGGAACAGGTTCAAAAAGGTTGCAACCCTTTCAGAATCTACACGACCATTAATGAAAGTTTGTAGTCTTTCAAATGGTACTGACTGTTCCTGAAAGTTGCTACCTTTCAGAATAGTCATTTCCAAAAGGGAGGGAAATATAAATAAAACCAAAATTTTTTAAAGCAAACGGGTCACGCGTTGATCCGAGTTGGGTTGGGTTAATCAACTTAAAAGTTGAAACGTTTCGGTTAATTTCAACTAAACAGCTGAAAAAGTTTCATTTATTAACTAATTAATTGAAAATGTTTTGGCCTTTTAATTTGAATAATTAATTGAATAAATAATAAAATAAATAATGAAAAACAAACTTTGTCGAAAATATAATCTCTAGATCGATCATTTTCCGTAGCCGAAGCCTAGCCGAGTGAGCGAGCGAGCGAGCGACAGCGCAAGGGGTCCCTTTTCCAACCCTTTTAACAATTAAAAGGAGTATTTCTACATTTAAACTCTCCTATTTGTCTTTCCACCACCAATGAGGGACAAATTCCTTTTCATTAAAGCATATGAGGACTTTTTAAGTTTCCAACTCTTCAAGTTCTCAACTTTCCAAGTTCCTCTCTTTCCCTCTATTTCTCATCAATTCTTGATACATACCCAAAAATCCCCTACATATGAGGTACAAATGCTTTTCATTAATTCATAAGAGGACAAAAGTGTACTTTACAAGGAAGGATTAATTGCATTTGGATAAGCAGGTTTCCCCTTGGACTTTCCGTAGTGAACATATGTCGGATATACTCGGTCAATCGATAGATGTGATATCTTTGAACCATCGAGCCTTGGTATATACCTAGAAAACCATATGTCACACAATTAACTCTTTACTATTTATGGTTCTTACGGTTGTGTTTGTTTCAGCGATGAACACCTCTCAGTTTCATGAGTGTATAGAGAATAGGCTTTGGACAAAAAAAAATCTATTTGAAACGACCTACACTTCACACTCACATAGGTGATTTCTAACCGTGTCATATCATAGATACACCATTTGTTCAAATCTACCAATCTTAGCAAATCATTAAAAAAAACATTAAGCTTTATTACCTCATTAAAAAGGCTTAAAGTCTTAACCTTGTTCCTGAACATTGTATTCATCATGAGAATGAATTAAGTTAATTGAAAATGTCAAACCATCAGCCACAACTCTATTTTACTCCTTGAATCTAGCTCTTGGAATCTCCAGTATGCTAGATAGAGTTACCGCCATGCTTACGTGTCATAAGTCGTAAACTCATTCCCTTAGATGATCTTTCAACTGCCTCTCTCACTAGACCTTTCGTTAGTGGATATGACACATTACTGCTTGACTTTACATACGCAATTGTGATAATTCCATTAGAGAGCAGTTGTCTAATGGTGTTTTGTCTTCGTGGTATATGGCGAGACTTCCCGTTGTACATGACGCTCTATGACATACCTATAGTTGCTTGACTATCGTAATGTATGCAAATAGGTCCCACAGGTATGGGCCTGAATGGAATATCCTCTAAGAAATTCTAAAGGCATTCAGCTTCTTCACCAGCTTTATCAAAAGCAATGAATTCGAATTCCCTTGTAGAGCGAGAAATACATGTCTGTTTGGACGATTTTCAAGAGACCGCTCCTCCATCAAGTATGAAACATAACCAATCGTGGATTTTACTTAATTTGACCTGGTGACCCAATTTGCATCACTATATCCTTCAATTACAGCATGATATCTTTTATAATGCAAAGCATAGTGTTGTGTATAATTAAGATACCCCAACACACGTTTCATTTCCATCCTATGAGTTTAATTCGGATTACTAGTCAACCGAATCTGTTTGCTAATAGCACATGCTATATATGGTCGTGTACAATTCATAATATACACAAACTTCCTAAGACTCTGGCTTATTTCAATTGAGAGTCACTTCGACCTTCATTCTTTTGAAATGTACAGCTTAAATCAATTGGAGTTTTGACAACATATAAATTCAAGTACTTGAACTTATAAAATACTCTTTCAATATAATGAGATTGAGATAATGCTAGTCCCTGAGGAGTTTGGTAATACTGACCCTTCAGATTAAATCAGCAACTACTAAGTCCTTCATATCGAACTTGTTGGACAACATGCACTTAGTAGCATTTATATCATCGATGTCTTTACTCATTATTAACATGTTATCAACATACAAACAAACAATTACTTCATGATTCATAACATTTTTAATGTAAACACATTTATCACATTCGTTAATCTTGAATCCATTCGCCAACATTGTTTGGTCAAATTTAGCATGCTATGTTTGGGTGCTTGCTTGAGTCCATAATGTGACTTCACAAGTCTGCACACTTTCTCTTCTTTACCAGGAACTAGAAACCCTTCATATTGTTCCATGTAAATTTCTTCCTCCAACTCTCCATTTAAAAGGTTGTCTTTACATCCATTTTGTGGATTTTAAAATCATGCACTGTTGCTAGTGCTATTAACATCCTAATTGATTTTATCTTTGTTACTGGAGAGTATGTGTCAAAGTAGTCCAGACCTTCCTTTTTTCTGTACCCTTTGACTACATGTATATCCTTATATTTGCCAATAGTTCCATCAGGTTTCATTTTCCTTTTAAAGATCCACATTGATCCTAAACGTTTATTTCCTAGAGGAAGATCATCCAATCCTAAGTGTGATTACTTAAAATTGAATCGATCTCACTATTGACTACTTCTTTCCAATAAGTTGAGTCAGATGAAGACATAAATGCTTTAAATATTTGAGGCTCACTTTCAAGAAATAGTGCCAAAAAATGTTGTCCGAAAGAATCAGGTTTCTGTTGGCGAGTACTAGGCCTAGGATCCTCACTAGTTAATGTATTTTCCGCTGATTCTTCTTGTGGTCTTTTAGGTCTTTCACTTCTCAACTCACGTTCAGTTTTATACGGATTAATGTTTTCAAAAAATTATGCTTTATTCGTCTCCATTATCATGTTAACATGAATCTCTGCATTATCATATTTGTGAACCAAAAATTGGCAGGCCTTACTGTTCACAGCATATCCAATAAATACACAGTCTACTGTATCCCTCTTTGGTTAAGGAACCTCTACCTTTGCTAAACCCCCACGCTTTGAAATATTTCAAGTTGGTTTTCCTTCCTTTCCATAACTCATATGGAATTGATTGTCTTTTTTGATGGATACCCATTGAGTATCTTATTAGCCGTAAGGATGGCTTCCCCCCCAAAGGTTTCGCGGTGAACCAAAATTGATCATAAAGGGATTCATCATTTCCTTAAATATTTTGTTCTTCTATTCTGTCAATCCATTTGAATGTGGTGTATAAGGCGCAGTAGTTTGATGAATAATACCATATTCCAAACATATCTCTGCAAAAGGAGATTCAAATTCTCCACCCTTATTACTCCGAATCACTTTTATCTTTAGAATCAATTGGTTCTCCACTTCAATTTTGTATTTCTCAAATTCATTAATTGATTCATCCTTACTATTAAGCAAATATAAATAATAAAATCGAGTGTAATCCTCAATAAAAGTTCTAAAGTACTTTTTTCCACCGCGAGATGGTGTAGACTTCATATCGCATATATCTGTGTAAATTAAGTCTAAAATTTTGGAATTTCTTTCAACGGATTAATAAGGATGTTTAGCAAACTTAGTTTCAACACAAATTCTGCATTTCGATTTAGCGCATTGAAAATCAGCCAATACGTCTAGAGTAACCAATTTTCTTAAGGCTTTGTAATTTACATATCCTAAATAGGCATGCCATAAATCATTTGACTGCAATAAGTAAACAGAAGAAGAATTCTTATTAATGTTGTCAACAACCATTATATTCGGTTTGAAAAGACCCTCATTGAGGTAGCCCTTTCCTATGAACATCTCATTCTTACTTAATACAGTTTTTTCACTAACTAGAACACACTTAAACACGTCATTAACGAGTAGTGTAGCAAAAACATAATTCATTTTAATAGTAGGGACATGCAAAACACTGTTCAAAGTCAACACCTTGTAGAATGTCATTTTCAACATTACTTTCCCAGTTCTTACAATGCTTGTTGTTGTTGAATTTCCTATGGACAAATCTTCATCGTACTCAGCAGGAGTGTACGTTTCAAAGGCTTCTTTCGTAGAGAAAATATGTTGAGTGTCATCTGAGTCGAGAAACCAAACCTTGGAATTTCCAACTAAGCTACACTCTGATATCATTACACACAAGTTATCTGCATCTTCCATATCTTCCACGATGTTTGCTTGACTTTTGGCTTTGACTTTGTATTTGACCTTTCTTGGATCACGACAATCAGAAGACCTATGACCAGCCTTGCCATAGTTATAACAGCTTCTTGGTTTGTTTTGACTTCTATCCGTTGGACTTCTTTTAATCTTTCGTAGGAGCTTCTTCAATAATATTAACTCTAATGATTGTTAAACTCGTACTAGACTTCTTTTCGGTGTTTTGGTTATCTTCCTCAATATTGAGTTGAATCACAAGATCTTCAATAGTTATTTATTTATGCATTTACTTTAGATAATTCATAAAGTCATTCCACGAAGGAAGAAACTTCTCGATCAATGCAGCCACTTGAAAAGCTTCATTTACTAAAAAAATCTTCAGCAATCAGATCATGGGGAATAAGTCGAAGTTCCTGAACTTGTGATCCAATAGATCTACTATCTACCATTTTATAGTCTAAAATTTGCAACCACAAACTCTTTCAAGCATGCATCTTCTGTTTTATATTTCTTCTCAAGTGAACCCACAACTCTTTTGAAGTTTTTATTGCACTATAGACATTATATAAATCATCCTGTAAAGCATTCAAAATATAGTCTTTATATAGAAAGTCTACCACTTTCCATGCTTCAATAATCATGAATTTTTCTCTGTCTGGCATATAAGCAGTAGGCACTGGAGTTTCTTCACTGGTAAAATTTCTGAAGACCAAGAGTGGTAAACAAGAAAAATACCCGTTGCAGTGAATTTGACTGGTTCCTCTGCTTGTGGAACAATAGTTCAGGTTGGCGCAACAACAGCCACTATAACACCGTGGTTAGTCAATACAGTCTTAGTAAGCAATAAGTTATAATTTCAGTCTTCAAGCAGTATAAAATCACAACGATTATTGTCTTCACCCGAAACACAAATTAATAATAACAAAATAATTTCCTAAAGATTGTTGTCAATCTGTGCAGAAACACTAAGTAACAAAAATTTACTGAACCAGTAAGAAAGATGAACATAAGTTTAATTCAAAAAAACTAAATTCTGTAAAACGTAACAAAATCTGATAAAATATAACAAAAAGTAGATCAAGATCCCTGAACTCACAGTGTTCCCTTAAGGAAATTATTACCCTCTAGTATCCAAGGTTTAATTTGGATATTTTCTCCCAGGGTAAAATTATCTTAATTACCAGCTTATAGATAACGAAAACTTTGGTGTCAGCGAACCACTCAACAACAATAAAGTACATGAAGAAAATTTTTGTGCAAAAGAAGAAGAAGAAGAAAATCACAAAATTCATAAGGAAAAATTCTATAAAGGGAATGGTACTTATAGGTAGGGGGACAGGTTCTGAAAGGTTGTAACCCTTTCAGAATCTTCACGACCATTAGTGAAAGTTTGCAACCTTTAAAATGGCACTGACTTTTCGTGAAAGTTGCAACCTTTAAGAAGATTCTTTCACAAAACGGCAGGAAACTAAAATAAAAGAAGAAAGTTTTTAAATCAAACGGGTTGTGCGCAGATCCAAGTTTGGTTCGGGTTAATCCACTAAAAAGTTGAGGCGTTTTGATTAATTTCAACTAAATAACTAAAAATGTTTCTATTATCAACTAATTAATTGAAAGCGTTTGGCCTTTTAGTTTTATTCAATTAATTAAATAATTAAATAATTAAAATAAATTCTGTCCAAAAAATAATCTCTCGATCAATCATTTTCTGGAGCTGAAGCCGAAGTCGAGCGAGCGACGATAGCGCGAGGGGGATCCCTTTTCAAATCCTTTTAACAATTAATAGGAGTGTTCTATATTTAAACTCTCCGATTTTTCTTTCCACCACCGATGAGGGAAAAGTTTGTTTTCATTAAAGCATAAGAGGGCTTTTTAGGTTCCCAACTCTTTAAGTTCTCAACTTCCCAAGTTCCTCTCTTTCCCTCTATTTTCCATCAATTCTTAATTCATACCCAACAATCCCCCACATTGATGGGAAATGGTTACAAATAGGAATGCACGGATAAATTAATACCTTATAGGCAAGGATTAATTGCATTTGGATAAGTAGCACTAGGACTTTCCATAGTGAACATATGTCAGATATACTCGGTCAATCGGTAGATGTGATATCTTTGAACCTTCGAGCTTCGGTGTATACCTAGACAACCATATGTCACACAATTAACCCTTTACTTTTTATGGTTCTTACGGTTGTGTTTGTTTCAGCCATGAACACGTCCTGGTTTTATGAGTGTATAAAAAATAGGATTTTGACCAAAAATATTCTCATTGAAGCGTCATAAACTTCACACTCACATAGGTGATCTCTAACCATTTCATCTCGTAGATACACTATTTGGTAAATTTTACAAATCGTAGAAAATCATTAAACAACTTTAAGATTTATTACCTCATTAACAATCCTTTAAATCTTAGCCTTGTTCTTTAATATAGTCTTCATAATGAGAATGGATTGAGTTATTTGACAATGTCAAACCGTAAGCCACAACTTTTTTTTTCTCCTTCAATCTAGCTCTTGGGATCTCTAGTTTGATAGAAAGAGTTACCATCATGCTTACTTGTTCTAAGTTGTAAACCAATTCACTTGGATGATATTTCAACTAGCTCTCTCACTAAGTCTTTCCTTAGTGGATCTGACACATTATCACTTTGACTTTACTTAATGAATTGTGATAATTCCATTAGAGAGTAGTTGTCTTACGGTGTTATGTCTTTATCGTATATGATGAGACTTCGCGTTGTACATGACGCTCTCTGCCCTACCTATAGCTGTTTGACTATCGCAATGTATGCAAATAGGTCCAACAGGTTTGGGCCAGAATGGAATATCCTCTAAAAAATTCTAGAGCCATTCAACTTCTTCACCAGCCTTATCCAAATCAATGTTCATATTTCATTGTGGAGCGAGCAATACATGTCTTTTTTGAGGATTTCAAAGAGACAGCTCCTCCAGTAAGTATGAACACATAACCACTTGTGGAATTTAGTTTATTTGACCTGGTGATCCAATTTTCATCACCATATTTTACAATCAGAGCAGGATATTTATTATAATGCAAAGCATGGTGTTGTGTATATTTTAGATACCCCAACGCATGTTTCATTTCTATCTAGAAGGTTTTATTCGGACTACTAGTGAACCGATTCAGTTTGCTAATGTCACATGATAGATCTGGTCGCGTACAATTCATAATATACACCAAACATCCCAATACTGTGGCATATTCCAATTGAGAGTCACTTCAACCTTTATTCTTTTGAAATGTACAACTTAAATCAGTTGGAGTTTAATTCAAGTACTTGAACTTATCCAATGCTCTTTAAATTTAATAAGATTGAGATAATGGTAATCCCTCAGGAGTTTTGATAATCCTAACGACTAAGAACAAATCAGCAACTCCTAAGTCCTTCATATCGAACTTACTGTACAACATGCGCTTAGTAGCATTTATATCGTCAATGTCTTTACTCATTATTAACATGTCATGAACATACAAATAATTAATGACTTCATGATTCATAAGTTTTTACTGTAAACACATTTATCACATTCGTTAATCTTGAATCCATTTTCCAATATTGTTTGGTCAAATTTAGCATGTCATTGTTTGGGTGCTTGCTTGAGTCCATAAAGTGACTTTACAAGTCTGCACACTCTCTTATTTAGCAGGAACTACAAATCGTTCAGGTTGTTCCATGTAAATATCGTTCTCTAACTTTATATTTAAGAAGATTGTCTTTACATCCATTTGATGGATTTTTACATCATGCACTGCTGCTAGTGCTATTAACATCCTAATTGATGCTATCATTGTTACTGAAGAGTATGTGTCAAAGTAGTCCAAACTTTCCTTTTTTTGGTACCCTTTGACTACCAGTCTAGCTTTATATTTGTCAATAGTTCCATTAGGTTTCATTTTCCTTTTAAAGATCCACTTCAATCCTAAAGGTTTATTTTCTCGAGGAAGATTAGTCAATTCCAAAGTATGATTACTTAAAATTGATTTATTCTGACTATTGATTTCTTCTTTCCAATAAGTTGACTCAGATGAAGACGTAGCTGTTTTAAATGTTTGAGGCTCATTTTCAAGAAATAGTGTATTTTCCATTGATTCTTCTTGTGGTCGTGTAGGTCTTTCACATATCGACTCACATTTAATTTTATACAGATAAATGTTTTCAAAAAAAACTTTGTGTTATCTGACTTAATTATCGTATTAACATGAATTTCAGGATTATCAAATTTGTGAACCAAGAACCAGCAGGCCTTACTGTTCACAGCATATCCAATAAATACACAGTCTACATTTTTTTGTCCAATATTAATCCTCTTTAGTAAAGGAACCTGTAGATTGGCTACACATCCCAGACTTTGAAATATTTTAAGTTCGGTTTTCTTCCTCTCCACAACTCATATGGAATTTATTGTGTTTTTCAATGGGGTACCCTATTGAGTATCTTGTTAGCCGCAAGGATGGCTTCCCCCCAAAGGTTTCATGGTGAACCACAATTTATCAAGGCATTTATAATTTCTTTTAATCAACTGTTCTTCAGTTCAACCAAATGATTTGACTATGGTGTATAGGGTGCAAAAGTTTGATTAATAATATCACATTCCAAACATATCTCTACAAAAGGAGATTCATATATTCCACCCCTATCACTCCGAATCATTTTTATTTTTAGATTTAATTGGTTCTCCACTTCATTTTTCTATTGCTTTAATGCATTAATTAATTCATCCTTACTATTAAGCAAATATACATAACAAAATCAAGTACATCGTCAATAAAACATAGAAAATACTTTATTCCACCACAAGATGGTGTAGACTTCATATCACATATATTTTTGTGAATTAAGTCTAAGGTTTTGGAATTTCATTCAACGGACTTATAAAGATGTTTAACAAACTTACATTCCACAAAAGTTTCGCATTTCGATTTAAGGGATTTAAAATCAGCAATACTTCTAGAGTAACCAATTTTTGCAAGACTTTGTAATTTACATGTTCCAATGGGCATGCCATAAATCATTTGACTCAATAAGTAAACAAAAACAGAATTGTTATTAATACTGTCAACTTACATTTAGTTCGAAAAGATCCTCATTGAGGTATCCCTTTCCTATGAACATCCAATTCTTACTTATTACAGATTTATCACTAACTAGGACACACTTAAACCCGTTCTTAACGAGTAGTGCAACAGGAACTAAATTCTTCTTAATAGTAGGCACATGCAGAACAATGTTCAAAGTCAACACCTTGCCGGATTTCATTTTCAACATTACTTTCCCAGTTCCTGCAATCATTGTTTTTGTTTTGTTTCCTATGAACAAATCTTCATCGTACTCAAAAAGAGCATAAGTTGCAAAGGCTTCTTTCACAGAGCAAATATGTCGAGTGGCACCTGAGTCGACAAACCACTCCTTGAAATTTCCAACTAGGTTACACTCTGATATCATTGCACATAAGTCATTTGCATCTTTCATCTCCAACACAATGTTTTCTTGACTTTTGCCTTTGCCTTTGTCTTTGTCCTTTCTTGGAGCACGACAATCAGAAGACCAATGACCATCCTTGTCATAGTTGTAACAGTTGCCTTTGAATTTTTTTTGGAATGTTCTAAGTTCTGCCCGTTGGACTTCTTTTTCTTTTATTCTTTGGTAGGAGCTTCTTCAACAATATTAACTCCAATGATTGTTTAACTCTTACGAGACTTCTTTTCAGAATTTTTATTTTCTTTCTCAATCTTGAGCTAAATCACAGGATCTTCAAGCTTCATTTTTTTACATTTGTGCTTTAGATAATTCTTGAAGTCGTTCCACGAAGGAGGCAACTTCTCGATCATTGCATCCACTTCAAAAGCTTCATTTACTACCATATCTTCAGCAATCAGATCATGGAGAATAAGTTGAAGTTCCTGCTCTTGTGATCCAACACTTTTACAATCTATCATTTTATAGTCTAAAAACATTGTGACCACAAACTTTTTCAAGTATGCATCTTATATTTCTTTTCAAGTGAATCCCACAACTCATTTGAAGTTGTTATTGGACTATAGACATTATATAAGTCATCCTCTAAAGCAATCAAAATGTATCCTTTACATAAGAAGTCTGCTATTTCCATGCTTCAATAATCATGAGTTTTTCTCTATCCGACATATCAGTAGAAGGCACTAGAGTTTATTTAGTGCTTGAAATTATCCTATACTCTTTCAATATAATGAGATTTACATAATGCTAGTCCCTAGGGAGTTTTGATAATCCTGACCCCTAAGATCAAATCAACAACTCCTACGTTTATCATATCGAACTTGCTGGACAACATGCGCTTAGTAGCATTTATATCGTTAATGTCTTTACTCATTATTAACATGTCATCAACATAAAAATAACTAATGACTTCATCATTCATAATGTTTTTAATGTAAACACATTTATGACATTCGTTAATCTTGAATCCATTTGCCAACATTGTTGGTCAAATTTAGCATGTCATTGTTTGGGTGCTTGCTTTAGTCCATAATGTGACTTCACAAGTCTGCACACTTTCTCTTCTTTATAAGAGAACTACAAACCCTTCAGATTGTTCCATGTAAATTTATTCCTCAAACTCTCCATTTAAAAAGGTTGTCTTTAAATCCATTTCGTAGATTTTAAGATCATGCATTAGTGTTAGTACTAATAACATCCTAATTGATGTTATCCTTGTTACTAGAGAGTATGTGACAAAGTAGTACACACCTTTTTTTCATCTGTACCCTTTGACTATCAGTCTAGTCTTATATTTGTCAATAGTCCCCTTAGGTTTTATTTTTCTTTTAAAGATCCACTTTGATCCTAAAGGTTTATTTCCTCGAGGATGATCAGTCACTTCCCAAGTGTTATTACTTCATATTAATTCGATCACACTATTGACTACTGTTTTCCATTAAGATGACGCAGACGAAGACATAGGTGCTTTAAATATTTGAGGCTCATTCAAACAATAGTGCCACAAAATTTGGTCCGAAAGAAGAAGCTTTCCATTGGCAAGTACTACGCCTAGTTCCTCACTACTTAGTGTATTTTCCATTTATTCTTCTCATGGTCGTTTAGGACTTTCACTTGTCGACTCACATTCACTTTTATACGGATAAATATTTTCAAAAAACTATTCATTATCTGACTCATTTATTGTATTAACATGAATCTCAGGATTATCATATTTTTGAACCAAAAACCGGCAGGCCTTAGTGTTCACATCATATCCGATATATACACAGTCTACTGTTTTTTGTCCAATTTTAACCCTCTTCGGTAAACAAACCTCTACCTTGGCTAAACACCCACACTTTGAAATATTTCATGTTGGGTTTCCTTCCTTTCCACAACTCATATGGAACTGATTGTGGTTTTTGATGGGGTACCCTGTTGAGTATCTTATTAGCCATAAGGATAAATTCCCCCCAAAGGTTTCACGGTGAACCAGAATTGATCATCAAACCATTTATCATTTCTTTTAATGTTCTGTTCTACCATCCCGCCAAACCGTTTGACTATGGTGTATAAGGTGTATTAGTTTTATTAATAATACCACATTCCAAATATATCTTTGCAAAATAATATTCATATACTCCACCCTTGTCACTCCGAATCATTTTTATCTTTAGATTCATATATCAATTGCTTCATCCTTACTATTAAGCAAATACATACAACAAAATCGAGTGCAGTCGTCAATAAAAGTTATCAAAAAAAATTTTCCACCACGAGATGGTGTAGACTTCATTTCGCATATATCTGTATGAACTAAGTCTAAAGTTTTGGAATTTCTTTCAACAGACTTCGTACGATATTTAAAAACTTACTTTTCATACGAATTTCACATTTCGATTTATCGTATTTAAGATCAGTCAATACATCTAGAGTAATGAATTTTTGCAAGGCTTTGCAATTTACATGTCCC
This sequence comes from Solanum arcanum, assembly GCA_027789145.1. Lineage (NCBI taxonomy): Eukaryota > Viridiplantae > Streptophyta > Magnoliopsida > Solanales > Solanaceae > Solanum > Solanum arcanum. The sequence goes on from CM050933.1 coordinate 64,136,689, forward strand.
AAACGGGCATGCCATATATCATTTGATTTCAATAAGTAAACAGAAGAATAATTCTTATTAATATTGTCACCAACCATTACATCCAGATTGAAAAGACCCTCATTGAGGTAGCCCTTTCCTATGAACATCTCATTCTTACTTATTACAGATTTATCACTAATTAGGACACTCTTAAACCCGTTCTTAACGAGTAGTGCGACAGAAAAAAAATTATTCCTAATAGTAGGGACATGCAGAACACTGTTCAAAGTCAACACCTTGCCGGATGTCTTTTTCAAAAGCACTCTCCCAATTCCTGAAATCATTGTTGTTGTTTTGTTTCCCATGAAAAAATATTCATCGTACTCAGAAGGAGCGTACGTTGCAGATGCTTCTTTCGCAAAGCAAATATGTCAATTGACACCAGAGTCGAGAAACCACTCCTTGGGATTTCCAACAAAGTTACACTCTGATATCAATGCACACAAGTCATATGCATCTTGCATTTCTTCCACGATGTTTGCTTGACTTTTGCCTTTTCCTATGTCTTTGTCCTTTCTTGGACCATGACAATCATAAGAACTATGACCAGCCTTGCCACAGTTGTAACAGTTGCCTTTGAATTTCTTCTTGGCATGTTCTAACTTCTACCCATTGGACTTCTTTATCTTTTTGTCTTAGGTAGGAGATTCTTTAACAATATTAACTCCATTTATTGTGTAACTCTTACGAGATTTCTTTTCGACGTTTTTGTTGTCTTCCTCAACCTTGAGCCAAATCATAAGATCTTCAACCTTCGGTTTTTTACGCTTGTGCTTTAGATAATTCTTTAAGTCGTTCCACGAAGGAGGCAACTTCTCAATCGTTGCAGCCACTTGAAAAGATTGATTTGCAACCATATCTTCAGCAATCAGATCATGGAGAATAAGTTGAAGTTCCTCCCCTTGTCATCCAACAGTTTTACATTCTACCATTTTATAGTCTAATAAATTTGTGACCACAAACTTTTTCAAGCATGCATCTTCAGTCTTATCTTTCTTTTCAAGTGCATCCCACAATTCTTTTGATGTTTTTATTGCACTATAGACGTTATATAAGTCATCCTCTAAAGCAATCAAATTGTACCCTTCACGTAGGAAGTCTACATATTTACATTCTTCAATAACCATGAGTTTTTCTTTGTCTAGCATATCACCAGCAGGCACTGGAGTTTCTATACTAGTAAATTTCTGTAGACCAAGAGTAGTAAGCCAGAAAAATACTTGTTGTGGCCATCCTTTGAAATTCACACCAGTGAATTTACTCGGTTTCTCTACTTGTGGTACAACAATTCAGTTTGATGCAGCAACAGTAACTGTAACACCATTATTTGTCATGTTTGATAAACAAAAGTCGATACAATCTTAGTAAGCAATAACTTTCAAGGAGCATAAAATCACGAAGATTTTTGTCTCCACCAGAAATACAGATTAATAATTATAAAATAATTTCGTTAAGATTGTTGCAAATATTTGTTAAGAAAAACACTATTACTAATTTTAATAAATTTTACAGAAACAGAAAGTAACAAAAATTTACTGAATCAGTAAGAAAGATGAACATAAATTTAATTCACAAAAACTAAAATCTGTCATACGTAGCAGAATTTGAAAACTTTTAACAAGAAAAAGATGAAGTCCGCTGAGGTTTGATTTGAAATATGTCCTCCCAGGGTAAAATGATCTTAATTACCATAGTATAGATACTGAAAACTCATGCGTCAATGAACCACTCAACATCAATAATAAAATACACGAAGAAAATTTTTGTGTATAAGAAGAAGAAGAAAATCAAAAAAATTGTTAAGAAAAAATCTAAAGAATGAATATTATTTATAGGCAGAGTAACATGTTCCGAAAGGTTCCAACCATTTTAGAATCTACACGACCATTAATGAAAGTTTGCAACCCTTCAAATGGTATTTGTTTTTCCTGAAAGTTGCAATCTTTCAGAATATTCATTTTCAAAACAGCGGGAAATTCAAATAAAATGGGAAAGTTTATAAACCAAATGGGTCGTGCAAGAATCCGTGTAGGGTCGGGTTAATCAACTAAGAAGTTAAAACTTTTTGGTTAATTTCAACTAAATAACTAAAAACGTTTCTGTTATCAACTAATTAATTGAAAACATTTTGGCATTTTAATTAAATTAATTAGTTAAATAAATAAATAATTAAATAATTAAACAAACTTTGTCCAAAAAATATTTTATCAATCGATCATTTTCCAAAGCCATAGACGAACCCAAAGCCAAGCCGAGTGAGAAACGACAGTGATGGCGCGAGGGGTGTCCCTTTTCCAACCCTTTAACAATTAATAGGAGTGTTTCTATATTTACTCCTAGTTTTATTTCCACCACTGGTGAGGGACAAATGTCTTTTCATTAAAGCATAAGAGGATTTTTCAAGTTTCCAACTCTTCAAGTTCTCAACTTTCCAAGTTCCTCTCTTTCCCTCTATTTCCCATCAATTCTTGCTACATACCCAACAATCCCCCACATTTATAGGAAAGGGTTATAACATAGGAATGCACAGGCAAATGTGTACTTTAAAGGCAAGTAATAATTGCATCTTGATAAGTAGGTTTCTCCTTGGACTTTTCGTAGTGAACATATGTCGGATATACTCGGTCAATTGCTAGATGCAATATCTTTCGGCCGTCGACCTTTGGTGTATACCTAGACAACCATATGTCACACAATTAACCACTTACTGTTTATGGTTCTTACGGTTGTGTTCGTTTCATCCATGAACACTTCCTGGTTTTATGAGCGTATAGAGAATAGGCTTTTGAACAAAAATATTCTCCTTGAAGCGGATTACACTTCACACTCACATAGGTGATTTCTAACTGTGCCATCTCATAGATATACTATTTGGTCAAATTTACCAAACTTAGCAAATCATTAAAAAACTTTAAGTTTTATTACCTCATTAACAATCCATAAAGACTTAACATTTTTTCTAAACATTATCTTCATCATGAGAATGGATTCAGTTAATTGACAATGTTGAACCGTCAGCCACAACTTTGTTTTTCACCTTGTATCTAGATCTTGAGATTATTGGGAATGGAAATGTTCCTGGGATCTCCATTCTGCTTGATACAGTTACTATCATGCTTCCTTGTACTAAGCCGTAAACCAATTCTCTTAGATGATCTTTCAACTTCCTCTCTCACTACGCCTTTCGTAGTGAATCTGACACATTATCGCTTGACTTTACATAGTCAATTGTGATAATTCCACTAGAGAGCAGTTGTCTTACGGTGTTATGTCTCCGTCGTAGATGATGAGACTTCCCATTGTACATGACACTCTCTTCCCTACCTATAGTTTCTTGACTATCGCAATATATGCAAATAAGTCCAACATGTTTGGGCCAGAATGGAATATCCTCAAAGAAATTCTGGAGCCATTAAAGTTCTTCACCAGCCTTATCCAAAGAAATGAATTCAGATTCCATTGTGGAGCGAGTAATACATGTTTGTTTGGATGATTTCCAAGAGACTGCTTCTCCACCAAGTATGAACACACAACCACTCGTGGATTTTACTTTATCTGACCCGGTGATCCAATTTGAATCATTATATCCTTCAATCACAACAGGATATTTATTATAATGCAAAGCTTAGTGTTTTGTATATTTCAGATAGCCCAACACATATATCATTTCCATTCAGTGAGTTTGATTCAGATTACTAGTGAACCGACTGAGTTTGCTAATAGCACATGTTATGTTGGTCGCGTACAATTCATAATATACATCAAATTTCCCAATACTCAAGCATATTCAAATTGAGAGTCACTTCAACCTTCATTCTTTTGAAATGTACTACTTAACTCAATTGGAGTTTTGACAACATTGAAATTCAAGTACTTCAAATTATCCTATACTCTTTCAATATAATGAGATTTACATAATGCTAGTCCCTAGGGAGTTTTGATAATCCTGACCCCTAAGATAAAATCAACAACTCCTAAGTTTTTCATATCGAACTTGCTGGACAACATGCGCTTAGTAGCATTTATATCGTTAATGTCTTTACTCATTATTAACATGTAATCACCATAAAAATAACTAATGACTTCATGATTCATAATGTTTTTAATGTAAACACATTTATGACATTCGTTAGTCTTGAATCCATTTGCCAACTTTGTTGGTCAAATTTAGCATGTTATTGTTTGGGTGCTTGCTTTAGTCCATAATGTGACTTCACAAGTCTGCACACTTTCTCTTCTTTACCAGGAACTACAAACCCTTCAGATTGTTCCATGTAAATTCTTCCTCCAACTCTCCATTTAAAAAGGTTGTCTTTAAATCCATTTGGTAGATTTTAAGATCATGCACTACTGCTAGTGCTATTAACATACTAATTGATGTTATCCTTTTCACTGGAGAATATGTGTCAAAGTAGTTCAAACCTTCCTTTTTTCTGTAACCTTTGACTAATATTCTAGCCTTATATTTGTCAATAGTCCCATCGGTTTTCATTTTCCTTTTAAAGATCCACTTTGATCATAAAGGTTTATTTCCTCGAGGAAGATCATTCAATTCCCAAGTGTGATTACTTAAGATTGATTCGATCTCACTATTGACAACTTTTTTCCAATAAGATGACACAGACGAAGACATAGGTGCTTTAAATGTTTGAGGATCATTTTCAAGCAATAGTGACACAAAATCCGATCCAAAAGAACTAGGTCTTCGTTGACAAGTACTACGCCTAGGATCCTCAATGCTTAGTGTTTTTCCGTTGATTCTTTTTGTGGTCATTTACGTCGTTAACTTGTTTAGTCATATTCACTTTTAAACGAATAAATATTTTCATAAAACTCTTCGTTATCTGACTGAATTATTGTATTAGCATGAATCTCAAGATTATCACATTTCTGAACCAAAAACCAGCAGGTCTTACTGTTCACAGTATATCCAATAAATACATAGTTTACTCTATTTGGTCCAATTTTAACCCTCTTCGGTAAAGGAACCTCTACCTTGGCTAAAAAACCCACACTTTGAAATATTTCAAGTTGGGTTTCCTTCCTGTCCACAACTCATATGGAATTGATTGTGGTTTTCGATGGGGTACCCTACTGAGAATCTTATTAGCCGTAAAGATGGATTCCCCCCAAAGGTTTCGCGGTGAATCAGAATCGATCATCAAATCATTCATCATTTCTTTTAATGTTCTTTTCTTCCATTCCGCCAAACCATTTGATTGTGGTGTATAGGGTGCAGTAATTTGATTAATAAAGTCACATTCCATACATATTTTTGCAAAATGAGATTCATATTCTCCATCCCTATCACTCCAAATCATTTTTATCTTTAGATTCCTATATCAATTGTTTCACCCTTACTATTAAGCAAATACATATAACAAAATTGAGTGCAGTCGTCAATAAAAGTTATAAAATATATTTTTCCACCACAAGATGGTGTAGACTTCATATCGCATATATCTGTATGAACTAATCTAAAGTTTAGGAAATTTTTCAACAGATTTTGAAGGATGTTTAACAATCTTAATTTTCACACAATTTCATATTTTGATTTATCGTATTTAAAATCAAGCAATACTTCTATAGTAACCAATTTTTGCAAGGCTTTGTAAAGTCCCAAACGGGCATGCCATAATCATTTGACTCCAATAAGTAAACAGAAGCATAATTCTTATTAATATTGTCAACAACCATTACGTTCAATTTGAAAAGACCCTCATTGAGGTAGCCCTTTCCTATGAACATCTCGTTCTTACTTGTTGCAGCTTTATAACTAACTAGGACACACTTAAACCCATTCTTAACGATTAGTGTGGAAGAAACTAATTTTTTCCTAATAGTAGGGATATGCACAACACTGTTCAAAGTCAATACCTTGCCGGATGTCATTTTCAACATCACTTTCCCAGTAACTGAAATCATTATTGTTGTTGTGTTTCCCATGAACGAATCTTCATCGTACTCAGCTGGAGTGTAGGTTGCAAAGGCTTCTTTCGCAGAGCAAATATGTCGATTGACACCTGAGTCGAGAAACCACTCCTTGGGATTTCCAACTAAGTTACACTCTGATATCAATGCACACAAGTCATTTGCATCTAGCATTTCTTCCATGATGTTTTCTTGACTTTTGCCTTTTCCTATGTCTTTGTCCTTTCTTGGACCACGACAATCATAAGACCTATGACCAGCCTTGCCACAGTTGTAGCAGTTGCCTTTGAATTTCTTCTTGGCATGTTCTAACTTCTACCCGTTGGACTTCTTTCTCTTTTTGTCTTTGGTGGGAGCTTCTTAAACAATATTAACTCCATTGATTGTTTAACGCTTACGAGATATATTTTTGGCGTTTTTGTTGTCTTCTGTAATCTTGAGCCAAATCACAAGATCTTCAACATTCTGTTTTTTACGCTTGTGCTTTAGATAATTCTTTAAGTCGATCCACGAAGGAGGCAACTTCTCAATCGTTGTAGCCACTTGAAAAGCTTTATTTGCTACCACATCTTCAGCAATCAGATCATGGAGAATAAGTGGAAGTTCCTGCACTTGTAATCCAACAGTTTTACAATCTACCATCTTATAGTCTAAAAACATTGTAACCACACTTTTTCAAGCAAGCATCTTCAGCCTTATATTTCTTTTCAAGTTCTTCCCACAATTCTTTTGAAGTTGTTATTGCTCTATATGACATTATATAATCACCAGCGTATAGATATCGAAAAATTTGGTGTTAGCGAACCACTCAACAGCACTAAACTACACAAAGAAAATTTTTGTGCAGAAGAAGAAGAAGAAAATCAAAAAATTCGTAAGCAAAAAATTTAAAGAGTTAATGGTATTTATAGGCAAGAGGAACAGGTTTCGAAAGGTTGCAACCCTTTCAAAATTTACACGATCATTAATGAAAGTTTGCATCCTTTCAAATGGTATTGGCTATTCTTGAGAGTTGCAACCTTTCAGAAATTTCATTTCCAACATGGCAAAAAATTTAAACAAAACGGGAAAGTTTCTAAATCAAACGGGTCACGCGCGGACGAATCGCGTCGAGTTAATCAACTAAAAAGTTGAAACATTTCAGTTAATTTCAACTAAATAACTGAAAACGTCTCTGTTATCAACTAAATAATTGAAAATTTTTTGTCTTATTAATTTCCAAAGCGAAAGTCGAGAAACGACGACGGCGGCGCGAGGGGGTCCCTTTTCAACCCTTTTAACAATCAATAGGAGTGTTTCTATATTTAAACTCTCCTATTTTTCTTTCCACCATCGATGAGGAACAAAAGTCTTTTCATTAATGCATTACCGGACTTTTCAAGTTCTCAACTTTCCAAGTTTCTCTCTTTTCCTCTATTTTCCATCAATTCTTGCTACATACCCAACAAAAGTGACCTAAAATGATAATAAAAATTTAGTTTGTACTTTCTATCATGTGAAGCCTCGAAATTATAAGTAATTTTCATATTGTTTCCTCATGACTCTAATCAATTTCTTGCGATTCAGTTTAGTGTTTGTCATCTTATTTTGTTTCCAATAAATCATGGTTGATTCCATCTGGTGGGCAATTTCTAGAAAAGTATATCACGTTGAGATTAAGAGATTCATGAGACAAGAAATATCAATTATTATTATCACATTACTTGTGTTCATTGACCATTCCTTTACAATTACATACTAATGAACTCAATTTTTAATGAAAAGTGATGATGAGAATTACAAATGTGATAAATAATCAAACTGTTTTCTATAATCTACTCCAAGTTTCATTGATCAAGATATTATATATTTCTAACAAATGTACAACAATAAAGCACTAAAAGTATGCACTAGTCACACGGTCTATCGTCAAGTATGAAAGTTACAAAATATAGATAAGAGTTTGTGTGAGTGGGAGAAGAAAGAATCAGATCAGATCACCAATGTGGATCAACCCAAATTCACATTTAAAAATAAAGAAACAAATAAAATTAGTTATATATTTAATTCTTAATTAGAAAAGAAAAGAGAAAAAACACAATGATTAGGGACTTCCAAATTGATGCAACTATGATACTAAAAAGGAGTCTATGTAACTCATGAAAATTCTCTGCGCATAAGAAAAAACAAAAAACTTTGTCTTCTCCTTCTCTAAAAAGTTCATGCAACAAAGAGACATGTACCATTTTTAGACTATACCTATTTTAGTGTAGTTCGTGTTTATATATATGTGATTGCACTATTAGACTAGTGAAACGAACTTAATGATCCTCAAAATATCTGTTTGAGTTTATTCTTCATATAGCACATGACATGTATGCTTCATTTTTTTCATTACTTCATCTCTTATGAATCCTACGCTCTCCCTCTTAGTATCTTTTTGGGTTAAAGTCATGCAACAAATTTTAGTTATTTAAAATATGTCAAAATAGTATCACTTTTTAAAAATATTATATGTGATTACACTGAAATTAAAATAATTCTTCAAATGACGAGAGGGAAAAGAAAAAATTATTTTTTCATAAATGCTAATTTATTAGTTTTACAATAGTCTTATTTGATACTATTATTGTACATAAAATAAACAAAGAGTTGTGTGCTTTCAAGGAATAAGTAATCCTTTTAAAAGTTTTCTAATGGACAAATAGTTACGTTAAAATCAAACACTAAAAAAGGGATTCAACATTCAATCTAAAACATAAATATATTTTATTAAAAATGGGCATTCTGATTTTTAAATTTTTTTAGTTTAGTACTTCCACCACTAGAAACAACGATTTTTTCCACTAATTTTCCTATTACGAATTAGTGAGTAATTTGTTCTATATGGAATATGATTTTTCGCCACTCATTTCTCACTAGACCAACTCATTGAGAAAATTTTGTCAAATCTTGTAGATTCAATATTGAATCATATAGTTGGGTTATTATTTTAAATACGATCTGTAGCAAACCATAATCAGAAAAGAAACAATAGCCAAACTCATTCACTGATAGTATTTACTGGTGTACTAAGGCAACATAGAAATAGTACTAATACAATAGAAATGGCATAAGATAAAGTAATTAGAATAGATAGTAGAAGGAGATGAGAAATCATAAGAAGGGGATGATAAATTAGAATCCACTCAAAACATATTCACTGCTCTGCAATATCGTACTACTGTTGCTTTAATATCTAACTCGTTTAACCGACCTTGGCATTTTACTTATATACCCCTCCTCTTTTCCAAACGTAATCCCCAAGTTAAGCAGGAGGAATCACCTTTCTAGCACTCCTACGTGGCATATCCATGTGTTGTTACATTATTTCATCCTCCGTGTCATTCTTGTCATCTTCCAACGTGTTTGAGTTCACAACAATACTCCCTCCCTACAAAGCAACCTTGTCCTCAAGGTTCGTATTGAGCTGAGAAGTTGGGTCTACAAAATCAACCAATTGTAGCGGGGTAACTTGTTGTTCAGGAGTCCCAACACAACGCTTGAGCATAGGGACATGAAATACATGGTGAATCTTGGCTGCCTCGGGAAGTGTCAACTAATAAGCTACTGAACCAATCCTCTTGAGGACCTGGAAAGGACCAAAATAACGTCTGCCCAGTTTGTGATCCTTTTGCAAACCAAGAGTTACTTGTCTATACATCATTAGTTTAACATAAACCCAGTCTCCTATCTCAAAGGCAACTTCAGTCCTAGACTTGTCAGCCAAAGTTTTCATTCGTGTTTGTGCCCTGTTCAAGTTCTGCTTGAGCAATCGCAACACTTCATCTCGTTAGAACAAATATGATTCCACCAGTTTGCTAGCAGTGCTGCCCATTATGTAGAGAGCAATAGTAGGGGGTTAATGACCATACAAAGCTTGGAAAGGATTCGTCCCTGCGGATGTTTGATAGGAGGTATTGTACCAATATTCAGCCCAAGGTAGCATATCAACCCACTTCGAAGGAACATCAGCAAAAGAGCAGCGGAGGTACTGATCTACACATTTGTTGAGAGCTTCAGACTGCCCATCCGACTGTGGGTGATAGGCAGTACTCATAGCTAAAGTAGATCCTTGTAGGCGATTGATTTCTTTCCAAAAAGAGTGTAAGAACCTGGGGTCTCGGTCAGTAACCACGGTCCTAGGAGGCCCATGAAGTCGAATAACTCCAACCACAAAAGCTTATGCCACCGTGTCAGTACAGAATGTGGACGGAACAGGGATAAAATGTCCATATTTGGATAAACGATCAACCACTATCATGATGGTAGTTTTGCCTTTTGAGCTTGGAAGACAAGTAACAAAATCCATTGCAATATCTTCAAATACCTGGTCAGGAATTTGAAGCGGTTGCAACAAACCTGCTGGATGCAAATGAGTGTCCTTCATTTGCTGACAAACTTGGCATGTAGCGACATATGACCGAACATCTTGTCACATTTGTTTCCTAAAGAAATTGGAAGCTACGCGATGGTATATTCGAGCTATTCCAGCATGCCCCCCAATGGATGTGGAATGAAACTCAATTAGGAGCTTATGGCGGAGTGACGAATCAGAAGGAACCACAAACCTTCCCTTATAGAAAAGGAGACCATCTTTAAACTGATAGTGGAGATATTTCTCATCTTTTTGCTGGACACATTTTTGAATTTCTAGTAATTCAGGATGGGATTGATTTAAAGCCTTCAACTCATGCCCAATTCCAAAGGTGTTGAGAGCGAGGAGCATCAAAGAAGCATCTGGAATGCATGACAGTGCATCGGCAACAGTGTTCTGCTTACCAGGCCTGTAAACTATCTGAAAATCATAACCAACTAACTTTGTAAGCCATTTTTGTTGCTCAGGTGTTTGGATTGTTTGATTGGTCAAATTCTTCAAGGATTGCTGATCAATGTAAATTGTAAACCTCCTTCCCAATAGATATTGTCTCCATTTACTTACAGCTTGATTAATGGCGAACATTTCTCTATGATAAGTTGACGCATGTTGCATCCTTGAACTCAACTTTTGGCTGAAATAAGCTATATGATGACCATTTTGTGATAAGATGGCCCCAATGCCTTTTCCAGAGGCACCTGTTTCTACTTGGAATTCTTGGTTGAAGTCTGGCAATGCCAACACAGGTGTAGAACTCAACTTAGACTTCAAAGTAACAAAAGCATGTTGTGCAGCCTCACTCCATTTGAAAGGTTCCTTCCGCAATAGGTCTAATAGCCGCCCTGCAATTGCAGCATAATGAGGAATGAAACGTCGATAATATCCTGGTAACCCCAAAAATTACGGATATCTTTCACTACACGAGGAGTGGGACATTACTGGATAGAGATAATCTTGGCTGGATCCACAAACAACCCTTTAGAAGAAATGACATGCCCCAAATAATCCACCTAAGTTTTGCCAAATAAGCACTTAGACAGTTCGGCAACCAACTTATGTTTTCTAAGAAGGGATAGGACAAGTTTCGATTGCTCCAGATGGGCATCCCAAGTTTGACTATAGATTAATATATCGTCGAAGAAGACTAACACAAAGCGTCGTAAATATGGCCTGAAAACATCATTCATCGTTGCTTGGAAGGTAAAGGGTGCATTCGTAAGTCCAAAGGGCATTACAAGGAACACATAATGACCTTCATAAGTGCGAATGGACACATCTTCAGGTTTAACCCTTATCTGGTTGTATCCAGACAACAAATCAAGCTTAGAAAAATATTGTGCACCATGCAATTCATCAAACAATTCATCTACTGCGGGAATGGGAAAGCGATCACGGACTGTTAGTGCATTTAATGCTTGATAATCAACACAAAATCGCCATGTTCCATATTTCTTACGAACAAGTAACACTGGAGAAGATAACGGACTAGTGCTTGCTTTAATCACCCCCTCGTTAAACATATCAGTGACTAGCTGTTACATAACCTACTTCTGGAAATAAGGATACCTGTAGGGCCTAACATTTACTGGTTGCGCATTGGGAGTGAGATTTATCGCATGATCTTGTATACGTGACGGGGGTAAGCCCACTGCTTTTGAAAAACATCTTTAAAAGAGTCTAATAGGATAGCCAATTCTTCAATAGGTTCCTCCTTAGATGTTCTCTCCTCATCTATCATTTTTAGATGATAGAACTAAGCAATACTGTCAGTGGCAAGCATTTTTCTCAAGCTATGTAACTGTATTGGTTGAACATCCACATGAGGGTATCCTTTCCATTTCACCTTATTACCATTCAAAGTGAATTCAAATTCTCTTGTGGCATATTCAGTGAGTACAAGGCCTAATTTAGCAGCTAAGATACTCCTAATACACATTTGAACCCTCAAATGGCAAGATATAAAAATCTTCTACTCCCCTGAATTGAAAGAGTGATTTGCCTTGCTAGACCTTCACACTTGAGACGCTGTCCACTACCAACCATAACAGTGAGATGAGGAATGGTCTCTACAGAAAGTTGCAAATACTTCGCTGCACGCGGCTGGATGAAGTTGTGGGTACTACCCCCATCCATTAAGACCTGAAGCAAAGACCCATTAACATGTACAGTGAATCGGAGAGTAGTTGGGTAATGACCACCGGTTAAGGCATGGTAAGAGATAGCGGAATGCTCTTGTACCTCTAGGTGTTGAACCTCTTCTGACAAAGCTTCATCGGAGATAAGAGTTTCCAACAAGGATAACTCAGTCTCTGGTTCATTAGTGAGAAGTAATAACTGAGGAGACGATTTTCACTTGTGACCCGCGGTATACTTTTCCTCACAATAATAACAGAGACTCAAATTCTCGCAGCTCTGAATCTCCGCATGTGATAGTCGTCTTAGGAGTGGGCGATTTTGCCTTTTATGAAGTGTAAGGGACTGTTGAAGTGTATGAAATGTTGTTTGGGGTGGTGGTAGGGCTTAATAACAGAGGTGGAACCTTATTAGCTAAAGTGGGTCGTGTCGGACCCTTTTCGACGAGAATTCGACGCTCATGGATATGGGATAATTTAAGAGTATCTTCAAAGCTATTGGGCTAATGGGCAATCACAGAATTTTTAATGTCCTCCCTCAATCCAGAAATAAACAATTGTACCATTAGCCCATCAGATATATAAGAAGTTTTATTCGCAATAGATTCAAAGCGGCAGTGAAATTCATATACGGTGGTTACCTGGCGGAGCTTTGCCAATCGACCCTCAGCTAACTCGAGACCCTTCTCCCTGAAACGAACTCGCGCCTTCTCCGCAAAGTGATTCCAACCTATTAACTGTTTGTTCTGGAACGACCACCTATACCAATATATTGCATCACCATCCAGATAAACAAAGCCACAGATAGCCTTTGAGTTTCTGCAATATCATAGAATTCAACGTAGCGCTCTGTCTGAAAAATCCAGGCCTCTGGATTTTCTCCACGAAATCGACCCATTTCCACAAATGCGGGCTTATGACGAAGAGTGGGTGCTGGTTACACACGATCATTAAAATTTCCCTTGCCAAGATGACGGTGACCACCCTTCATTGTTGGATCTCGATGAGGAGGAGTCGTCATGGCTATTTTTTCAACCACCTCTTGCAACATGTAGCGAAGCTCAAGAATATCCTTAGAGAATGAATCTTTCACTACCTTCACTAACTCATCAATGAACGCCTTGAGTTGTTGTTGGTCCTCCATCAGAAACCTCTAGATGAAAGCACCAATGTAGCAAACAGTAATCACAAAAGAAATAGTAGCCAAACTCTTTCACTGATAGTATTTACTGGTGTACTAAGGCAACATAAAAATAGTACTAATACAATAGAAATGGCATAAGATAAAGTAATTGGAATAGATAGTACAAGGACATGAGAAATCATAAGAAGGGGATGATAAATTAGAATCCACTCAAAACATATTCACTGCTCTACAATATCGTACTACTATTGCTTTTATATCTGACTCGTTTAACCGACCTTGGCATTTTACTTATATACCCCTCCTCTTTTCCAAACGTAATCCCCAAGTTTAGCAGGAGGAATCACCTTTCTAGCACTCTTACGTGGCATATCCATGTGTTGTTCCATTAATGCATCCTCCGTGTCATCCTTGTCATCTGCCAACGTGTTTGAGTTCACAATACGATCACCTATGCTTTAATTGTGAAGTATAGTTCTCATTGTTTGATGGAACTACTGAAATCATCAAGTGACTATTTATAACTATTAAGAACCCTCACATTGAACGAATTACCCATATTTCACTCGTTACGGTATCATATCAATAGGGAATGAGTGTAACCAAATCTCTCCCTCTTAGAAAGAAATTCAAGACATACCATAGACCTACCAATAGGGTCTTATTCAGTCTTATTCTAAATCGTTTGTGAGTCTATACTTAAAGTGATTTTATTTAGTTATGTTTTTCTGAAGAATAAACTCTTATGAGGTCTAATAAATATTTTTTGAGGAACTTTCACATATAGTCATTCAAAAAAGTCTAATTACTCTCCATAGCTATAGTTTGATAATTACAATTCGTAGCTACATATTATAAAGAGGAGAGAGGCGAGCGAGACTAGGAGAGAGACGAGATAGGCGAGGGAGAGAGCGCAAAGAGTGAGAGAGAGGTGAATTGTTATTTATATTGGTTAGATAATTGTATATTATACATATGTATCTGTATATATGGCAAGAGAGATTGAGAGAGAGATGAGAGAGGCGAGCGAGATTGAGGGAGGGAGGAGAGAGACGAGCGAGATTGAGAGAGGAAGGAGAAAGGCAAGCGAGATTAGGAGAGAGAGGAGAGAGGAGAGTGAGATTGGGAGAGAGGAAAGCGAGAGAGTGGGGGAGAGGTGAATAGTATATGTATATAGTTTAGATAATTGTATATTATACATATGCACTTGTATATATGGCAAGCGAGATTGCAAGAGAGAGAAGAGAGTAGAGAGGCGAGCAAGATAGGGCAGAGACTGGGAGAGAGGTAAATTTTATATATTGAGAGAGAGGTTAGATAATTGTATATTATACATATGTATTTGTATATTCTTGTGAGTTATACATATACAAAAGTGACTAATTATACAAACTCGAAGTTAGCCCACATAATTAATGTATAATGTTAGTCGCCAGTGATAACTATAGCAAACTCTAACTATGATGAATAATTAACTAGTATAAATTTGCTTAACCGCGTAATTTTCCTATCTTTTTATGTTAAGCACCTTATTATTATTGATGGTCTTTCATTATTCAAAAACTAAAAACATATAAACTATATACTTCTAAAAATAAGATCCTAGTCACATGGACTATCCTCGGGAAAAGTATGTCACGATCAAATCGAATCATGATGACGTCTATCATAAACCCCAAATAGGAAAGCTAAACCCAATGCAATAAGGAATAAAATTAAGACTATAATATAATTACACAAAAGCATAATAGACTTAAAATAGGAGCATGACATATATATGTACGCAATGATACAAAATATACAATAAATCTCGAAAGTGACTAAGAAAAATGAATATACATAAGAACAAAATCTTGAACATGGTGTCAGTAGTACAAGAGCGTCTAAGTCTAAAAAAGTACTATATCTAATAATTCTATCTAATCAAAATATAAAATACATAGACAATACAAAAGAGGGAAAGCAACAAGTCTATGAACCCCAAGAGCTCACTACAATTTAATCACCAACATACATGAGACATAATAAATCAGTGAGGGTGAATTGTACTAGAAACTTCATCAAGCAATATGCGTAAGTGCAATATGATTACCAAATACTGGTACTCAATAAGTATCATAGGATAATTGAGCTTAGATAGAAACTATACGAATGAGAGGTATGAAAGTACTACCAGTAAAATTAAGAATTAAATTGAAACATGTTCATACTAGTGATAGTAAAAGATAATATAATAATAAGCAATCACAATCCCCAACTAGTAAATTACAGACACACATGTAATGTAGGATGCCAACATACATGTAGCGAATTTTAGTTTTTACTAATCTTTACCTATTGACTTCAAAACTAGATCATGCTAGTTTGTTTTGAATTTCAAAATCAATCGAGGTCGATCTCGTATTTCATTCCTTATGGTTCGATCTCGACTCCAAAGTTAAATATTATTTTTCATATGACCACTTATGCTCAAAAAATAAGACATCGTCGAAAATGTATCAATTGTCAACGAGGCGATTTTGGGAGAGGATTTAGTAACAACTAAAAGTCCCAATATTAAGAAACAAAAAAGGGAATCAACATCAATAGAATGTACCATATTTAAAAAAGACTAAGGTAGTGCATTATGATGGGTTTCAAGTCAATAGGTAAAGATTAATCGCATCTGAATTGATTAAAACATAAATATTATATTATTTTGTCTAAGCTACATTTATATTCTCTCAAACTATCAAACATATGTTCCTTTGATTCTATCGAATCCCAAGACCTTTATTAATATATTTAAATATATGATAAAAGAAGTTGATTCTAAAATATATATTTAATCAAGTAGCATTTCCAAAAGAGTTATAAATCTGTCAGAATTGAGTGTCAGATTCACCGACAATTTGCTGAGCGGATCTACAAATTCCTTGAAATGCTCTTTTCGTTCTTATTAGTTTCCCTTTGAGGATAGGGAATAGGTCACTTAAGTCTCATTTGTTTGCACTTCATGGAGGTATGAATTTTAATCATTCAGATTCAGTCCATTAAGTACGTTTGGTTTTTAGGTTTGAATCTGAATAATTTAGATTCAACTGGTTAAGTTCCTTTGATTAGTTTATTAAATAGCATCTTAATGAGTTTGAAGATGTTTGAATGAATCAGATATATAGGAGACTCTTAACAACATTTAAACTCATTTGATAACTTATTAAATAATAAATCACTGCTTCTCTGGTTTAGACGTGCCTTTTTATGTCATAACTTAAAACTTTCTTTCTCTCTTTTCTCAATCAAACACCAATTTTCCCACTTGAACTTGTAACTTTCATAAATCATTTCAATTACTTTTTATTAATAATTTTCTTGTATTGACGTGTGTCAAGAGCAGTGATTGCAATAATATTTTTGGTGTGTTGTTGTTATCAAGATTTTTGAATGAAAAAATAGTACTGCAAATTATGATTATCAAAACTTTTAAATCTCTTTTTTACCAAAGTGATATATTTTGTTGAAATGAAAATTTTATAATATTTTATTAATATAATATTCAATATCACTTGCACATTAAGAAATTGAAAACAAACAACATTAATTATTTAATATTCAGATTTGGAGACCACATATTAATATTCAGATGTATATTCAGATAAAAATACCGAGATCTTAATGCAAATCTTAATATTCAAATGTTTATTTAGATTTACAACTCTTAATCTTAATAAAAAAAAAGGGCTTGGGCTCGTCTCCCTTAGTGGATTTATCCCCTATTTCTTCTTCAACATCAACTGTTAATTTAGGACGATTAGCTCCTTTATCTTCATCAACATTGATTTTGTTTTTTTAGACAACTCTTCATCAATCTCTTTATTAGCACATTTATTTGACATTACCTTGCGTCCTTCAATTTCCTTACCTCTCCTTGTGATTATCTCCATGCAATGAGCATCATTCTTTGGGATTGAGAGTGTATCGGTTGTGAGTGTGCCCTTTGCTCTTGGATTTATTTGAGCTGATAAATGGTTCATTTCAGTATCTAAATACTTGATTGGAGCATAGTGAGAGCTAACACTTTGAGTCAAATTCAAAAAATCTCTTGTTAGTTAATTGACACAATTGTTCGCAGGCTCATCTCTTTTGAGAACTCTATTCAACATCTTCTCAATTTTTGAACCATCCGGGTCACCACACTAGCATGATTTTGGGGAGCATAGACTTTTTTAGGAGAATCACGGTCTCTCCAACCACGATTGTTTTTGAAGGAATATTGATTGTATTGAAGTGTTTACCTAATAAAGGAATACATGGGAGATATATATAGGAGATATAGGAAGGAGTACTAATCCTAATAGGACTAGGATTAAGGAGTACTAATCCTAATAGGACTAGGATTAGTACACAGTAAATACTAATATTATTTTATACTATTTATTTAATACTATCTGTTACTATCCCCCCTCAAGCTGAGCTGAGCGGAAGCGAACGGAAGCTTGGAACTGAGGTAATCGTGCTGTCGGCTCGGGAGAGGCTTGGTGAGAATATCAGCCGGTTGTTCTTCAGTGGGTACATACTGCACTGTCATGGTGCCGGCCTGAACTTCATTGCGAACAAAGAGACAATCGGTATCAACATACTTCATTCAGGCGTGTAGGACGGAATTCTTGGCCACACAGATGGTTGATTTGTTGTCACAATAGAGAGCAGGAACAGTGTGAGTGGCGCGGAGTTCGCGAAGAATATATGTGACCCACATGGTCTCAACAGCAAGAAGAGCAAGGGCACGGTATTCATCTTCAATCGAGGACCGAGAGACCTTGGGTTGTTTTTTTGTACACCAGGAGATCAGGTTCGGCCACAAAAAAACGAAAACCCCGATGTAGATTTTCTGTCATTTTTATCATTCGCCCAATCTGAATCTGAGAAACCCCGAAGCTCCAAGTCCCCGGGTCGAATGAGTAAACCACGACCAAGAGTGCCAAAAATGTACCTGAGAATGCGTTTTAGGCAATGGTAATCATGTTCACTTGGTTGATGCATGTGCTGAGCAACTCGGTTGACAGCAAACTGGATGTCAGGACGGGTAATTTCCAGATACTGTAGAGCCCCAATGAGGCTGCGGAAGTGGGTGATATCGGCAAAAGGGGTGTCGGCTCCATTCGTAGATGAAGAGACTGCCATCGGTGTTGGTTGACTGGTGCATTTTTCCAGTCCAGCTTTCTGCAACAGATCTCGAGCATATTTTGACTGATGAAGAAACAAGCCGCTGCCTGTCCGAGAAACCTCCATTCCCAAAAAATAATGTAACGGGCCAAGGTCCTTCATTTTGAAGGTAGTATGCATAGCTCGAGTGACATCCTGAATGAGAGCTGCAGTAGAGCCTGTAATAATGATATCATCTACATAGACAAGAAGAATGACTGTACCGTGTGCTGAATGTCGAGTAAACAGACTCGTGTCGTGTACGCAACACGTGAAGCCGAGTCCCTGGAGGAACATTTTCAGACGTGTGTACCAAGCACGGGGGGCTTGCTTGAGCCCATACAGAGACTTCTGGAGTTTGTAAACATGTTGAGGGAAGCGGGGATCAACATAGCCCGGTGGTTGCGTCATGTAGATAGTTTCATCAAGCATGCCATGAAGAAAAGCATTGGAAACATCCAACTGATTGATGAGCAAATTGTTGCGCACGGTGAGTGACAGTACCAGGCGAATGGTTTCCTACCGAATAACAGGACTCAATGTCTCGGAGTAATCAAGCCCATACTCCTGATTGTAGCCTTTAGCAACCAAACGAGCCTTGTACCAGGAAATACTGCCATCTGCATTGTGTTTAATTTTGTACACCCATTTACATACCACTGGGTGCCGCCCAAGTGGCTTAGGTACAAGAACCCAAGTTTTCTGATCAGTCAAATCCTTAAACTCGTCATCCATAGCATGACGCCAATAAGCATTGTTTGAGGCAACAGAGTAGGTTGTTGGTTCACTATCGGGAAGGGGTGTATTTGGTAGTATGGTAGCCTGAAAGGTTTTGGGTTTAAAGATACCGGATTTGCCACAGGTTAACATGGGATGAGTATTGGGGGGTGGCACGGGCGGTGGTGATTCGGGGGTGGCCAGGAAGGACCTAAAACGGATCGGGCTGGAGATGTTGTAAGTATGGGGTGGTTCGGGGTGGTTGTGAGTGTGGGTGGTGGTTGCGGGTGTAGTGTGGGGGACGGTCGAAGGGGTGATGAGGGGTGGTTGGGTAGTGGGTGGAGGTGTGGGGAAGGTGGTGAGGGCCCCTGTGAGTATGTTTGAAAAAGGAGAAGGACGCCAATGGAAGATGTATTTGCGGAGGAGGACATAGACTCGTAGGGAAGCTCATTTTTGACAAATTTGACATGACGTGATATGTAGACTTTATGTGTTTGTGGGTCAAGACAGCGATAACCCTTTGAGGTAGGCTGATAGACCAAAAAAATACAAGGACGGGATCGGGGTTGTAACTTGTGAGTAATATGAGGGCGTAGCCAAGGGTAGGCAAGACACCCAAAGACGCGGAGGTTGGTATAATTGGGAAGTTCTTGGTAAAGGAGTTGATAGGGTGATTTGTTGGAGAGAGTGTGACTGGGCATTCTGTTAATGAGGTAGTTTGCGGTGGCTAGATCTTCTACCCAAAAAGTGACAGGGAGATGAGATTGATGTAGAAGAGTAACCACCGTTTCAATGAGATGGCGATGCTTACGCTCAGCCACCCCATTCTGTTCGGGAGTGTATGGACAGGAGGTTTGATGTATAATTCCCAGGGATTGCAGAAACTGGCCAAAGATGTTATTTACATATTCCTTTCCATTGTCACTTCGAAAAAGTTTAACATGAGAATTGAATTGTGTTTTGACCATTTTTTCAAAAGTGACAAAGGTGGTGTATGCCTGTGATTTGTGTTTTAGTGGGTACAACCAAGTGTATTTTGTAAAATCATCCACAAAACAAATATAATAGCGAAAACCAGCAAATGAAGGAACAGCAGTAGGACCCCATAGGTCAGAATGAATAAGTTGAAAAGGTGCAGTTGTACGCTTCTCAGATAAAGTAAAAGGTAATTTATGAGATTTAGCAATTGAACCGGAGTCACAATTGTTTACATGAATGGAAGAAAAACCTAATTGAGACATTAAACAATTTATTATTTGAGTAGACGGGTGACCCAGATGACTGTGCCACAACAGACTATGGCCATCAGCCGAAAGAGCCACCAGAGCCACAGGAACGCTTTCTGAAACTGGGTGGGCAGACGAACTTGTGCCAGCAAGAACGTACAGACCATGCTCACAGGGGCCCTGAAAAATCACCCTCTTGTTACTATTGTCTAGGATCTGAAAATCATTAGAGGTGAACAAGAGTGAGCAATTATTGTCTTTTGTGAATTGGTGAACTGAAAGGAGATTGGTTTTAATAGAAGGGACGTGGGTAAGGTTACCTAGGTGAAAGATAGCGGTGGGGGTTTTAATGGTACCCGTGCTAGTGTGAGAAATATTAAGGGACTCACCGTTACCAACAGTAATACCATTGGAGCCATGATATGGATTTGGAGCGTTAGCTTGGATAGATCAGAAGTAACGTGCATGTTGGCCCCAGTATCCAATAGCCATTCAGAGGAAGGGTCGGCTTGAGATGCATAATTGGCACGGTTATCACTATTTCGGCTCTCCTCATACCGAAACCAGCAACGAACAGCGGTGTGTCCTGTTTTCTGACAGATTTGACAAGTTGGACAATCCCGCTCGTAAGTGCCCTGCCCGCCGCTGGAAGATGACTGCACGCCGCTACCGGCGAGCGCAGTCGCTGTTGCCGCTGCGTCGCCGACCGTCAGACGCAGGGATGATCGCCTATCGACCGCCGCGCCCGCGGGCTCCGCTGTTTCTGCCGTAGCCGCCGTGGCTCCCCTGCCGGCCGCCACCACGCCCCCTGCGATAGTTCTGGCTTGCGGTGAGGGCGGTGGCCGGCTCCATAACAGCGGCTTCTTGGAGAAGAAGTTTGCTCTCCAGATCCACGTTTATTTCTTCACTTTTTAGCCACGAGGAGAGAGTAGCCAGGTCAACGGGCGTTGGACTGATGCGAACCGCTTGTTTAATGAAGGAGTAAGCTGATGGGAGCCCCCGAACGATGCACATGACGAGATCTTTTTTCGGGAATGATTTCGTTCATGGTGTCGAGGGCTGTGATGATGGTGGAGACCTCGTCTAAATACTCCGCCATAGTTTTTGTGCCTTTGGTAATTGTGTGGAGACGATCACGCAATTGAAAAATATGAGAGTGGGAAATTGATGCATAGCGTGTTGCGAGGGCCATCCACAGGGCTGAAGCAGTTGTGTAGGATCAGACGTGTTTCTGAACCCTGGGAGAGATGACCGCAATAAAACATGATCGGATTTGGCCATCCACAGCTTTCCAGGCGGCATGGGCTGGATTGGTTTTTTCTGATTTGTCCGTGGCGGTGTTGACTGCCGGCGGCGGTTCTGTGCTTCCATCGACGTATTTGAGAAGGTAATTGGCCTCAAGGGCTGTAAGAATGGTGATTTTCCATGTAGGGTAATTTATGTCTGATAATTTTTTGGGAATCAGGGCATGAAGATGCCTGAGAAGGAATTTAACGCCAGAAGGAAGTGAATCGAGAGGATCCACCTTGGTTGTCATGGCTGCCGCCGCCTAAGAGAAGAGAGGGAACGATCGGTTCCCTAAAGAGAGAAAAAAACCTAGAGAAAAGAAGATCTAGGTTTTCTGGCTCTTGATACCATGAAGGAATATTGATTGTATTGAAGTGTTTACCTAATAAGGGAATACATGGGAGATATATATAGGAGATATAGGAAGGATTACTAATCCTAATAGGACTAGGATTAAGAAGTACTAATCCTAATAGGACTAGGATTAGTACACAGTAAATACTAATATTATTTTATACTATTTATTTAATACTATCTGTTATTAGTTTTCTTGAGGAAGCCAAAGACCTAGGTGTGTCCCTTGGTAGCCCATCAATAATTTGACTCTAGGTTTTGCAAGTATCTAATATATTTATGAAGTTGGTGTTTAGCCGAAGAGACCCATGTTGGTCCCTATGGGACATCAGCTCCTTTCTTGATATGCTTTTTGGCTTCAAAACCATCAAACTTGTTTGAACTACTTTTATCCCTATCTCTTTGCGTCATTATATAAGAAATACACATTATAAAAATAAAATATTTTATAGCTTTTAGAATTTATTATTCAGTCTAGAGATGTGGAAGATAGTTATATAGTTGTAACTAACATACGATTTGTTACTTAGTGAACAGTATTAAAAGCGTGTTGATTAGAGTTAGTTAGAAATACATTTAGAAGTTTATTTTAGCACTTGTATATAAGTAGCTTGTACTTCATTTTGATGAACATAACAATGATGAATGGAATGCTTCCTTCTTCTTTATCTTAAACTATTTTCTCGTCTCAATAAGTTGTTCAAATAGCAAAGCTCGAAATCCATGGTGTAATCTGTGGTAGCTGATTTTACATGGTATTAGAACTTCCTATCTATTCTTCCACATAATTTTTTTCTCTTTTTTCTGCTCTTCTCTTAGTCTGGAGTACAATGATGGAAGATGCCGCCTCAATAACCTCCAGTTCAATCTTATACAACTTTTGTTCGAGTCAATTAGGCTATTGATCACAATGATCCTTTGTTTCTGCAACCTACAGATACTCTAGGTATCACTGTGATTGCACTCCAATTGACTGGGACCGAAAATTACGCCTTGTGGAGTAGATACATGAAGATTTCTCTCCTTAGTAAGAATAAGTTAGGTTTCGTTGATGGAAGTTGGGTAAAATCGTCATACACTGGAGCATTACTCCATCGTTGGGAATGGTGCAATGCAATAGTTCTAACTTGGATCATGAATGTGGTTTCGAAGGAGTTGATGACTGGAGTTGCATACGCATCAAATTCTCGGAGAGTTTGGGAAAGCCTAAAGGAGAAATTCGATAAGGAAAACAGTGTGGGGTCCTTTTATTCACACAAAGAAATTGCATTCCTTGCTCAAGGTAGTTCCAAAGTTTCAGTCTACTTTTCAAAGCTGAGTAATATGTGGGATGAGTTTGATTCCTTGATTCCTCCATCTACATGCAACTGTGAAATCTTGAGAATCTTTACTGAGCATATACAAAAACACATAGTTTTTCAATTTCTCATAGGCTTGAATGATTCATACTCTAGGGCATAAAGTTAGATTCTCATGATGCAGCCTATACCTAGTTTAAATCAAATCTATGCTTTAGTCCTGCAAGAAGAGAGCCAAAGGTCTCTCACTAATATCATGCCATCTTTGGAAATCACTGAAACCACTGCCCTGATGAGTAATAGATTTGCATCCAATAACAAATCAAAAAAAATTGATCTGTCTTGTGACTATTGCAGAAAACCTAGACATACTAGAGCAGTTTGTAGAAGATTGCTTGCTCATTCTAATGATAGAAACTTTCAGTCTTCCAGAGGCTATCAGCATGAGAATAGATATTATCAACTTGACAGGACTTATCAGAATCACAAACCAAAGGCACCACATTAATCTAATCCAAAAGCCTGCAGTTTAACTTTGTGACTTGAGGAGTCATCTCATCAACCCACACCGGATACTGCATCACCTTTTTTCACTTGAACAATATTTCCAAATTCAGCAGATGGTTCAAAGAGGATTTATGGAGCTTGATATTGATTCCATGGCTAATACAACTACTGTCAATTCTCCTGGCCCCTCTAACACTACATCTAGCTCAGGTACCCCTCTATCACTCCTCTCTCATTTAGAGAAGGTTTATTAGGTTGTCGATACCGGAGCTACTGACCACATGGTTTCAACATTAGATATATTGACTGAGCCTCAATAATTGCCCAAAACTAGTCCAGTTTGCCTACCTAGTGGTGAGCAATCCACCATTACACACAGAGGTAATGTAAAAATATTGACGAACACATAAACTTACAGATGTTCTCTGTATTCCCCATTTCAAGTTCAACTTGTTGTCTTTCTCCAAACCCACTAAGGAATTAATGTTTGGTATCTTTTTTCCTGATTACTATGTGTTTCTGGCACATTGCAGTGGCAGGTATTGGGGATTTGATAGAGAACCGGGTGGTTTATATCTTCTCAGTGATTTAGCTCAGCCAATTGCTCACTCTACTTCTGTTATTCCCAATGTTTTGTCTGCTGTCAAGGATACTGTAACACTTAGTACCTGGCATCGAAGACTTGAACATAGGCCAATTGGAGATATATTGAAGATGGATAAGTTTTTACATTTCAAAGTAGTTAAACCCTATAGTTTGTGTCATGTGTGTCCTTTGTCTAGGCAGACCAAACTACCTTTTCCTCATAGTAATACTCAATCACATGTTGTTTTCGAACTTTTACATGCTGATATATGGGGTCCTTATAAGGTACCAACCATTGATGGAAAAAGATATTTCCTGCCTGTTGTTGATGATTTTTCAAGATTTACTTGGTTGTTTCTCATGAATTCTAAAGAAGAAAGTTGTATGTTAAAGTCTTTTGTTTCTCTGATTCATACCCAATATGATGCTAAATTTTAGGTTCTCAAAACTGACAATGGGTCAAAATTCATTAACTCCATTGTCCATGAGTTCCTGAATGCTCAAGGGATCATTCATCAAACCACATGCATTTACACACCACAACAAATTGGTGTGGTGGAGAGGAGACATAGATATATACTAGAGATAGCTAGGTCCTTAGGATTTGAGGCTGCCAATCATATATATTTTTGGGGTGATTGCGTTCTTATAGTCGCACATATCATCAATAGAATTCCATCATTTGTCATAGGAAACAAATCTTCTTCTGAGATGTTTTTAACACATCTCCTTTCTTAGATCATCTTAGAGTCTTTGGTTTCCTAGCCTATGCAGTTAGTGTTGACGAAAAGGATAAATTTGCAGCCAGAGCTTTACTATTACACCCCAACCCTAGGTGAGGCAGACAAGTACCCTATGAACACATGCTTTACAAGTAACCTATGATGAGAAAATAAACTACTATGCAGATTACTGGAAAAAAAGCTTTATATACAACACATTTTGACTAGCTGAACCAATAAATGTCACAAGTGAAACTCTTAATACATATGATAGCTTTACAATGTCTACAAAGCCTCTATTGGAATCCATTCTATGAAAATATGCATAGTAAAGACTCGGCAAAGCCTTGAATCAACCTGGATCTCACCAACAACAGTTGAGTATCATGTGCTTCTATTGGGGAGATCTACTTTTGAATACTTGTACTTGCAGCATGAAATGCAGCGCCCCAATAAGGGATGTCAGTACAAAAAAATATACTAAATATGTAAGGTATATGTGACATGAGAGCTCAAGTGAAACCAAATACCAATAGGAAAGGATTAGAGACCACTTTCCTTATAATTGTGGAATTGTGTATGTTATATACTTTTCTTTACTTTTTTGTGCGTTATAATTTTTGTAAGTCATATGATACAAATGAGCAGGCTAGATGATCAATGGAAGGAGAGGATGACCCATGTTAGGCATTATAACCCCTGGGATGTTGTACTCATAATTCCAACAATTAGGATCGGACCATGCTAGGCTTTCGCCCATGAGCTGCCACCCTTCCATACTAATTGTGATCGGCCATGCTAGGCTTTTGCCCCTGTGCTGCCACCCTTGTATACCAATTGGGATCGACCCATGCTAGTCTTTGCCCTTGGGCTGCCACCCATAATTATACAAATTGCTTCACTTTGTTTTTTTTTTTAATCTTTGAGATTGTTGCTTAATGTTCATAACTCTTTTGAGACTGTACTTTGGATAATCATAACTCTTTTGAGATTGTTCTTTTATTGATAATAACTCATTTTGTATTGGTGTTTTGGTAGTCATAATCATTGTTGAGATATGGAACTATGAACTAGTAGTAGAAGACATACGAATATGGACTAATGATAATGACAATGACATGGGAAGCAAATGTGTCACCAACGTAATACTTCTTCTATGACTCAGCATGCATTTTTGACATCTCAAATTGAAGAACATACAAAGTGAAGACAAATAACTTTCAGCCTAGAGATTTGAACTCTATATGATAGCCAAATACTCACCAACTAATATCAAAGACAAGGTATACATGAATGTGGAACCCAGGAAGAATGTGGACAAATTCAACTTAAGGACGGATACATATTCCAAGTAAGTACATACATATAAATGTACAATAGAGCAAGTAGACATCTTGTGAGGCACAATAATAGTCTAACTAGTGACATATATGATGGAATAGACTATTAAGCAAGTTGGCAAGATATGGGCAGCTCGTGTATCCATCCTATAAACATATGTACCATGTGTAATATAGGATCACTTTGACATATATAAGGGAAATACGTGTCAGGGGTACTTTGACAATGAAACAAGTTTAAACCTTGCATGCTAACACTTGGTAGAGCAAACACACACATTTAGTAACAAATTCATTGTAGAGTGCTCACTTTAATTATCTAAGGAGTACAAACTGCTTTTATGGATCAGTCATCACAATGAGTTAACCATCTTCCTTTCATATTATTTATCTACAATGTAGTAACTAATAAAAATAATATTAGTTTCTAAACAAGTTTGGGCTACTTGATCAGACCAAAACAATAATTGGCAGTATATCTATAATTGATCCCATCCATAGTTCTTCCCATCCATTTTCCCCTAATCATTTTTATAAGGTCCTTCGAAACACCTCAGGCTTCATCACGTCTAGAAAATAGTATTAAAGGAATGGTAGGAAGTAAGCTCTTGCAAAACTCAATTAAGTGGTGTATCACTACACTTTCAATATTCTATCCTCTAACCAGTTCTCATGACTTCTCTACATATCCAGCCAGACCCTCTTATTTTTATGATACACAAAACAATCCCTAAGACTCACAATGTGGAAATAGAAATATGAACTCATGAATTTCGATCAACATCCCGTGAATTCCAACTAACATTTAGATTCTCAAAACAAACTCATAATCAAAATTTAAGGGGACTTTACTCCGTGTCTGTCCCAACAAGCACTTCTTTCCTGAACATTAGCCAAGATCACACAACATAGAGGCAACACTCCTCAATTCATTAACCATGCAAACTTCTACAAATAATGCAAGAACAAGAGAGGGATGGAAATTTCCACAGCTTACCTTGCTAGACAGAAACCTCACTTGCCAAGACTTGGATTCTTCAAGGTTTAGGTTGTCCTCTCTCACTTACCTTGATGCTAAATCAGATTATTCACTTGCATTCCTTAATATGGGAGATGTTCTACATGCTTGTACTTTTGAAACAATGGGTCTGCTTCAGATTTTAATGGTGAAGCTATAGACCAAAACTCTTGGAGCTTCCATGGATTTGGGAGTAATTTTTGGAGAATAAGGGTTATGAAAGTAGATATGATAAGCTTGATGCTTTAGACGCCCTTTTGGACGTTTTCTATTTAATAAATTGGGAAATAATATGGTCCTTTACTTTAAGCAAGCAGGTGTATCACCTCCTTAATTTCTGCCAAAAGTTTTTAAGTAGGTGCAACGACTACTTGCTCATTTCACTTAAATTCATTTCACATATTCTAAGTAGGTGCATCACCTACTTGGTCCTTTTAATTTAAAATTCAGTCCACTAATTCTAAGTAGGTGCATCACCTACTTGCTCCTTTTAACTTAACTTTCGGTCAACTAATTCTAAGTAGGTGCATCACCTACTTTCCCTTTTCACTTAAAATGCAGTCCACTAATTCTAAGTAGGTGTATCATCTACTTGTCACCCACTAGCATAGTTTAGTCATGCAAGCACCTCAATTATTTTACACCATTTTCCCCATCTTAAATTCTTTACTAAACCGTAACACTAATACACACTTGACCACTTTGACTTTACAACAAATACCACCTTTTACTATCTCGAGTTTGAATTGTTTTTGAGTTCAGTTATTCGTATGTGTGTTCGAAAGCATGGGGTATTACAACTTCAAAATATTTTATTGTCACCAGTCGCATAGGAAACCAAGTCCATAACTATACCACAAGGAAATTTTTGAGCGACATATACATAGAATTAGTACACGTAGAATACGGGGTGTTACATTTACCTGTTGTATTCATAGGTTATTCTGCCACTAAGAAAGATATAAGTTTTATGATTTACATTCAAAAAAAAATCTGTTTAGCAAGGTTATAATCTTCCATGAATCCATATTTTCCTTCAAACATACGACTGCCAGTCCAGATCCCATATTCCCTTTCATGGACTTTACTGATGCCTTAGTAGATGCTCATCTCCCAGTTCAGATGTCGACCATTATACCTACACCTACCATACCAGAAGAACCACTTGTTCCACACCCACTAGTTCACTCTCTCAGGAACTCACACAGGACTAGAGTTGCTCCAAAATGGTTTATCTGTCTATGTGGCTAACACATGTACATACCGTATGTCTAATTACTTGAGTTGTACCTTTATATCCCCTACTTACTCTAGTTTCTTGCTTGCCCATACCTCTGAGGTGGAACATAAGACTTACAATGAGGTTGTCAGGGATGATAGGTGGATTCTTGCAATGCAGCGACAAATCACTGCTCTTGAGGAGAATGGTACATGGGATATTGTTGATTTGCCTCTAGGAAAAAATACAGTAGGTTGCAAGTGGGTTTCTAAGATTAAATATAAAGTTGATGGTTAGGTTGAGAGGATCAAATCTCGGTTGGTTGCAAAAGGTTTTAATCAACAGAAAGGTCTTGATTATTCAGAGACTTTTTCACCAGTTGCTAAAATGGTGATTGTGCGGTCAATTCTTGATGTTCCAGCCTCCACACATTGGCACATATTTCAGATGGATGTGTATAACGCCTTACTTCAAGGTGATATAGATGAATAAGTCTATATGCAGATCCATTCTAGCTTTTATATGAAGAAGTCTATGTACAGATCCCTTCTGGTTCTCACAAAGATTCTGCTCGGAGAGTTTGCAAGCTCAAGAAATCATTATATGTCCTGAAACAAGCTTCTCGACAATGGAACTTAAAACTTACTGCTGCTATATTGGATCTGCGATTTACTCAGAGCCATTTTGGTTATCCTCTTTTCACCCCCAATATTGATTCTGCTGTGACTATTGTATTGGTGTATGTCGATGATCTTCTCATTACTGACTTCCTATTGATCTGATGCAGTCTACTAAAATTAGTCTTCAACATAAGTTCAAAATGAAGGACTTAGGTGTTTTGAAATTTTTTTTTGGGATTGAATTCTTTGGGAGTTCATCTGGAATTTTACTCAATCAACGGAACTATGCCCTTGAATTGATTGTTGATTCAGGGCAAGGGGGAACTAAGCCTGCTATCACACCTCTTGACTTTAATCAAAGGCTCACTTCCAGTGAGTTTGATGCAACAACAGGCAGCACAATTGAAGAGAAATTATTACTGATCCAAGAAGTTATCAAAGATTGATAGGCAGACTGCTATACCTTACTATGACTAGACCTGATATTGCCTATACCATTCAAGTTCTAAGACAATTTATGCATAAGACAAAGCAGTCTCACAACTTAGAGGTTATATGGTCAAGTTCAAAGAAACAGGAGACAATTTCACGAAGCTCAGCATAATTTGAATTCAAAAGTAGCATGGCATCCACTGTGGCAGAAATATCTTGGCTGGTAGGACTCTTCAAAGAGTTAGGTGTCTCTATTGTACAACCTATTGACCTATATTGTTATCGCAAGGCTGCTGCAAACCCAATCTTTCATGATCGTACTAAACATACTACTGCCATTTTGTGAGGGAAAAAATACAAAAGGCTTAATCAAAACTCAGTATATAGGGAAAAGGAACAACCAGTTGATTTACTCACCATTCATGGAATGAAGAATGTATTTTTACCATTCAACTTGAGGGGGAGTATTGAGTCTAGTGACGTGGAAGTAAGTTTAGATAACCGTAACTAACTTATGATTTGTTACTTAGTGAACACTGTTAAAAGTTTGTTGATTAGAGTTAGTTAGAAATACATTTAGCAGTTTATTTTAGCACTTCTATATAAGTAGCTTGTACTTCATTTTGATGAACATAACAATGATGAATGGAATGCTTCCTTCTTCTTTCTCTAAAATTGTTCTCATCTCAATAAGTTGTTCAAATGGCTAAGCTCTAAATTCATGGTGTAATCCATGGTAGCTGATTTTATATTTATCGCTTTCTTCATTCGTTATCATTTTAATAGAAGATTCGAAGTGATGCTTTGAGTTAATTTTAGATCATAATTATGATTAAATGCTTTAGTCAATATTTTATGTTATTATTGTAGGTATCGTAATGCTTTAGTTCGTGGAAATTAACAATGACCTTTTATGGGTATGACCTCTTATGAGTATGGACAATTTTCTATATTCAAATATGTATTTATATGAGAAGTAATCTGAAAGACTAATCATTACTATTTCATAACCAAAAGGAAAAATATACATTTTCCATATAATAGTATTTGCTAAAATTAATAATAATTAAGGAAAAGTTGATGTTAGAAGTATTCTTGTCGAAAGTAAATACTATTGACGACCAAATAGTTTTCTTTACTTTACATCTTTTAATGACCAAAATGATAATTAGCAAAAGGAAAATCCGATCACTGAAGGAGATATAATTACCAGATTTTTTTACTTTGCTGCAGGGTTTAACGACCAGATAAAAATTTGTAATGTACTTTTGACGCTGGAGCCTTTCATGCTTTGAATTTCGACTTGTAGCAATTGGAGTTTCCCTTAGTAAACGCCTTTTTTTATCTTTAATTATACCTGAAAGTCTTTAATACAATATTTTCTTTTTACTAATATAACATCAAAAAATGAGTAAAAAAATCGCTCGCATATTTTTCTTCCTATCAAACACAACATTATATTGAATGAATATTTAAGCAACATTACCCACTTTTTGGGAAAGTAGAGAGCACTCAATAAACTAATCCTTGTCCGAGGATATGCCGACATGAATTCTATATACATATCCTCAAATTTATAAAGTACATAATGATCTAGTTATTAAATGATGATTCGATGATAATTAATGCAGGATGTCTTGCATGAATTAGAGATGTATAGTCAAAAGCAAAGGGAATAAATTGTACGCTTTCTTTCGGTCACTAATTATTTATTCACTTCTGAATTGAGATATCTATTAAAAAAATAATTATTGACATAGTAAGTTAACATTTATCGCTATTAATTATGAAGTTAATGAATTAAAAACTTATAATTTTCAAAATGTTTTATATTTTTCAAAATAATAAATAACTTATTATTAAAGATACACTTATTTGAATTTCGAAATCTGAAAAGTATCATATAAATGAGAAGGATGGAGTATAAAATTCCTTTAACTAACAAGAATAATATATTTGACATAGATGGAAATGTGGTCTGAAATCAGGACCACTTGCCTCTCTTTCTTGATAGAAATCAAGCTCTCTTTGCAAAGCATAGCTTCCCATGTGTTGGGAACACAAGACATATGAAGGTCCTTTATTTCATGGAAAAGCATATTACAAGAGACAAGTGTTCCATCCTTGCTTTCTATCATTAGTTCTGTTTCATTCTTCCAAATTGATAATGGTGTCCTTATCAGAATCGGTCCAACTATTAATTCCTTTACCCATGATTCTCTAACGCCATACTTCTTCATTACCCATATATCAATTTATTGATCAACTAACACCTCTTGAGGAAAATTCACGGTAAAATGAATCAAAGCTAGAGTTTGATTTAACACAAAGAGACTCTCTCTTCCTTTCCTAGCTATACCTTCGGGATAGGGCAGTTTTTGGAACAAATTGGTATTGAAATCAAACGTAACAATGCAATTACCACTTTCCTTAAGATATCCACACCAATCATAGGCGTTTTTAAACAATACATAAGAACAATGTAAGGGATGCATTATGCATTCTAGACCCTCAAGTTTTCTCCGACTATTTGTGCTTAGATTGTATACTTCTACCTTACTAATAAGCTTTCTATTATTATCAAAATCTTCGAATTCATATTCATGACGGGGATCTAGGATTCTAACCACCTTATAATCATAATTGTTAGTGTCAAACCCGATTCCTACGGTCATGTCTACCAAGTAGAGAAGCTCTTTATTGGGAGATAAGTGTGCAAGAGAGGAAGACTGTTGGGAAAACGCGGACAAGCACAAAAATATATATGGTAAAAGTAATGGAAATAAAATGGGAAAATAATGACACCAAGAATTTTACGTGGAAACCCTTCTGAGTAAGGGAAAAAACCACGGACTAAGAGGAGCAATTGATATTACTATAGTAAGGAATTTTACACTGTGTAGTCACGAATACAATACTCAAAGTGACTACTACACACTCAAAAGGAACAACACTCTTTTGGTTTCTGTCTTACTAAAATATCGCTCACACTCTATTTTTCTTCACAGACTATTTTCTTGTATAGTCTATGGAATACCTCACTTTGCTCTCAAAATGATTTTTCTCTCTAACTTGGTGTGTTCTACAAATGAGCAAGAATGCTCTATTTATAGAAGGATAAAACCATACCTATGTCACTAATGACATATGTAAACATAGCAAAGTCAAAAATGGTTGCAAATCTTACCAATTTGCCAACTACCAAATCTTTTCTTTTAAACTCCAATTACTATTCCTTTTTAACAATTGCTTGTACCAATTGAATAGCTAAAGTTGACTAAAACAATGGGATGGATTCAACAGAGACTACTAGGAGGGAGTTCCTAAAACTCTCTTAATGTTGGGTTATACAAAACAATGCCCCTATAACTAGCAATGCAGACCATGCCATTGCACATACCTGCAATGTTAACACCTAAATAATTATCCAAGAATTCTACATTTGATGTTATATATTTGAATGCTTCATCATTTGAATGTAAGGATAGAATATTATTACCATTATAATAAATGGAATTGCTACTTTCCTCAATTTCGACGTATCGCTTAAGAAGTATGCAGTGATTTGAGAGAGAATCATAATTATAATGGATAAAGATGAAATCAGGATCATTAATCAAAGAATATAAACGTTTAGATACACACTTTAATCTAATTAGTGATTTTGCTGGTAATCTCTTCAATATGTTTATCATCACGTCATCGAGAAATTTGATAATACTTTTCTCCTCCACCTCTTCCATCCTCTAGAAATGACCTTTTGTCTATAATACATCACTTACAACTATGATGGGGATAGATTCATTCCATTGCCAAGCGATCATTTTTTTTTTAATTTAAAGTATTACCAAAATCTACATGTAGGAAAACTTTTGCAAGCGCTTTACCTAGGTATGCAATGATCCTGTTTTATAGCAATCTTTTCAGGTTTATGACTATTTATTTAAAATAATTAGTTTTTCAATACATGGATTTCCGTGAATGTTGTTGTTGGTATATAAATTTTGATTTTCTTCCGCTTGTTCTTCTATTTATATAATTTATTTGTTGTTTCGATTTTGTTTCTATCCTTACACCCATTACTTGTTGTTCGGGGTTACAGTGCTAACCTACTGATAAGTTATAGTAGGTGTCATAATTACTCAAAAAATTGGATTGTGACACCCACATTGCTATCACTCATTATATTCTATCCATTGAATACATGAAAGACTTCTTCACCTATAAATAATAATGTTTTTTCCGTTGTGTTGGGTAGGAGATGAAATATGATATGGGTGAAAAAGTATTATGGTATGAAGTAGTGAAAAAGAGAGTTGAGACAAAGAAAATATTTTAAGTCTTCAATTATATTCACAAAATAAAAGAGAGTAGTTATATGCTGAAGGAATGTGTTATTTTTGTGATCTTTTGTCATGACCTGAATTTGAGCCGTAATGGGGTCTACTATAACCCCCGGTAGACAAACCTAAACCCAGAATATATAAGTTGCATAAAATAACGATTTATATATCAATAATAAGTAAGCAAAATCGAGAATAGAATATCAAAAATGAGTCATATATTAATATATACTACGATATAAAATATATTCAAAAAAAGGGGGGGGGGGGTGGGGGGGGCTCAAAAGTGACCAAGATGACAAATTAACACAAGAACCAACCTTGGCCTTGGTGTCATCTATACATAAGCCACTAAGTATAGAAATGTTATGTATACAATAGAAAGGTCTAAATAAAATACAAAATACAAGTCAGTAAAAAAAAGGGAAAGCAACAAGTCTCTGAATGCCAGAAGCTCACCACGATCAAAGTCTGTGAAGGTCAAGGAAGATCCAACACTCAATGAGGGTGGCTCGTACAGGGAGATGCATAAAAAAAGATGCAAAATGTAGTACCAATATCAAAATACGGGGTTCTCAGTAGGCGTCATCGATCAGCCGAACTCAAAAAGATCAAATGTATAAAGAGAAGTACGATGATACTAATATTTCAAGGATAGATTCTTAGGTACAACAACACCAAATAAAAAGAAAGGCAAATCAATAGCAACAACTCAAACCCAAAGTATACCCGGATACAAGGTAAACATAAGCACACCAATAGTCATGAAACATGATGAAATAATGCAAAAGATGAATTAATGAAAGTAAAAAGTTCCAAAGAAATCTCGAGTTGCCAAAAATGATGCCTGAGACTCAATAGTAGAGTACCAATAACTTGGATCTGTCAAAGGGCGCCTGAAATGATATCTAACAGAAAATGTGAAATATTTGATGGCATCCATTTTGAGAACATAGAATGTAAGAGGAATTAAAATGTGAAACAATACGTCGGCTCTTCTACTTGAAATATCCTTAAATTATGGAAGAAATCTGATTTTTTATACTCATGTTTTCCCTTCCCATCGTGCTCCGCCAATTGTTGTGATCATGTCAACCAAGCCCTCAAGTGTCGTAAATTTGCCATGGGGACATTGGGTTTGCTACATTATACACAATTTTGATGGCGAAGCGGTGAATAATCTTTTCGACCATCTCACTTGGTGATGAAAGTTCACCCAAGTTGTGGTACCACAACCTTCGAACTAGGTGTGCCTTCTCCGATTCAATAAGGGGCTAATCTATTCAGCGAAACGATCTTTTGGTCTTTAATCTTGGCCAATTCAAGTTGATCTAAGGATCTTTCGATCTCGGCCGATCCCAGGTTTCTTCTTCAGTTGCGGGAAGGCTTGGTTCTGTCGAAGAGCTAACACCCCTTCAGCGCCCTTACTTGATCCCGGTATTGTATAAATAACCTAGTTTTGTATTTATCGACATGCAAACACAAATAATGGAATGTGTTGAAACCCAATTTTTGGCCCTCCACAATTTAAATAATCATCGACCTTCTTAAATTCTAAACAATTTGGCATAATTTACTTTATACAATTCAAAAGTATTTTTGAAGTTATTTTAAATATTTTAGTCACTTTTTATAATTTTTAAATAATGTATATGTTTACATAATTATTTTTATAATTAGAACATTTTTTGAATATTCGAAAACCGTCTCAAATTTGTTTTTAATTGGATATTTTGTTTAATAGTTTGGCTTAATTATAGGCTATATTTTGAAGTAGTTAGTTTATAATTAAGTTAATTATTTTATCTTGTTTAGATTAAAAAGCTCGTTAGTTAAATTATATTAATTCATCTTACTTAGTTACTAGCCAAATTTATTTTTAAAAAACAATTTGGCTACATTCCTAATTTTCATTGGCTAAATTTGTAATGCAATTGACCATTCAATTCGGTTAAATATTGTCAATCATTAGCCAAATCTCCCAAAACCATTTTGAGCCTTTTCTCCAATACCCAGCTGACCTAGTACCTAATTCCAAGCCCCAATTCGGCAATTTCCAGACCCCAGCCCATTTTCTTTTACAATGACCCGACCCGACTCCAATTCAAAAGGAAACCCGGGGCTTTAAATTATTGGTGACATTAAGGTGTCAAAATAAAGAGGCGGTGACATAAGTCTTAAGTATTGAGTATAGGTGACAATTATGTGATTAATGATTAAGGATTGTGGAGTTGTCCTCAAGTTTATAAGTTGATAGTTTGGTCAATTAAATTAAATGAAGGGTAAACGGGTAAATAATTAAAACCTAATTAACCAATTTTGGTGAGAACCAAAATTGGGGGGAAGCCAGTAGGGAGCTGTACCAAAAGGCAAATAAAATATATTTCTCCCACCTCTAGTCGTATTCCTCTTCCTCCTACTTCTTCTTCTTCTTCTTCATTCTTGCTTGCTTGCTTGCCTTTCCTCCCATTCCCTTCATCTTCTTCTTATTTTCATACATTGTTGGTCTTGGATGCTAGTCCTTGAGCTTTCTTCTTCTTCTTTTCTTCTTCTTGAATCAGATTTAGCTATCCTAATTAGTGGACCAAATTTCCTTTTGTATCAATTGGAATCACTTCATAAGTGATTGGGTCACACACCATTATTTTAATAAGAAAAATTAATAGTTCTTTGAAATCATTCATCATCATCTGGTAGTTGCAATTTTTCAATATTTTGCATTTGTGTTTTCAACAGATGATTATGTATGTTGCAACAAATTGGTTATTTCAATCACAATAGAACAAACATATTTGCTACACATGTATTATACATTTTGTCACAATATGTGATTTATGTTTTTCAACAGAATAGTTATATCTAGCAGCATATTTACATTTCACAACAGAATAGATATATGTGGCAACATATAACCTACACATGTTGCCACATGTGATTTATTTTTCACAATAGAACAACTATATGTAGCAACATATGATTTACATCTCGACACAAGAATAGTCATATGTTGCAACAACGGAATTATACATGTTGCCACATGTGAATTATTTGTCACAACATAACAATTATGTGTAGCAACATATGGCTTATATATCACCAGATAATAGTCATATGTAGCAACGTATGACTTACACATTTCTTCATTAGTACTAATTGTTTTTGTAATTAATTTCTTAAGGTACAATAAATGGAGAAATTATTTATAGGTATTGATAGTCGTTATAAATGGGCCGAGAAGAAAAATCGATATATTTGATGTTGGAAGGATAGTAAGAAATAAAGAGGGTCGGTACGGATGACTGTCGAAAGAAATATTTTGTATGATAATTTTATTTGGAAGGAAGTTGGAACTTGGTTGTTGGGAGAAAGACCAATTTATTCATTGTTTATCAATTCTATCACTTTCGTTGTAAATTATGTAGTTGTGTCTTAGAAATAGATGAAGTAGTTAAATTTCTATATTGATTAAATTTTCATGCGTGACAACATATATTATACATTTCTTGCAAAATGGGGAAAAATTATAGAATTCTCACATATATGTAAAGAATCAAGGATTGTATTGATAATTTAATGATTGAGTTACATACTCCTTATATAGGAGAAGAGTCATATACTAGCTACACTAGGAATCATAGAAGAGTCCTATACTAGCTCACTAGGAATCCTAATACAACACAAATATATCATTTACACCTTATCCTAGTCAACTACATCAGCTTTAGTTGTACAAAATATAGACTTGTTCATAAATTAGGATTTAGTAATCTAGTACAAGTGTAACTCAAACTCTAACTCGCCAGACAGCTTCACAAAACATGTTCCATCGAACATGTTCCTTTGACACGTTCCATCAGCTTCCTTCAACACTTCCCGTCAAGCTAGTGAGTGGAGGGACTGTAAGTCCTAGCTTGTGACGAAACTTAACAAAAACATGTTTGGTGTTTTTGTTTGAATATCTTCTAGTTGATCCTTAGACCTCACATACTGAGTAACAAGTTGTCCTCTGGCCACCTTCTCACGAACAAAATGATAGTCCATTTCAACATCTTTAGTTCTAGCTTGCATAACTGGATTAACTATCATGTACAAAGCACTCACGTTGTCTCAATACAATGTAGGTATAGATCGATGAAATACCACAAGGTCATGAAGTAGATGCATGATCCATATCATCTCTGAGGCAGTTGAGGTAAGTGCTCTATACTCAGCTTCAGCACTTAAGCAAGCAATTTTGGAATGTTTCTTGGAGGTCCAAGAAATACAGTTTGCACCTAGGTAGATGCTATAGCCTGTAGTAGATCTCCTAGTTGTGGTACAACCTCAATCATCATTTGAGTATCCATACAACCTACATGGTG
The DNA here is from genome assembly GCA_027789145.1 of Solanum arcanum. NCBI lineage: Eukaryota > Viridiplantae > Streptophyta > Magnoliopsida > Solanales > Solanaceae > Solanum > Solanum arcanum. Next base: position 64,175,526 of record CM050933.1, read on the forward strand.
ATTGTGAAATAAGTCTAAGTCGAAAGTGCAAAGTGCCTTAGACGTACCTGAAAATCCTTTTTACACCTTAAAGATGTCCATTGTTCGGATTTTGCATAAATTGGCTTGATATATTCACAACACGTGTAATATCTGGTCTTGTGAGAGTCAAGTATTTAAGGCTCCCTACTATCATTCTATAAAAGGATGTTTCAACCAGGCTTCCTACAGATTCATGTAGACCATGCTTTGGAGCCAAAGGAGTGGCTACAACCTTTGCAAAAGTCATTTCATTATTGTCTAGCAGCTCAGCAACATACTAACTCTGTCTTAAGTGGATACTCCCATCAAAATACTTAACCACAACTCCAAGAAAGAAGTGTAAAGGGCAAGGATCTTTCATGGCAAATTCTTTCGCAAGTTGTCGAACCAATTCTGAGACATGCGATGGGTTGCTACCTGTGATAATAGTATCATCCACATATAACAAGAGAAATATGATGCCTTTGTGAGATTTCAATGTAAATAATGAAGAATCTTCCTTACTACATATGAAGTCAAGGTGTAGGAGATGTATGCTAAACTTATCAAACGAGGATCTCGGTTCTTGTTTAAGACCATACAAGGCCTTTTTAAAAAGACACACATGTTTAGGATACTTGGGATCAATAAATCCATGAGGTTGAATAATGTACACCTCCTTTTGTAAGAACCCATGAAGGAAGCATATTTGACATCAAGTTGTCTAACTTCACACCTTGAGCTGATGGCAGTGGATAGAACTACCCTAATAGTTGTTGCTTTAACCACAAGGCTAAAGGTTTCTTCAAAGTCTTTGCCTTCAAGTTGAGAAAATCTCCTGGCCACAAGTCTGGCTTGTATTTTTCTATTGTTCCATCAACTTTTAGTTTGGTCCTGAACACCCATTTGAGCCAACCAAATTTATACCAGCAGACTTGGGAACCAATATCCATGTATTGTTAGAGTGTAAAGCATTGATTTCCTCCTGCATTGCTGCAAGCCAATGAGGTGACTTAAGTTCTTCCTTAATAGTGTTTGGTTCCCTCAGAGTATCTTTGCTGCTATGAGCAACAAGTGATAAGTGATGTTCCTTCGCCTTGCGTGTAGTGATCATATGATGCCCTTGTGGTGCATGACGTACCCATCAACCAAAGTAGTTTAAGATTGATTGTCCATAGGTATATCAACTAAAGTGGTTGTTTGGTCATGCCCAGTGACTGGACCTGTAAGTGCAATTTGTTCCTCAGTGTAACTTGAAGATTCAATATCTGCAGCGTCACATTCAATATGTTCCTCAACATCTAATCTTGCGCTTAAGTGGTTAGCAGAACTTTCATCGTGTACTGGCAACCTGTACTTCCCCTGAATCAACATCATGTGCCTGTAATTTAGAGAAAGATTCAACAAAAGTAGCAAGGTGAGGTGAGGCATCAATGTTAGTTTGAGATTGATTTGGAGACACATAGGGTAATGTGTTTTCATCAAACACAACATGTTTGGATATGCAAAATATCCTTATAGATGGATGATAAAATTTATATCCTTTGTGTAGGCTGTTATACCCTATGAACAAACAAGGGTAAGTCTTTGGACTGAACTTGTTGCTACTCTTGATATATGGAAAACATCTACACCCAAACACTTTTAGACCATTGTAATCAGGTTGTTCCCCATACAACTTAACAAATGGATTCACCATCTTTAGAACTGAGGAAGGCAATATATTTATAAAAAATACAGCAGTGAGGAAAGCCTCAACCCATAGAAAGAAATGTAGGTTAGCATGAAGAAGTAGAGTTAAGCCAGTCTCCACAATATGCCTATGTTTTCTCTCTGCAACTCCTTTTTGTTCAGGTGTGTTAGGACATGAAATATGTCTCACAATTCCACAATCTTCCAAATGTTTGATTCTATTTGTATAAAACACCACCTTCATCACACTGAATAAATCTTAATTTCTTTAGAGAATTGTTTTTCCATAATTTTCTGAAATTTTACAAAGACCTCAAAGAATTCAGATTTCTTTTTCAGTGGATAAATTCATATATATCTCATGTGATCATAAAAAAATGACATAATATTTCATATGTTGTGAAGATTCAATAGGAGAAGGTCCCCGCAAATCACAATGGATTTTTAATAAAGGTTCTTTCTCAATTTTATTTCTCAAGCCAAATGAAAGTTTACAACTCTTTCCCAACTGACAACTAGAACAAACAATAGGCATTTTATTTCAACTACTAATATTGATGCAACTATTACTATTCAAAAATTTTAAAGACTTCAAACTAGGATGTCCTAATCTAGTATGCTACATTTGTCTGATGTGTTCCAATCGTGTGCAGCAGTTAAAGCATAGAGATTGTTATCTTCCAAGGCATAGAGTCCATTCCTTTTAGCTCCCTTGGTCAGCAGTGTCCTTGTCTTCTTGTCCTTTACAACAAAGTTAGTTTTCAAATTTAAGAGTGCAATAATTATATTTTGCAAGCTACTAACTGAGAGTAAATTCTTATTAATCTTAGGCACTACAAGAACTTCCTTCAATTTTAGACCTGATCTAGATTTGTTCCCAACATGTGTTATGTCTAACTTTGATACATTCCCAATAATAATTTTATCTAGTCCATTGTAGTGTTTAAGATCAGTTAGGATACTTGAGTTATGTGTCATATGACTATTTGCTCCTACCTCCACATACAAGGTGTCATCAGCGTTTTGAAGATTAATGGCAGTCAATGCTTGTGGTAGATCATCTGCGTCTTGGTAAGAGTAATCCCACCTGTAAAAATACTTAAGAGCAGTATGGTTATTCCTACAACAAATTTGACACACATCAAAAAAAAAAATTCTCATTACTTCCACTTGAAGGATTTTTCTGAGGACCAGGTTCGTTTCTGGTGTTATAGGAACCTGTTCCCTGTCTACCATGCTTAAATCCTCTTCCTCTAGAATTAAAGTTATTGTTTTCTCTTCTCTTAGAGTAGTTTCTTGTTCCCCTGCCTCTTTGGGCAGAGAATGCCATGTTATGATTTTGTTGAGGCACTTCTTCTTAATCCTTTCTCATATCAAAACCCCTAAGAGCATTAACAAATTGAATAAGAGTAGGATACAGTGCCTTACCTAACATGATGGTCCTCAAAGTCTTGTACTTAATATGTAGACTTCTAGCAAAGTTAATCATTTTACTATACTCATGTACATGCTTATGAATGGCTGCAAGACCATCTTATATGCCTTTGAATTCCTTAATGTATTCATCAACTGATTTAGTTCCTAGATTCACACTTTGTAGTTGTTGCTTGAGCTAGAACTCCTTATCTTTTGTTGCTTGAAGATATGTTTCTTCCAAGCATTCCCACATCTCCTCGGCAGTTGAGCAGCCTACGATCAGGTTCATGCTTTCTTCTATCAATATGCCTGATATCCAAATCCTTAGTAACACATCCTTCTCCTCCGAGTCATCAACAATGTTGGTGTCTTCTGCATCATTCTCGCCTTCTGCAGTTTTCTCAGGAGTCTATCCAGTGGAATAGGTTGGTTTACGTGTTTCTGTGATGAGATAGGTTAATCTCATCACTTGAATCAACTGATTCATTTGTGTCCTCCATATAAGATAATTCATTAAGTTTAATGGAGGAGGACGAAATAAGATGATGAAGCGAATAGATCGAAAGAGTGTTGGTAGAAGGGGCCATTGCAATTTTACAATTGTTTTTTGATCTAATACGTTGAAGAGCGGAAAAATCTTTATTGCGCTGATACCATGTAGAATTCTCATGTTTATGTGAAGAACCAAGGATTGTATTGATAATTTAATGATTGAGTTACATACTCCTTATATAGGAGAAGATTCCTATATTAGCTACACTAAGAATCATATAAGAGTCATATACTATCTACACTAGGATTTCTAATACAACACAAATATATTATTTACAGCTTATCCTAGTAAACTACATCAGCTTTAGTCGTACAATGTATAGACTTGTACATAATTTAGGATTAAGTAGTTTAGTTCAAGTGTAACTCAAACTCTAACTCGCCAAATAGCTTCATCGAAGTTGTTCCACCGCACCTGTTCCTTTGACACGTTCCATCAGCTTCCTTAAACAAAAATGACCTTTTTGTGTTTTGTTCTAATTTTTCAATTTTTTCTTTATAAAATGTTTAATAAAAAAATTGACATTTTTCCATTGCTAAATCGCTCAATTTATCGATTAAATCATTCTTGAAGTGACACGTGTGGCAATATATGCACTTTCTATTGGAAAAATTACAACAGACATGTCATATTTGGCAACATATGCATTTTCTATTGGAAAAACTGCAAAAGACATGTCATATGTGGCAACATATGTATATCATAATATGGTCTTTTGTGGATTAATTCAATTAAATTCTCACCTAATTCAATATGTAACACTAATATATGACCCTACAACATGTCTAAGTACAAAATTATCGTCTAATACAACAATATTCATAGATTCTGTCAATTATTTTGACAAAGACGATCTTACCACTAATTCATCATACAATGAACAAGTAACTCCACGTGATTTTTTTATAACACCTTGTAAATCATTGTTTAAAGTGGTATAGCATATTTTTATTGCTTAATTATGTCCCAAAGTACTAAAATTTGATCTAATTTGACATTTTCTTTCATTCCTCAATTGCTCAATTTGTTGATTAACCCAATTTTTGAAGTGACATATGTGGAAACATATGTATGTTCTATTGGAAATTGCAACATACATGTTACATGTGGCAACATATGTATATCTTAAAATGTGCTTATTGGATTAATTCAATCAAATCGTCACCTAATTCAACATGTAACACTAATATATAGTCTTACAACATGTCTAAGTGCAAAATTATGGTTTAATACAACAATCTTCATCAATTCTAGAAATTATTTTTACAAAGACTAGTATATCACTAGTTCATCATGCAATGATCAAGTAACTCCGTATGATAATTATAAAACACTCATGTGAATCATTGTTCCAAGTGTTATGACATATTTTTATTGCTTTATTATGGTCCAAAAGGGAAAATAACCAAGTACCCCCTCAACCTATGCCCGAAATCCCAGAGACACACTTATACTATACTAAGGTCCTATTACCCCCCTGAACTTATTTTATATGTAATTTTCTACCCCTTTTTAGCCTACGTGGCACTAGTTCAAAAAAAAAAGTCAACCATCGTTGGGCCCACAAGATAGTGCCACGTAAGCTAAAAAGGGGTAAAAAATTATTAATAAAATAAGTTCAGGGGGGTAATAGGACCTTTGTATAGTAGAAGTGTGTCTTTGAGATTTCGGGCATAGGTTGAGGGGGTACTTGGGCATTATCCCTGGTCCAAAACATTAAAATTTGGTCCAAATTGATATTTTTCAATTCCTAAATCGTTTAATTTATCGATTAACTCATCCTTGAAGTGACATGCGTGGCAACATACACATGTTCTATTGGACAAATTGCAACAGACACATCATATGTGGCAGTATATCCTAAAATGATCTTTTTGGGGTTAATTAAATTAAATTGTCACCTAATTCAACATGTAACACTAATTTATAGTCCTACAACATGTCAAAGTACATAAGTATTATCTAATACAACAACCTTCATCAATTCTACTAATTATTTTTACAAAGACTATCATATCGCTAGATTATCGTAAAATGACCAAATAACTCAATATGATAGTTATATAATATCCTTGTAAGTCGTTATTCCAAGTGTTATATCATATTATTGCTTAATTATTGTCCAAAATACTAAAATTTGGATCAATTTGACATCTTTTTATTCCTAAATCGCTTAATTTATAGATTAAGTCATCCATGAAGTGACATATGTGGCAACATATGCACATTTTGTTGGAAAAATTGCAACAGACATGTCATATGTATCAACATATGTATATCCTAAAATGTGCTTTTTGGGGTTAATTCAATTAAATTTCACCTAATTCAACACGTAATACTAATATATAGTCCTACAACATGCAGAAGTATAAGATTATGGTCTAATATAATAACGTTCATCAATTCTATCAATTCTTTTCATAAAGACAATCATACCACTGGTTCTTCATACAATGACGAAGTAACTCCATATGATTGTTATATAACACCCTTATAAATCGTTGTTTCAAATGTAATAACATTAATTTTATTGCTTCATTATTGTTCAATGTACTAAAATTTGGTTCAATTGACATTTTTCAATTCCTAAATCGTTCAATTTATCGATTAACCAATCCTTGAAGCGTCTTTTCTGGCAACGTATGCACGCTCCTTTGAAAAATTTCAAAGACATGTCATATGTTGCGACATATGTATATTCTAAAATGTGTTTTTTGGGATTAAGCTTATTGAAATCAGGTAATATTTGAAAAGGAATAATAACCCTAACAAATAAGTGATTAAACCATTAAAAGTCTTGATTTAATACGAGTAAGTATTTTAAAAATCTAATAAAATCTTACATGAGAAGATATCAACGATAAACTATAAATGATGAGGATAACGACGCCTTGCAGAATTACCACATATATTGTAGAAAATATCACAATAATTTGATATGTGAAGGAATAGTGAAACGAGAGAAAGGAAAAAAGAGAAAAGATAATGGAATTAGTAAAATAAATTAAATTTGGAATATGAAACAAAATAATTGTTTATGGAGGAGAGGAGAGTGAGGAGAGAGAGAGAAATGAAGGTACGATATGTTTTAAATATTTTTAATTTTTTCTTATTGAATTTTGATAATTCAAAGTGTGGCATATGTTGCCACATATATCCTTTATGTTGGGGCACATGCAAATAAATTTGTGGTATTTTTTACAATAAAGGTTATATATGTTGGTCCATCGTAATTGACATTTGTTTCAGTAAAATAATAATAATAATAATAATAATAATAATAATAATAATAATAATAATAATATTATTATTATTATTATTATTATTATTATTATTATTATTATTATTATTATTATTATTATTATTATTATTATTATTATTATTATCAGCAAGAATGAACAATTGGTAACAATCTAATGTTGTCACATATCTTCTTTCAGTGACATATGTTAACACATATCTTCTTTTTGACATATGTTGCCACATATATCCTTTCTTTGGGGCACATGCAAATATTTTGTGGTGTTTTTTTATGCAGAGGTTATTTGTGTTGCCACCACATTTCTTCCTTTCCATCATAATTGACATATGTTCCATCAAAATAAAAATAATAAGAATAATCATTAATATTAATAGGCCTAAGTCATCTCTAGCCACCCAAAGTTGTCCGCATAATTCATTTAGACACCTCAACTAATCCTTGTGCCAATTGAACACTTTATTTGTTCAAAAGTCATTCCTATTAGACACAAAATGCTGACATGGAAAAAATGTGTAATTCACTTTCCTTGAGCGCGTTAATTTATTAAAAATAATATTTTTTTTCTCTTAATTTATACCCCTAAGTTAATTTTTTTTAAAAAAAATTAATAAAAAAGAAGAAGAACAGTTGTCTTCTTCTTCTTCCCTATTTCTATCAACCCACCACCCCACCCCAACCCCCATACCCATACACCAGTGGTTATCTTCTTCCCCCATCATTCTAATGATTTCAAAATTGTTAGTATCAGTGGTTATCTTCTTCCCCCACCATTCTAATGGTTTCAAAATTCTTGGCATTTTGTTTCATTTATAATTTTTTCGAAGAGATTCTTTTCCCCATCTTTCTCTACCTAAAAAACGAGATGAAGTAAAAAGTTATAATTAATAAAAAAGCTGATGAAAAAAAAATTTTGTCGAGTTAAACATAACTGTATAGGGAGGGGGGGGGGGGTCGCTATTAATGGAGTTAGAGGAAATGTATGTTTTGTTCCAGTTGAAGGCAGGAAAGTGGGTATTTAGGTTTTACTCTTTTTTTTTCTTTTTTTTTTACTTTAAAATAATTTTTATTTTTTTTACTTTATAATATAATGTTTAAATAATTTTTTGGATTAAAAAATAACACATGTCATTATTTGATTGGTCAAATTGACATGTCAGCGCGAGTGTATTTCACACATTCTCTATTTTTTGTTTATTCCCGAAAAATGTTCAAATGGTTAAAATTCAGAATGGTTGAAGTGTTCAATAGGTAATACGTCTAGTTGAAGTGTCTAAATGAATAATCGGGACAAGTTTGAGTGGCCGCATATGACTTTGGCCATATTAATATTATCAGAAAAAAATGAACAATTGGTGACAATATAATGTTGTCACATATCTTCTTTCTGTGACATATGTTACCACATATCTTCTTTCTGTTACATATATTGCGACATATATCATTTCTGTTGGGGTACATACAAATAATTGTGTGGTGTTTGTTACACTAGAGGTTATATATGTTGTCACATATATCACATTTTTTTCTTTCCATCATAATTGAAATTTGTTCCAACAAAATAAAACCAAGAATAATAATCAATAATATTAATATTAATATTATTAGCAAAAATGAACACTTCACCAATTGTTTTATACAACTTATGAACAAAAAAGTAATTCACAATGGTATAGATAACCATCAACATATTCATCGAACTTTGCTTTTCTAGGTCTTGACATTTGTGGTTCTTCGATTCATTCTTACTAACATAGACACTCCGATTTAAAATCTCATAATTCCATAGGATTGAAGCATATCTCATGCGAATGGTTTCAGAACTAATTCCATAAGATGGTATTTGTAGTCCATCACTCAAAAATTCAGCGTATGCAGCAACAAAAAGGTCCACAATCTCTGCATGGTATATCATCAATTAGAAAATATAATAACATCACATTTCAATAGTGGTAAGAAAAAAAAGTAATGTTATATTTACAGACTAATGCTTGCTTGTTGGGAAATACCAGTATCATCTTTGACTTTGCATGAGTGATATTTGTTCTTTCCTTGGTAAGACTTAAGAACTGACCAGTTGGTTTGGTCTTTTTGATGAAAAAAGAACTCAAGATGCTTTGGCAACAATGTATTTTGAATCTCAAAGCACAAATTTTGTTAGTCCTTAATGAGGTGCTAAAGCAGTCCACTAGGTATACTAAACCCTTTAATAGTGCCAACGATTTTATTCTCTTTCTCTTTTGCATTATTTTTACTTTCTCCTTCTCTTGATCCTTCTTCTTCTCATGTTCCTTCTCCTTCTCCTTGCCTTTTGGGTTTGAGTGTGATACTGAAGCAGTAGTCATTGATTTTTTTTTCATTAATTATAGATAGTGATTGGGAAATAGATTTTTTCAACCTCCTACACTTGAAACGTTGTAAAATCTTCTTGGATGTACGTACATCAATATTATAAGTCAATTCCTTAAAGATATCAATGAATTTTGTAACACAACTGATAAAATAATCATGTTGTTGCTCACTTTCTTCGCCTAGACAAAAGGAGCATTTTATGTCAGAAGAGGAAGCAACACAAATAGAAGATTGAGTTGTTGTCATGGATAATGTTTCTTGTATCTACAAGGTAAATAAAAAAAGTTTATAAGTTTACAATTTGTATATACAAGGTAGCAATTCATACATATGTTGACACAGATGGATATTATGTTGCCACATATGTATCTATTATTGCCGCGAATGAATTTTGTGTTACTACATATAAATCTTATGTTTCCATAGATCACCATTTTGTTGCATTAACATATAGGTGAGATGTTCCAACATATGACAACTCTATTGGAATATGCACCAATATACCACTAAAATGTGACAACATATGATACATCTTTCAAAAAATAAAATATATATTGGAAAACTAAACAAGACTATATTTTTAAAATCATGTCAACAAAATGGCCACAAAAAGAACAACAAAAACAATAAAAATAACTTTTCACTAAATGTTAACAATACATATACATTTCTTCAAAATTAGGTTATTTTTTTTGTTGATTTTCTTTCAAAAACAATAAATAATAGATACTATTCCATCATTATTTAATTTTCACATCTATAGAATGATTTATTGTTCATTAATCCAAAAAAAAATACTATTGTTCGAAAAATATAAAATCTTTCAAAAAAATAACTTACCCATTTTAAGTCGAACACGATTTCAGTTCAGAAGGAGGAGAGAGTCATGACCGAAGATAAGGAGGAAGATAATGGAGATAGTCGGAGAGGAAGATAATGAAAATGGTCAGATTTTTGGATTTCTAAGGAAGAAGAAGAAGAACAAAAGAGAGAACGTCGAGGGAAGAGAGAAGAAGGAAAGAGTTTTTTATTTTTTTTAAAATGGTTTGGATTGAATTATAAAAGTATATTTTTTTGTATTTTATAAAATATTAAAAAAGTTTTAAACTGTTAATTTGGTCCCAAATTTGCTTAATTACATTTTAAAGAATATTTAACCACTCTTGGTCAATCTATCACCAAAAATCAAAACAAGACTTAATTAACTCCTTTTTTTTAATTCTCTCAGGAAACCAGACAACTCCACTCCAGCAAAAGACAATACAGAGGCAAAAAACAATCCAACAACGTCTTCACGCTCAGCCCCAAAATGACGTCACCAACAGCGTGAAACGACGATAGTAGCACATGGCGAGTCACGGTGAAATACACAGGCAGGTTCACTCCTTGGATGCATGAATCAGTATTACGCTGTGGTTTTTCATTGTCGTCTTCCTCAACGTCCCTCTCAATTCGTACTATCGCAGCAGCACTTTTATACCGTGAGATCTCTCCATGTCGGTGCTCAAGGACAATTGAGTGTATCTCAACTGTCCTTCTACCCTTTCTCCTTCTGTAATGGTTTGAAGCCTTAGAACTAGGGTGTCTACCCTTAATTGTGAAAGATTTGTGGAGTTTTTGAATTTGGAATAGCCCCTTTTCTTAAGTTTCATTTATTTCTCTCCAATTTTTTGCCCTAGTTTCATTCTATAAGGCTTCCCACTTTTCATTGTTAACGTTGAAAGAAAAAATTGAAAAATCTTAGCTTTGTAGACCGATACAAAAAGAGCAGCGCCGGTGAAACGGATACAAGATACATATCAAAGAAAATCTAAAGGAAGCAGAGGAAATAACTAAGGCTGGTATAAGCTTCATCCCTCTATTTTTTCTTGCTACAAGTTCGATCGAGGTCGAAATTAAGTCGGTTTCCTTGTGTCTATTCGTTGGTCATATTCTCGGAGTCGTGTCTTGGTGGAATCATCTTGTCGCTAGTTCGTTTTCGTCCCAGTTGCTGCCCAGAAAAAGATAAAGTCTCTCATCTCATTTTCTTCTCCTTCTTGTTCAAACCTCTAGTTGTTCTTCATTTCTTCTGTTTATGCGTAACTGAGACTTCTCAATCTGGATTGAAATCGTGTTTAATTTTTAGTTCACTAAAGTATGGGTAGGCATATTTAGTGTTTCATTTCTTTCCTTTGAGCTGCTGCTAGTTTTTTTTGTAATTTCTTTAAATGTTAAAGCTTTTCAATTCTTATCTCATCTTATCATGTTTATCTAATTGTGCTTACAAAGTTTGGCTAGTGTGTTTTGGTTCAGTGTCGTCGTAGTTTACTATCGTTTTCAACTCATAGTGTGTTAGTTTTTTCCCATCTTTTTCATGTTAATCCTCGTTTGAGTTGTGTTTATCTTTTCATTTTAGTCTATCTGGTTGTCTCTTTGTAAATTATTTTAAAAGGATTTTTGAAATAGAGTTAAGCTTTGTGTTCCTCATGAATTTCTTGTCATGAGTATGCTGATTTTTGTTTGAAGTATATGTTTTGCATTCACTTGTTTTCGTTGGATCTTTGGTCATTCAATGGTCAGTTGTAATCTGTTAGAGCCATCTGTGTGAAGCACCTTGCTTTGATCTGTCCTAATCTTGTGATGTTTATTTGTTCAAATTCACCTCAAATGTGCTTTATAGCTAGGTTGATGTTTGTCGGCTAACATGAGCTATGTTTTCAATATAGTGTTTTTTCTATTAAAGTCAGCTTGGTAGAAAACAATCGCAATTGTTAAGGGGCATGAACTATTTCAGTTTTGCCCCATCTTGTTCACTGAAAAGAAAGTGAGTATCAATCATATATTAATAGTGTTAGCGTTTCTTAAATCAATTTCAGTTATCTTTTATCACTTTTGGATAATGCAGGAAAACATAATGTTTTTTCTCTGTCTTTAGTTTAGTTTTTCATTATAAAAAAGTGTCTCTTCCTGACTATTTCTTCTAAGTTAATCTACATGGCTTTACTTTTAAAAAAAGTAAGAATTTGTCATTGTCCACAATCAAGGATAATTGACTTTGAGTAGTGACTACTGGGCCTTCTTAATTGCTCCATTGAAGTTGTTGTTGTTTTTACTCTTACATGTTAATTTATGGACTAAATACATGTTAATTTGTACATTCTTGAGTTAGTGTGAATTTTTCAGTTAATTAATTTTTTTTCTTACATTTTTGTTGATTGAATTAAATATTAACTCTCTTCCCTTACTTCATTTTGCATGTGAAATTTGTTCGACTTCGCTACGAATTCATTTCATTTCTTTTGCATTTCGGGAGAGCCATAAAGGCTCAAATTCCTTCTTTATCGAGTCATCCAGCTATGAAAATCTACGTAAAGGTCCCGAAGTAATAAGAATATTAAGTGGATCGGGGACACTCTTTATTTTAAAAGTTTTATTTTGTTATTTGGGCCTAAGCCCTTTTCATTTTAATTGTTGTTATTTTGTTAGTTATTAGGACGGGTAGAGAAATAGATCCTAAGGCCCAAAAGAAAATTTATTATGTTATGTTAGTTTAGGACAAGGGGAAGTGACTCAAATGGGCCAAAAACCCAAAATGAAAGTGGACCTAAATACTGGCCTAGGCGAACATGAAACTCATATTTGGGCCCAAGTTTCTTTCTCTCTTTATTTTATTGTGTTTGGTTACTTGTCAATAGGGGTGTACATTAAGACTGGGGCAACGGATTGGAACGGAACCATCAGATTATATCGGACCGAGACGGGACGGTTTGACCGGTTTGTTGAATGGTAGGAAAGATACTCAGTTCCTTCCCATCATATTATATTTCAGGATGGAACTGAAACGGATCGAAATGCAATGAAATTGGATAAACGAGACGACACATCTAGCTATTTCAAAAAATTATAATTTTTTTTTACTTATTTTGATTTTTTAAATTACGAAAATATGAATATTTTTTAAAAATTTTTCTTAAGACTCCATGACAAAAAATTATAAAATATAAAAAATTAAATTTAGCAAGAAAAAATAATATATAATAAGAACAACTAACAAAAAATAAATACAAAACAAATAGATAAGACTAGAGAGTGGAATGAAGTTACCAAACGTTTGTGAAAAGAATAAATGATTATAATCGAAAATTAAAAAATTGATGTTTGAAGAAGATTCCTCCTACAAAATTCAGCAAATGATTATAGAAATATTCACAAAATTTAGAACTTGAATATTGAACGTCTGTAATTTTGAGAAAGATAGTCGTTGTTGGGAACTTGAAATGAAAAATATAGTCTGAAACTTGTATATATATAGTTTTTAGAAACTTTTTGTGATTATGTGTTGGAGTTGAAAAATATAGTCGATATATTGAAACGAAAAATAGATGGGAGACGTTGAAAAAAATAGATTATTGTTGGGGCCTTGGAGCTAGCACTCAATGTTAATATTTTCTTAAAAGAAAACATGACCAATGGAGAACTGGGGATTAGGGAATGGGGAGTGGGGTGGAAGGAGGGGGGGGGGGGGGGAGCAGGCTTCTCAGCCTTTTAGAAAAGCAGCCGCCTAGACTGGGGTAGTGATAATTTTTTAATATATTTAATTAATAAAAAATAATTAACTGGACTAGAACAGAGCCGGAGTAAATCAGTACCGTTACACCTATATCAAATCGTGATACCGTTCCACTCGTGTACCGGTTTAAGGTGTTTTACTCTGTCTTGGAGACTACCGGACCAAAACAAATCAGAATGATATCGGTACAACCCAGTTGGTGCTAGTCTTAGTGTACATGACCAGGTTAGTTCGGGTTTTTCAGATATCAAACAAAACAAAACTATTTGTGTCAGATTATTGAATTTATAAACCAAACTAAATAAAACAAATAAAACTTGGGTTTCTTAACTTTGAGTTCTTTTGGGTTTTTGGGTTTTTTTGGATTTTTTCGATAAAGTATTCATACAAACCTATGATTTACTTGTAATTCAAATATTTCTTTGGTCCTACCAAAATGCAACTATCTAAGTTGTTCCATAAGAAAATAACACAAAATATGATATGATTAATGACACTAAAATATACAACAAAAAAATAATAATAGAATCGCGTAAAACAAATATTGCACATCAATAAGTCATAATGAAATTGATCATAATTTAAAAGTACTAAATCATGTTAAAATAAGTTTAATAAGTATTAGTTGCATGACTAAATAAAAAGAGATTAAAATTAGATTATTTATTTTAATTGTCTAAACCATTGTAAAACTAAAAAAACTAATATTCAATATTATTGTCGTTCTTAGGCCTCATTTGTTTCCATTAAGATTAAGACGTCTAAATCTGAATAGACGTCTCAATAAAGATATGTGCATTAAGATCTAGATGTGTAAATCTGAATAAACATCTTAATATTAAAATGTTGTCTCTGAATCTTAACATTGAATTATTAGGACTATTGTTTTCAATATCCGAATGTTCATATGAAATTAAATGCTATATCAATTAAATATTATAAAAATCTCATTTTAGTAAATATTTTTTTATAAAAAAAAATTTAAACATTTTTATCGTAATAAGATAATATGATTTATCTTTTAAGAATTTAACATTGAGTACATCACTAATATGACTATTATTTTCACTCAAAAACTTTTAGAATATAATATAATGTAATGTAAAATAGTTTATATATAGTAGTAATATAAAGTTTATGAAAACAATTTATTTTATAATAGATATTTGTTATTGTTATCAATCAAATAATTAATACTTTCATATTTTCTGAAAACATGCTAAATATTATATTATAGAGCGCTTATCAATTCAAATATATTGATTAATTTATGAAAGTAAAAGACATATATTAAGTTAGTAAGAATACAGGAAATTATAACGGTAAACATGTAATTAACATTAATTAAATGAGAAAATAACTTTTATGAGTTGTTGTTATGTAGTTGAATTAAGATAGGAGTCTTATGTTTGAATTTGAATGGTGTTAATAGTGTGTTATAGATATGATTCATTCAGATATATTCAGACACATTAAGAGACTATAATCTTTATTAGATCATTAAGAATTCTAACTTTCAAACATGAAATAAATATATTGAAAGATAAAAACTATGAAAAAATGTAAAAAATATTTTTAAAAAATTATATCAAAGTAAATATTTTTACGTATAAATAAAATTTTAAAAATTATATGTATAATGTCGGGTTGGTTTGGTCCCAAATTAATCTTTTTTAGTTGAAATCAAACCAATCCAAATATAGTTGGGGTTCTTTTTCCAACACCAAACCCAGTCAAATCAAATCACTAATTGGATTTTTTTTGTTTGATTCGATTTGCGGTTTGATTCGATTTTGTACATCCCTACTTGTCAATCTCAGCTACTTAATCTTAAGGTTTTAAAAATTCAAATTTTTTAAAGACACCCATTTTGATTTAACAATTTAACTAAATCAGTCATCTTTTAACAAGACTTAAAGAATAGTTTTGCAAAATATCTCAATATTTCCCTCTTTCCCCTTAAAACAGTCTTAACTTTTAAAATTATTTATTCTTTTAATTTGAATTATGTTAAATTATTTTTAGCCAATAGTTAATTACCAAATAACCGCATGTTAGCGAGCATTTCGGGTGCTTTCAAATCCTTCACGAAATGCTAATATGAACCCCGAACCCTTTATATGTTTTCAATTGATTTTTGTTTTAATCTGTTGAAACAATAATTTTCTTAATTTTCCTATAAAAATTAAGTGACGACTCTTAAAACCATTCTAATAATTATTTTTTTTTGGGGGGGGGGGGATTTTAAAAACAACAATAGTTTAGCTTTTAGTAGGACTCCTTAGCAACAATTTCATTATTTATTAAAAATGTCATTATTTCAGTTTGTTAAGGGATTAATTATGTATTTATTTTATTTTGATTAATTTGAAAGAATACAAATAATTAATAATAGAGAAAATTATGGAACAAAAAAATTCAGAAAAGATAAAAAAGATTTTAAACACAAATTAGTTACGTTTTGAAAAGGGCATAAATAGTCATCCTTTTGTCGAGTGTTTTTTGCTTTCTTCTCAAGAACATAAAAAAATTAAAATAATTTAGTTTGTCTTACGAATCATTCATCTTATAACTTTCAAAGCTTTTTCAAGTTGAATACGACATATATTTGAAACAGAATTTTTCAAAATTGATCACTATAAATCTGTCGCATCTAGTGAATAATTGAAAAATAATTAAGTATTATTTATTTATTTTTTATTTGTTCTGATGAGATATTTATATATGTTGAGTACAAAAGTGTGTGGTTTTTGATTGAATCAGTGAAATGTTTGTATGTATTTATATTTTTTTTTTGTTATTTTGTCAGTGCATGATTAACCTCTTTAAACATTCGTAAGATACTTATTGAAGTAACTTTAGCTAATTATTGTGGGAGATTTAACTTTAACCGACATAGAGACAATGGGAGGTATAACATGAAATTTCATGTATATCCTACACCGAAAAAAGGTCTTCTCACTTGCCAAGGTGAGTATCATGAACTTCTAGCTTACATGGATCCACTAGCTAATGTCTATCTACAAATGGTGACACATAATTTATGCGACATGGGTAATCGCCACTTGTCCACTATTGCTAAGCATAAATCCCACGAAATATTCAATAGTCTTTACTTTTCTTATCATTAATGAGACATGGATAATCGACACTTCTCTTATCACTAGAGATCATGGGTAACCGACGCTTGTCTCTTTATCCAAGATGGGAAACATCAAGTAGGAAATTCAAGTTAAGTTTCATTAGAATAGCTCATTAAGTCTTTCTTCATCTTAAGTAAGAAAACCTTTCAACATTATGAACACTATGTGAGAAATCCTTTCGCAACAACAACATAAATGCTTCACTTTCATAAGAACATGCATATCTTCATTAAACTCATCTTTCATGATTGGAAATTCAAGTTAAGTTTCATTAGAATAGCTCATTAAGTCTTTCTTCATCTTAAGTAAGAAAACCTTTCAACATTATGAACACTATGTGAGAAATCCTTTCACAACAACAACATTAATGCTTCACTTTCATAAGAACATGCATATCTTCATTAAACTCATCTTTCATGATTCAAAAGCTTTATCATAGGATCAATTCTACAAAACATGGATCATGCAAGAGATCACATGAATTTAACTCAAAATCATGCAATTATCTCAATTAATGCATAAAAAGACATAAACCAATCAATTAAATCATCAATAGGACTCATGATATTGAGTAAAAGTCCTAACTTCCATCGGAGATTCTACCTTGAAAAATTGGAGAACTTAGGAACCTTAGGGAGGAAAGGATTCCATCAGTGAATACTATCATACCTTGATGCCAAGATCTTACAATTAATGGTGAATTTGTAGACTTGACTTAAAACCCTAGTCTTATTCTTCAAACTATCGAGAGATAAATATTTGGGAGGATGAACTTGTTCTTCTTTTAGGAATTTGAGACAATGAGTTGAATTAGGAGTTTTGGGGGGTGAAACATTTATAGTTGATTTCTAATAGAGGGTAAAGACATAGTATTGAGTTGAAATAATTAGGATAAGACTTAAAAACCCTTCTTAAAAATAACTACCGACCTCACCAATAACAAGATCTACGATCCTCTGCTTGGCTACATGACATGAATGCTATCTAAATTTACCATAAATGTTTTTAATTATTTTTCTATATTATATTTTGATTAGTATGATATTCAAATATGTCATCAATGATCATGCACCAACTTTCTAAAACTAATATCATTAGTAGTATAACACTTTTAGTATGAAGTTAATGTCTATGACACTACATCAAAATTGAGCATTAGCAGCAAATTAATTAGCAATTGCAATAAATATGTATTTTTAGCGGCAATTAGCGCTCTTTGTATATGTCCCAAAAGTCTTTAGCGACATTGGATCTAATGACACTTAACTTATGCCAGTAAAGACTTTAAAACTCTTTATTAATGTGTCTATTTATTATCACTAAAAGTTATTTTTGTTGTAGTGGAGTCTTTAAAGTTAATATGGAAAGACCATCGATGGTGAAAGGTTTTATTATGCATGATTTAAGGAGCTATGATGAGTCCATAATTTTGACTCATTTAGGGGTATATTTTGGAAATCTGTAGTGTCATCAAATGCATATTTTTTGCCAATAACTAATGTAAATCCTTCATTTTTCAACTATTTGGATTGAGGAACAAAGCATGGATACTAATGAAGGAAATATATGATACCAATGCTACAATCATATATTTCATTTTTCAAGTATTTTTCAAGTATTTGGATTGAGGAACAAAGTATGGATACCAATATTTTTATCAGAGTATTGGTTTGGTTATTACAAGATTAACTGATGAATTGGTACAAAAAGGTTAATGCTACAATAATTTGAGGTTACTTTATTTCATCTTCATGATATGAAAAAAATAATTCAAGCTTGGTACACCCAAAAGGATCAAGTCCCTCCTCTCTGTTTTGGAATGACAGAAGAACAAATTGATAAGGAAATAGAAAGGGATGCAAACATTAAGAAAATGTTGACCCAAATGGAGCTTTTACGAGAGCATATGATGAAGAATGTGAGAAAACCACATAGGAAAATTGGAGTGTTAAGTGTTAAGGGGGTTCTTCCTCAAGCTTTTCAAAACCTATGTAGAATCAAGACTGGAACTCCAAGAGATGTGAGGAGGGTTCCAACCCATGCTATTTATAGTGAGGTGGGAATCAAGGTTAGAACCATCTCAATGGAGAAGAGCAAAGGAAATGCTGCCAAGATTGGTCCGAGCAGAGTGACTATTGGAGAGGGAGGATGATTATGAAGAGGACAACACTTACTCAAGTGAGAGCCCAAAATCGAGAGGGAGTGCAAGTAGTCTCCGAGTGAATGTTTGCTTTCACACATTCTTGATAAAGTTGAAGGCTAAAATAATTTTTGAAAGGGATGAAAGCTGACTTCTCATCATTGAACACTAAAGTAAACCCTTATGCAGATGCAATCAAGGAACTTGAAGGTCAATTGAGTTTACTTTCAACACAATTGAAACCAAAAATGATAATGGACGATAAATATAGATGGTTGGTTGTGGTCACTCGTAGTGGAAAAGAGGCAATACATGATGTGGCAGGAAATGAAAAAGTGCACAAGCGGGAAGAAGGCAATGGTATAGAAGAAGGAGAAATATTCATCCCTCAAGACATTGCCAAGGAGCTGCGAAGTGATATGGACAAACACAAGCCATGCCCAAAAGTCAAGCAGCCTTTACCTAAAATATCTCCTTCATTTCCCTAACACCTTAAGAAGAAAAATGAAGATGAGAAGTTCAAGAAGTTTTTATTGGTATTCAAGACCTTCTGATTGATCTCCCTCTAGTGGAAGCATTCTTGGAAATGTCTGGTTATACCAAGTTTATGAAGGAGTTAGTCACAAAAAAGAGCTTGGATTATGAGACGAACAAGGTGTCTCACAATTGTTGTGCAATTATGACTAAAGAGTTTATAAAAAAAAGAATATCCCGGAGCATTCATCATCCCATGCACCATAGACATGCTACAATTCGCCTAAGCCTTATGCTATATTGGATCAAGTATCAGTCAATAAACAACTCAGTTTAGGCAAACCAAAAGCTACAACTATGAGACTCTGGATGGTGGACCGATCAGTCAAACATCTAATCGGAATACTCTATGACATCTTGGTTAGATTTTACCGATTCATTTTTTCGGCTAATTTTGTCATACTCAAGTATGAAATAGATGATAAAATCCCTATTATTTTGGGAAGGCCATTCTTGGAAACTGGGAGATAAATGGTGGATGTTGAGAGTGGAGATATGAAATTTTGGGTAAATGAAGATGAAGTTACCTTTAATGTTTGTAAATCAATGAAATACCTGAGTGATATTCATTTGATTTCTACTATTGATGTGATTGATAAGGCAGTGGCTAATGTGAGCCATTTTACGTGCATGATACGCTCAAACTTACTTCTCAAATAAGAAGTAAAGCAATCGTGTCAAGTAAATAACCCAACTAGTGAGGTTGGGATCGTTCCCACGAGGAAAATAGTCTAGACTTAACTTCAACCTGTTATTACTATTGTTTGGTCAATGACTTCCTTGGAAAGTAAAAACATAAAAACGGGGGGTTTCTATTTCTAAACGAGTGAAATAAATAACGAACTTGAAAGAGACACTTAACAGCTTTGACAGTTGGATTTTAATCAATTAATCAAAGTAACTAGGGTTTACGTGTTCCCCACAGGTTCATAACTTGATAATTCTAACTATAACAATTCTTTCCTAGTATGTTGCATGCAAAGTGATAAGTTATGTATTTCTAAATCCTTGGTCCGGCATCTAGAAAATCTCACTCCGTACCTTGGTCCGGCTACGTGTGTTGCAATCCTAACCCTTATCCTTACCTCATATTAAGCATCGTATTCGATATTTGACTAAGTTATTACCTCAAACCAATCAATACTAGCCTATTACATAGTATACACTAAATCTATGTTAATAATTCTTTCCCTATTATCTACCTCCTTGGTCCGGCAAGTAGCATTAAGGCGAGTTCTAACGTTGGCCATCCGTTAAAAAGACTTCTAAGCGAAAGAATTATTAATACATGCAAGACACTATTCTAGAATTGTTATTTTAGTTAAGGTTTATCTCATTATTTGTCTATGGTTCCCACAACCCTAGTTATGGAGTTTAGTTACTCATGGCCATAAACACAATATTCAAATCTATTAAATAAGAGTTCATGTACTTACTTCAATGAGAAAGAGTAAAATCCAAAAGTTCGCTTGATTAATCACCAAATATCACTTGCAAGAATCTCCAAATCTAACACTAATACACAAAGTCTAATAATATGATGTCTAAAAATACGGAGTCTAACAAACTAAGAGTCTAACTATCCGCCGTCTAACCTTAAAACCGAGGTTTTTCACACATTCATAAAAAATAAAAACCTAATTAAACAAGGACTCTGTTTGGTGGAAATCTGCCAAAACGCGGCTGGATCGACGGACCTCGCGACGGATCGTCATGGTCACGACGGACCGTCATGGACTCTGTCGTCCCATACTTGTGCAATTTCTTCTGCTGCTCTTCTTCATTACCCTCTCCAGAAAGTATGACGGACCTTCATAGGCACAACGGTCCGTCGAGGGCCTTCGTTTCAAAACACTTCAACTCTTGGAATATGGGTACTGGGATCACTTCTCTGAACTTCATGACGAACCTGCAAGACGGACAGTCATAGACACGACGGACCATCACAAGCTTCGTAACCCCACATTTGGTCAGACTTCTCCATCTTCCTTCAGCAGCTGCACTACGCTGCCACCTACGGACCGTCACAAGCACGACGGACCGTCATAAGCTCCGTAGGTGGTCTCTTCTGCATTTCTTCGCTCAAAATCTCCGCATTCAGCTTTTGACAGATTTCCTACAAAACAAAGAGAAACTTATATAAAAATTAGCATAAAAAAGGCTTTTGGACACACTAAACTTAAGGAAAAAGTATTAATTATACCATGAAATCACGGTATATCAGTGCACGAGTGAAACACTTGAAGTTGTGTTTTCTAACTATGATGAGTTTGAGATTCAAGGCTATGATGAGGTAGTAGCCTCTCTTTTAGGCATGGGGGGATATTCAAAGGCTCCAATGAAGTTGTACATTGACTAAAAAAACCGAAAAAACCCTCAAAAAAGCCATCAATTGAAGAACCACCAAATATTAAGTTGAAGGTACTACCCTCTCATCTCTAATACGCCTTCTTAGGAGCAAGTAACAACTTGTCGTTGATTATTGCAGCTGACTTACTCAAATGGCAAGTAAAACTGCTCCTTAATATATTGAAAAGGTATATAAAGGCTATAGGTTGGACTATCGCTGTCATAGTGGGAATTCCTTGGTCATTTGCACTCACAAAATTTAGCTTGATAATGATTGTAAACTTAGTGCGGAACATCAACGAAGATTAGACCCACCAATACTAAAGGTGGCAAAAAAGGATATAATAAAGTGGTTAGATGTGTGTGTGTGTGTGTGATATTACCCTATTCTAGATATCAAATGGATAAGTCTTGTGCAATATGTATCAAAAATTGAAGGCTTCACAGTTGTACCAAAAGTGGGAACTTGTATCTATGAGATAAGTGACTGGATATAGAGTATGCGTGGATTACCGAAAGCTAAATTTGTGGACCGAAAAGGATCATTTTCACATGCCCTTTATGAATCACATGCTTGATCGACTGTATTTTTTTTTTGGATGGATACTCTACTTATAACCAAATCTTCATTACTTTGGAATATCAAGACAAAACAATGTTTATGTTCCCATATGATACTTTTACCTTCAAACGGATGTCGTTTGGGTTATGCAATGCTCCAGCTACATTTCAACGTTGCATGTTATCCATTTTTAGCCGACATGGTGGAGGATTGAATGGAAGTATTTATGGATGACCTCTCAGTTGTGGTTGACACTTTTGAAGCGTGTTAAGAGTACTTAGGAAAAGTTCTCCAAAGATGTGTGTAGAAAAATTTACTCCTAAATTGGAAAAAATTCCATTTCATGGTTAAGGAAGGTATAGTGCTTGGTCACAAGGTATCACAAAAGGGGCCGGAGGTTGACAAGAAAAGATTAAAGTGATTGAGAAGTTACCACCTCCAATTTCTGTGAAGGGATTCTAGCTTCTTGCGACTTGCCGGTTTCTCAAACATTGCACATTTGTTATGCAAAGTCTTAGAAATGGAGGTGAAATTCCACTTTGATGACGCTTGCAAGGCAACTTAAGTGCTTGAAAGAAAATATTGGTTTCCACTTCGATCGTTATTAGTCTTGATTAGTCTGAATCTTTTGAAGTAATGTGTGATTCAAGTGGCACGACACTAGGTGTTGTGTTAGGGCAAAAACACAACAATATTTTCCACCCTCTTACTATGCAAGCAAAACTCTAAAAAACGCCCAACGCAATTATACAATTACTGAACAATAATTACTTGTGATAGTGTATGCATTCCAACAATTTTGGTCATACTTCCTCGATACTAAACTGATTGTTCAAAGCGATGATACTGCACTTCGTTACCTAATGTCAAAGAAGGATGTCAAGTCACAATTAATAAGGTGGGTGATTTTATTGCGAGAATTCAACTTTGAGGTCAAAGATAGAAAAGGTTGTGAAAATTAGGTGGCGGACCATTTATAGAGATTGGAAGGCAAGGAGAACGATGAGCTAGAAATCGACATAAACGATATTTTCCCGATGAAAAGGTCTTCATGGTAACTCCCAAACAACCTCCTTGGTATGTTGATTTTGCCAATTATGTAGTGCGAAGATTAATGTCGGACGAACTGAATTTCTACCAACAAAAGAAATTCTTGTTCAATGTTAAGAAGTAGTTTTGGGATGAACCCATTTTGTTCAGAGAGTGTAAAGACCATATCATTAGAAGGTGTATCCCGGAAGAAGAATCTGTAGAAATTCTCCATGTTTATCATGCTTCACCGATTGGGGGTCATCATAGTGGTGGTGCCTACAACTGTTAAGGTTCTCCAAAGTGGCTACTGCTGGTCATCCCTTTATAAATATGCACACGAATTTGTTAAGAAATGTTCTTGGTGTCAAAAGCAAGGTGGAGTTTCAAAGAGAGACGAGTTACCCTGTACCCCTATTTTAGAAGTTGAACTATTTGATGTTTGGGGAATAGATTTCATGGGCCCATTTGTGAGTTCTTGCGTAATAAGTATATCTTGGTGGCCGTATATTATGTTTCTACAAGGGTGTAAGTTGTTGCACTTCCAAAAACAATGAAGGTAAAAGTGTGGTTCAATTCCTGAAACACTACATCTTTGTTAGATTTGGTACTCCTCGAGCTATCATTAGTGATGGGGGGTCCTACTTTTCCAATAAGTGGTTCTCAGGCACATTGAGTAAGTATGGAGTGAATCACAAAGTATCAACTCCATATCATTCCCAAACAAGAGGTCAAGTTGAGTGTCAAACCGAGAGATCAATAACCTCTTAGACAAGACAGTGAATGATAATAGGACTGATTAGTTTCGAAATCTTGATGACACACTATGCGCATATCGTACCGCATACAAACCACCAATTGGTATGTATCTGTATCAAAAAGTTTTTGGTAAGTCATGACATCTACCTGTTGTATTGGAACACAAAGCATTCTGGGCATTGAATACTCTTAACATGGACTTGACAAAGACTTCAAAAGAGTGAGTAGAGAATTTAAATGAGTTGGAAAAATTCAGGTTCAAAGCTTAGCTTTTTACTAGGAAAAAATGGAAAATTGGCATGATGCTAAAATCCTTAAGTGGGAGTTCAGAGTGGGAGATTGGATGTTACTATACAACTCTCGACTTTGACTCTTTCTAGGAAAGCTGATTGGATGTTACTATACAACTCTCGACTTCGACTCTTTCTAGGAAAGCTCAAATCCAAATGGTTAGGACCATTTAGAGTAACACGAGTGTTGACAAATGGTTCCGTCAAAGTTGAAGGCCAAGAAGGACCTACATTTAAGGTGAATGCACAACGTTTGAAGTTACACTTTGGCGAGTGCCAAGAGATCTCTCTGATTGAGTTGGTGTACCTAGAAATGCTTGACGATATTAAATAAGGCGCTTCTTGGAAGGAAATCGAAGTATTAGTGTCTTTAAAATAATGTGTGTTGATTTTGTAGGTGAAGGAGATTGTGGGTGAAGAAGACGTTATTGGCAACTTCAAACCCGTTCAGCGAGTTCGACATAGCCCGCTCTTTGGATTGTAAAATGATATTCCATGAGTTTATGATATTTTTAATACATTTTGTTAAGAGTTGTGTGTGTCTAGGGCCATTTTGTATTGGTATTAATCTATTTTTATCTTGTTTGCGGGAAATAAGTTTGGACGTGGGAGTTAGGATACAACTGAAGAAATATTGTAGAAAAAATCACATACGAACATGATCTATGGACCGTAGGTGTATTCACGGTCCGAGGGCGTAGATTGATGGGCAAATATTGAAGAGAAAATTGAGGAGTTCTTAACCAAGTTTGGAACCACAACTATTATTGATAAATCGTAGTTCGGCCTACGGACCATCCTGAAGGTCCATCAAATAATTCTGAGGAGGTGTTCCAGTGCCTGATTTGAAGAAACTAAGTATGAGACCATGGAGGAGATCCACAGACCGTGGATCAAGTCATTGTTTGTGTTGGTAAAGCTGTTATTTGTTACTGAGAGTTGGAGATCCATGCTTCTGTAAATTTGCCCATCACAAACCACGAAAGGGACATGCGGAACATAGGTCAAATCACGGTACCTAGGCCAGTCTCGTCAATGACAACCGCGTCTAGAAACTTTATTTCATTATTTCGTTTCCTTTTTTATTAGGAATTTTTTTGGTATATAAAGTATGTAAACCTTATTTTTTGGGGTAAGAGATTTTATTTCAGTTCTAGTTTTTGGCTTTGGAGATTAACTTGCAACTTTAGCAATTATTGATTTTCGAAGTTCATTTTGAAGATTTTAACTATGAAATTCAAGTGAGATTCTGGGTTTCTTCTATTAATTATGTAAGTTCATGATTTTTTCATATAAAAATAGGAATTGTGTTCTTGCTATTATGGGTAACTAAATCCACAACTAGGGTTGTGGGAACCACAAGAGATTACCAAAGTATGAATACTAACAAAGTAATTCTTGAATATTGTTATTACATGCATTGATAATTCTTTCGTACAAAAGTCCTTTTAGTGGTTGCAAACGTTAAAACTCACCTTGTTGCTACTTGCTGGATTAAGGTAGTTAATGAGAAAAGAATCATCAATATAGATTTAGTGTGATACTATCTAATAGTCTAGTGTCCATTGGTGCGAGGGTGAAAACAAAGTCATACATTGATGTGATGTCTAATATGAGGTAAAAGTAAGGGTTAGTAAATTATACACATGTAGCCGGACAAAGGTGCGGGGTGAAATTCCTAGTTGCTGGACCAAGGAATTAGAGATAAATAACTTATCACTTTACATGTAATCCACTAGAAAAGGATTACTATTACTAAAATTACCACGTTATGAGCTTATGGGGAAAATGTACACCCTAGTTACTTTCTCTCATTGATAACAATAAAGTTTGGATCCTGCTATACCACGACCCAAGAGCACCCCCTAGTCGTAACCGGCGTATTCGACCTTGAAGAGGTCCCATACAAGCCTCATAGCATTCATTCATTACATAGGTATGAAAATTAGTACGGAATCAAAACATTTCACAGTAAAGTCAATAAGTGGAAACTCTTTTATAAAACGTAAGAAAAACTAAGTCTCGACAAAAGCCATCTTAGACACATCTCATTATCATAGGGACTCGACCCTTTGCATTTAAAGAAAGATACAAGTCTTATACAAATGTCTCTAATAAAGGAAAACTAGCAATAAGGAGTCATGTCCTCGACATATGAGGACATATCCAAATCTTGAGAGAATTTCTACTTCCCAAGCTTTAACTCAAAAGATCACCTCACTTGCCAACACCTAAACTTTGTACAAAATGAGAGGAAAATATGGAACATGTACACCCTTGTTACTTTCTCTAATTTATAACAACAAAGTTTGAATCCTGCTCTTTCACGACCGAGAACAGCCCTCAGTCATAACCGGCATATTCGACCTGGAAGAGGTCTTATACAAGCCTCATAACATTCATTCATTACATAGGTATGAAAAGTAGTGCGGAATCAAAACATTTCACAGTAAATTCAATAAGTGGAAACTCTTTTATAAAACGTAAGAAGAACTAAGTCTAGATAGAGGCCATCTTAGACGCATCTCATTATCATAGGGACTTAGCCCTTTACATTGAAAGAAAGATACAAGTCTTATACAAATGTATTTAATAAAGGAAAACTAGCAATAAGGAGTCTTGTCCTCGACATATGAGGACATACCCAAATCTTGAGAGAATTTTTACTTCCCAAGCTTCAACTCTAAAGATCACCTCATTTGACAACACCTACACTTTGTAGATAATAGAGGAAAATATGAAATTAGTACAATTAAGAACTAAGTATGGCAATAATGCAAAAAACATGCTTTAACGATGACATCTAAGTTTAAATATGTTTTTCGTACTATTTTGATAAAGCTTTATGAACCAAGTGTAAAATACATCATACAAGTCAATCATCAACATACAAGGTAATACTCCCATAATCACAAGATATGACCATTAAGTAACCCATTTAACCATTTAGACCCTCCATCCAAGGTTATCCTAAGACCTGTCTAAGTAAGACATGAAGAGACCGCCCATACAACCTCTTCAATACACACCTAAGTGTTCCTTAAGACTAGCAAAGAAAAGGATATTTCCTTTCCAACACAACTCAACAAGTCAACAATCATTACTAGAGACACTAAAGGAAACGTTCATACACTTAAGGAAAATCACATAAGGACCAACCCTAGGATAACTCTAATTTACACTAGTGAAATGTGAAAATAGAATCCCATTCTACTACTCCCACTTAGTAATCCTTTAGAATCACCCTAGACTAGGTAAATCACATTCAACAAGTCATATAACCTTCATTAACATTAGACATAAGACCAACATACTTCATTAACATCAGATATACAATCAACATACTCCATTAACATAATATAAAAAACCCATTCATTCATTAACATTATATGGGCACACCAAGACTCCCTTCAAATGCCTACTTGTGCAATGCATAGATGGCGTCCCATTTCACCACCTACCTAAGTAGTACATACCTATTTCATTACATTCTTTTGAGGGGGTACGATTTAGCCGGCATAGACCATGGGAGCTTAACATGGAATTCCGATATTAACCTCTACTGTATGAGGGATTCCCACTTGCCTAAGGTAGGGTCATTCATTTAGCCTTTACGTGGAAAACCACTAGCTAGTCCTATGTGCGCACATAGTTAAGGGATCTGGAAATTGTTCTAGATACGACACCACTACTCACGGAGAGTACCCATCTCAAGAGGTTTCTTTTGGATACTACACCTCTACTCACAGAGAGTATCCACCCCATTTCATATCCTCTCGGTGCCAAGCGTTAATCCCCACAGAGTATTAGAGTTTCATTACATTCATTAAATATAGGTTATGGGATTGCTACTAAGTGCTCTACCTCTACTCACGGAAGAATACTCATCCTAACGTATCATTCATTAAATGGAAAACTCTTTAGGAATATTGAGATTGCTTCTAGGCCTCCACCTCTGCACAGGGGAAAGTTTCCATCCCAACAAACCCCATTAATTCATTAGAGTTCTATTGAGAAAACTTTTCAATAGACCCACATTCATTACATTTAGATTAGCTTCATTCATTCTTTCATGTGTGTGTATATGTGAGAAAGCCTTTCATATAACCATTATAATTCATGACACTGTCTTTTAAAAATGATCATACAACATTCATCATAATCCACAAACAAACATACTTCACATTCACTTATACTCCGATAATCATACTATCTTAAAGAATCACATGTATAACTTCATAATACATCTCTACGCATATGCATCATAACATTACTTTAGTTAACATTCAATGCCTTCAAGGCCATGATCATAATGCACCTACCTATACATATACAATGGCTAAACACCGCCGCCATATCACACAATATCAATTCAATAAGAACTAGAACAATTTAGATCAACTTACCATTCATCCAAGCCATGATAACTTTTTCTCAATTCTCCAAAAATTCATCATAATTAGGCATTGATAGCAATAGATAGCAACAATACAAAATTGTATAACAATAATTCTAACAATATCTACTCACAATCATCAAATTCACTTTGTAAGCCAAAATCAAAGAATTTTAGGGATCATGGGTTCATGAAGTTTTTCACTTGAAATCATCAATTAAACCATAATATATATATATATATATATATATATATATNTATATGTATATATATATATATATATATATATATATATATANATATATNTATNTATATANATATATATAACAATTCATTTGAAATCATTCAATGCAAGAACCCATGAGTTTGAGGAAGAATTGGGGTTTCGATCATCATTAAGAAACTTGAAAACTATTTGAGAATTGACTCTAGAGTGAAATATAACTCTAGATAAAGGATTACCATAACTTAGTATTGAAAAATGCATGAAATTTGAAGAAGAAATCACTTGAAATCCTTTCTCCTAGCTTGAATTTTCCCTAGACCTTCAATGGTGTTCTTGAGAGAATCTATTTGGGAGGGAAGGGTTTGATTTTGATGTTTGAGTCTAAGTGAGGGTTTAGTTGTTTTAATATACTTAAATTAACCCAAATATCCTAAAATAACAGTCCCCCCATTTATTTAGCCAAGGATGGAATTTACCAAACCACCCTTGTCTTGATCGAAGACAGGCAATTTTGCAGGTGACCATTGATGACCACTATTGACGATCCATTGACGTCCCGTACTGGCAGTCCATCAATAGTGAATGAGAGTGGTCGCATGGATATAATATCCAAAGTTCTAAGTGTCAGCCTATGGAGTCCATTGACGCCCCATCAATGCATTGATGGTCCGTCAATGGTTCTTGTTAGTGGCTGCTATTTTGACAGCTTTTTGGCAAACGTTTGGGTCCTCCTCTAGGATTCTTAAGGTTGTAATTGGGGAGTCACACATCTATGTTTTGACCATAAACATGACCATATAGATTCTAGGATCACCCTCATCATCTCGACTCCAAACGACCCACCAATACATGAAGAAAACACTAGAACACACTAGCACCCAAAAGACTAGTTTTCGAACGTCTTGGTTGTTCCCTGATATTTGACTTCAAAGCCACTCAAACCAAACCTTAGAATATATTTCTAATTAATTTAGCAAGTTATTAACTCATAAAACTCATGTGAAGCTCTAGTTTATCCTAGTTCATTTTGAGGGTTGTAACATGCTCACTTGTTCTCTAAACAACAATCAATTATTTGTTACACAAAAAAAATCCCTTTTTACTTACTTGTATCGAAAATAATTTTGCTAAATGAATGTAATAGTGAGTTAAGCTTAAGTCTAAACTATATTCCTCGTGGATCAATTTCAACCTACAAGTTGGTTTTTTACTTCATAATGATCATTTAGGCTTCTTTAAGTAGTGAATTTTGAGCGTATCATAAAGAAGGGGATGAGATTGTGGAAATATTCGGTGGGAAGCTTGTATCACATGGTCAATTTCCTATGTGATTAGGTGACCAGATCTTCATCGCCCTTTCTACTTCAGCGCTGACAATGTAACTTAATGATTGTTTGGTGATGTTTCAAGTCCATTATGTGATTCGCCGACCTGTTCGGTGACCTTCTACATCTCTGCTAAATTGCACCTTTCTATAGGAAACCACTCACTAGAAATAAGTCTGATATTTTGCTCCTTGGGTGCACCATTAAATCATTCGGCGACTAGTTCATTACCTCGTTCACTGCGTCTAGTGAAGATTTTTTGTCTCATCGCTCTGCATGTTTACATACTAAAATCATGTCGTTATCTACTAGTGTTATTTGATTATTTTAGCTTTCTTTTTATTTAATTTTATTCGTCCATTCTCTAATCACATTGTGGACAATGTTCAATACTTTTGGGGGAGGGTGGCACTTGTTAGTGAATTTCTCTGTGTAATTGGAACCTCTTGAGTATATTTAATTTTGGCTGTTCGTTCTCTTAAAAATTTGAGTTTCGATTTTGATCAATGCCGATGACATAAATAGTTCTTATAATCGAACAAAATTGAATGTGTGGCTACGATGAGGACAAATAAAGTTGCATAGACAATATGTGAACTTTCTGCATCTCATTGTGACTAGCCAATTATCAAAATGAGTCTGCTGTGATGTACATTACATACTAGCGAAAATGTGTATTCTTGACATTTTTGTGTCAATGCTTTGTATGACGAGCTTACTGTGAATCATGTATGATGAAACTTAGAATTCGCCCTGTTAGACCGGTTGACTAAGTGATACAATCTCTTGATATGATCTTAGGTAACTTTGAAGAGTGTGAAATAATTTGACATTATACCTCTTTCGTGGTCAACCTTGTGAGTGTTTGATCCTAGCTTGAACACTCTTTGAGCCTTATCCTTTTCTTCGAAGAAACATGATGAAATTGTGACCTTTCTTTATTCATTACCCATAATCCTCATGATTTGTGATTTGTTTGAATAGACAACTTAGGACAAAAGCCTTAAGTTGGAGGTGTGATAAAAAGAGAAGGTAAATCAAGAAGTACAACAAAGTCCACTATGACCCATGGTTTTGAGAAAGATGGAAGGACTCTATATATAAAAATAAAAGAAAAGAAGAATGAAAAAGTTTGTGAAAGTGCAAAGAAAATGCGCTGTCCGGCATTTCATGTAAAGCGAATAATGGGTTGACTTATGAGCACAAATGAGAATGATGAAGAAAAGGAAAGAAAATTTTGCTCACACCACATTTATGAAAATAGAAGTTATTGTGTCTTTTGAACATATTTTTACACTCAACCTCGTTACAAGCCTTGATAGACCTTTTTGATCTTGAGTGAGTTGAAACAAGTGTTGATTGAAAATTAAGGGAAAAACTATGAGTAGAGTCATGCATGTGTTTATCTTTGTGAGTGTGAGTGTTGATTGTGATTTCGGAACTATAAATTGTTGAACCATTGTGTGTGAATATTGAATCATTCTTTGTGTGAGGGCATTTGAGTATCTTTGTTGAGCTTGAACTTGAATTTGAAGCAATTATTATGAAATTGAGAATCTTTGATAATGGTGAGTGACAACTTGAATCTTTAAGTGCACAATTGATCCTTGCATGAGTAAATTGAGTCTTTTTGTGTGCATTCATGATTGAGTCTTATGTAGCACTTTTATGACATCCTTTTTGAGTTGTTGAACTTCATTTTTACTTGAAGACAAGCAAACGTTTAAGTTAGGGGTGTTAATGGGTCCATGATTTAGACTCACTTAGAAGTTTATTTGGATAGATTCAATGTATTCAAATGCATATTTTGTGCCAATAACTGATGTAAATCCATGTATTTTTTTTCGGTATTTCTATTGAGAAACAAAGCATAAACACTAATAAGAAAAAGAGGAACAAGAAAACTGAAAGAACGAAGAAAAGAAGGCATGTTGATCGCCAACGTCATTCGGTAACTCACCAAAGTACCACTCTACCGTCAAAAGTTACAGAATATTGGAGTTGAAGTGGGGGTTAACTTCGGTGAGCATCAGTCCCACTCGGCGAATTGTCGATCATTTTGGCAAGGGAAAAAGAAGTTGCCAAAAGTCCTGATGAAGATCCAAACAAGTGTTGATAAGTGATAAGGAGGGAAAAGTGGCGTTTCGCGAAATCACTCGGCGATCCCGACCTTGCTCACCTAAAATGATAGTGATGAGGTGAGAAATGAATACGAGATAAAGGAAAATTGGTGGATCGCCCAACGGTCGGCGAAGCTCGTCTTACCTCGTGAACGATCCTAGACAATCACAAATCAGACTTGCATAAATGGACTTTTGGAAGTGAGAGAAGGCATTGAGAAAGGAGGGAAACAGGAGATTGAGAAGAAAAAGACTATCATTGTGGATTTTAAGAGATTTTGAAGAGATTTTTTATCGCATTGTTGTAATAGAAAAAGTTCTAGTAGTTTTTACTCTTGAATTTAACTTAGTCATCTATAGTAAATGTGGCTGGTGCCGATTTTCATCTTGTCATCATGATTGGCTAATACCCTTACCTTAGGGGTTTGTATGTGACCAATTGTTGCATTCTCATTAATTAGGTGTGAGCAATGTAGTGATTTATGGTATTAATCTAAAGTAGGTCTACATTATTATGGTGGTTTAATCTCATTATTGCATCTTAGATGTGATAAAGTTCAGAGTTTTGTGCTTGCTCGAGAGAGAAATATAGAATCGACATAGTATTTTGGTATCCTTAGTAGTGGGACTTGATGGTTTTAGCTTGAGAAAGTGAAACCCAATACTCAGCCTTTGTATCTAGCTTGAGAGAGATGATTTGATGAGAACACGGGTTGCTTAGCTCGTGAAAGGTGTTAAGGTTTGACAGAATTCAACCGAAATAAGACAATTGTTCAAGATAAAGTTATTTTACATAGAGCTCATTCTACCCACAACGATTAGCATTATCGGTAATGATTTACACCCATTTAGTTGAATTCAACAATTGATTACTCAATCCCCCAAGTGTTCTCAAATTATCTGTTTGTTTCTTGTTGATAAACTGAAGTGGATCAATAACGAACTAACGATATGTTGAAATTCGTTTGTGAAACTCTTGAAGTGTTATATATTGCAGCTGCAAGTGTCCTCGTTATCCATTCGTATTTGAATTCTAAGAACACTATTCTTTGTGGGAACGATCCCAACTCAATTTGTTGGGTTATTATAGTGACTAATGATTGTCGATACTTAGAATTAAATGAGGTGTCATTGAAATGTTAATCAAGCTACTGTATGTTGTTTCTAGTTCGAATTAGTTAACCTAATTATCATTTCCATGGATCATAATATGAATATAATTAATGAAGTTTCTGTGAGATTTTACTTAGCACCAAGAGGACATTGAGATGGAGACTCTTCCATTGTAGAGGTCGAGTTTCTAGTAGCAATCTCCTTGTCCCTAACTATGTGCCAACATAGGATGTGGTCTCAAATAGACATTAGGTAGGGGATCCACCTTACTTCACATTCATAGTCCTTACCTTGGCAAGTAGGATTTTTAGTGTGGGAGTAGTACACTGGATTCCATGTTATAACTCTTATGGTTTATGCCGGTTAATTCTCACAATAATGAACTAAGGTTACTTTTAAAGATCTCAGAAATTATTTTGAAGATGCTAAACTTGCATTGAGTATGATTTTGATTTATGTTTTCTACATTTTATCTTATGTTTTAGCTTGGTCATTGCATGTCATGTAAAGTCTCTTCTTAGCATGATTTTATAACTCTTACCCATTGCTATCATACTTAGTACATTACATGTACTAATGCATACTACTTGTGCCTGCATTGTTTCATAATGTAGGGTTCGATGCTCCTACCTCTCATACTCGTGGCTAGTAGATCCATTTAATATTTAAAGATTGTTGAATTCTCAAGTTTTGAGGGCCGAGACACTTTTATAGCTTTCTATCGTTCTAGTTTTCAGACATTTGTATGTAGTGGATGGGTTACATTCCAACCGCTTCCTTTGAGTTAGCATATGGATAGTTGAGACTTATGTTAGGCTCTCACTTTGTCAAACTCTTTTATAATATAAGACTGTTTCATTTGAAATCTTTATTTCCATTATTTTGTATGGTGTATACTAAGTGGATTGTGTAGGGACTTTCAAAATTTTATACACCATGTTAATACTAGGGTATACTTTGGATTTCTTTCTACGGTTCGTTGACCCTACTCGTAGAACTCAACCTTAAACCCAAAATTTTAGTAAGTCAAGATTGCTTATAAGGAACCTATCTACGACCCATAGATCATTAGACAGATCGTCCTGGTCAACCGTAGGATGAGATACTAGAACTTGATTTTTCAAAAATTATTCTCCCATTTCTACGAGACTGGTCTACGACCAATAGAAATTTCTACGACCCATAGACTGGTCTTCTAGACCTGAACCAGTAGCTACAATTTATTCAACCTTTTCCCATTTCAAAATCTGAGATGTTATAGTGAGTAAATAATTGTGATCTCAATAAATTGATTACTCAATAAGCATCAATTTTCATTTTTTTTTAAAAAAATGTAGACCATATACTCTTAAAACTGCAAAGATGGTAAATAATAGAAAAATTGAATAAATCATCTAGGTTTTACACATAAATATATCAAGTTGTATTTTGATATGCGTGAAATTTTATAAATTGTTCAAAATACAAAAATAAAAAAAAATCACAGATATATCAACCAATAATACATTCAATTATGATCACAAACATCATGTTGTCATATATTTGCCTTTTCAATTAGTAATATTAAACAACTCCTATTTCAAATATTGTATTGATTTGCTTTGGATTTATATACCAACGAACAACTCTTTCTAAATTATAAAGAGATAAGCATAAAAAAACATACCTAAACTATTGAGAGTGTGAGTTTCATACCTAAACTATTACTTTTTAGTTTGAGAAACACACATCTCTCTTTTATACCACTTCATCTCCCCCCCCCCCCCCCCCACAAATACTAATTTAGATATTATTTTAATTTTAAAAAGATAATTCTACCCACCTCACCTAATCTTTCGCTTGCAATTTTTTCCTCATTTTGTGTTACATATATACATATTGAAAACATTTTTTACTTGCCGTCGCGAGACGTTATTATTTTTTATTTATTTATGTTATATTCGTACACTAGTATAAAATTTTTTTTCCAAAAAATATATGTACGTACATATCTAACAAAAATGAGAAAAATGTAAAAAAAAAAAATTGGAGTAGAGGGTAAAATATGATGCTGTAGAACTTTTAATTTTTAAAAATAAAATAATATTTCAATTTTTTTAAGGGGGTGTTACGTGGAGGAGGTGATGGAGTGAGTTAATAATAATTCAAATTTTAATATTAAAAAATTATTTTTTAATGATAGTAATACTTTAATATTTAATTAATATTAATAGTTTATTATTTAATTTTTATCAAGGTGAAATATTTTACTCATGTAGAATGTGATGTGTCAATATTTTTTCAAATAAAAGAGAGAGTGCATTACGGTCATCACTGAAGTGTGTTTCTCAAACTAAAAATAATTATAATTTAGGCATGAAACAAAAAAAAAATAATTTAGGTGTATTTTTAATAATTTATCTCATTTTTCAAAAATATATTTTATCAAAATGAATTATGTGGCAAAAAATGTGTATGGTGGGCCAATGGTGGACGAAGTTGTTTTCCCACCTCGGAAAGGTCCTCCAATTGGGTCACCAGGTCCACATTCAAGTGAAGAATCTGATCACTTGTTCAGCTGCCCATTTCTTATACAATTTCACGAGGAAGAGAAGGCAGTGAATTGTTGAACATGGGCCTGGAAATCTTGGAACCTAACACCTGCATTCGTGGGTGTTGTACCAGCCGAAGAATCCCCATTCATCTCCCTCCTCCTTCTTATTCTCTCTCTCACCCTATTGCTCGAGGTCTTATTTATTTTACACTTCAAAATCTTTACAGACATGCAGCTATATACCAATTTTTTTACTAATCTTTATTTGGTTGCAGGGGCTGAAAGTGTGGTGTATGAAGCCATTCTTGATGGTAAAAAAGTTGCTGTTAAAAAACCCATCTTGTCCACATCTGAAGATATTGATAAATTCCATAAAGAACTGCAATTATTGTGGTGAATTTCCTTCCTTACTTTGTTTGATTAATGAAAATGTGTTTTCTATATAGCAAAGTAGATATCATGGAACAGCAAAGTAAGTAGTTCTTACTTTGTCCTTACCTATGAGCAAATTGTTTGTGAATTGGGGTTTTGATTTAGGTTTGCTAAATTGCTTTGACTGAATTTACCTCATAAACCAACAATTCTAAAAAAATAATGAAGTTTTGAGTGTCCCTAAAGTGAAAATGTAGTTACTCAAACAATTGCTTTTTTTATAAGATAAAAGTTTATAACCAAAATTGGTATTTATTGTACTTTTTTATTAGTTTTTGATTATGTAAATTCTAGTTAGAAGCTTAAGTATTCAATGTCACTGAGTTGAGACAAACAATTAGAACACTTTTTTTTTTTTGAAATACAGGAAGTA
This sequence comes from Solanum arcanum, assembly GCA_027789145.1. Taxonomy (NCBI): domain Eukaryota; kingdom Viridiplantae; phylum Streptophyta; class Magnoliopsida; order Solanales; family Solanaceae; genus Solanum; species Solanum arcanum. The sequence continues at coordinate 64,212,671 of CM050933.1, forward strand.
GCAAATTCTGTCACTTGGATAAGTAAAAGAACGATATTCAAAACAAAGAATGGCCTGAAATGCCTCTCAACTATCCTCCGTCTACCTTTCGGCTCCAAATACCCTGACGTTAACCTTTTGGCCCCAAAAAGTACCTCTTGGAACAAATTATTTCTTGTATGAATGCCACAAGTTTAAGAAAATTAAATTTAAAATGATTGAAAAGATCCCAAAAGAGAAAAGTGGAAGAGAGAGGAAGTGAAGGGGGTGGGCTATGGAACTCAAAATCAGGTCAATCATATAAGTCCATATATTGATTAATTTCAAATTCTTTTAACGGAGAAGGACCTAATATACTCCTAAACTATGAGATTTGGTACAATATTTCCCTCCATCCACCTTAGGAGTGTGAACCATTAGACATAAGGATATTTTCTAGCCAAAAGATTGAGGTCAGGGGTATCATTGAGCCAAAATATTGATGTCTAGGGTATTTGGGGGGCGAAAAGGAGGACAGAGGATTGTCTTGTACTAATTCAAATAGTTGAGGGCATTTTTTGCCCTTCTCCGTATATTTTTGTATACAAATTTACAATTTCTGATTGACAAAACTAGAATATCTACCTTTTAAGCCATATGAGGATACTCCCTACTTCTTGTTGTTGTGTTTCCCTACAAGAATATCATCAGTTATTGTTATGTATTTGAGGTTAGTTAATATATTTGTTTGTTAAGTTTTGTTAAAATGTCTTTTGGATATAGCACATTGGATCATTGGGGGATAGCAAAGCTAGTGGGGGCACACGCCAAGCCGCCAAATTACATGTTTTTCTTTGAATACTATGAGTCTGGAAATCTTGCCGGGAAATTACACGTGGATGAATGGAGTCCAAGTATCAGAGAGGCACTTGAAATCGCAGCTCGTTTAGGTGTGTTATGCATGTGCATTTTTCAGCTGCTTGTCTTTTTCCACGTAAACATGGATAATACAAACTTCTTTTTTTTTTCGGTGTGTGAATTGTTTAACCTATCAAATAAGGTTAATGATGTCATGTAATTCCAAAGAACTTATAACCTTTTCCACGAAGGATCATGTAAGTGATCAATCTTATGAAACTTGCATTGAGAATGCTATGCTATTGACTGTGCTTAGGCCAATATTCATTAATGAGGCGAGTTAAGATCCATGAGATGGCAAATTCAATTCCTAGCCAAGGCAAAAAAGAACAGTTGGTGATTTATTTCCATCTGTCTAAGATTTGGTGGATAGACATGTGCTTGTGGTAGGTAGCTGATGCCCCCATGGATTTAGTTGAGGTGCGCGCAAGCTGACGCAGACACCGTGGTTATTAAAAAATAAAAAGCAATTAAGCTTCTATTGGAAGACTACAATATCAGATTGTCATTGGTAGTAGATAACACATATGGTCTAAAAATAAAAAGGGAAAGAAAGGGCAGTGGATGGCACTTGAATCACTACTAGACACCTGGACTGCTATGAGATTTCGTAGTTTAATATTTATATCAACTACTGAGAATTTATTTAGCCATGATGAAATATATAGAAAAAAATCATTGGTGGTGGGAGTGCAATAGAAAATTTGTAGGAGGTGAAGCGAATACCAGGATGTTTCAGGAAATGCCATCACATCTTGTTGAGTCCTAGTTACATTTACAGATGAAAGAGAAATCTTCTAGCTAAGATGTTTTTTCCTACTAAAGTTAAGTATATCCCACACTTTTCCTCCTTCCTCAAGTTTTCCCTAAAACTGGCTATCTTTCCGAATGGCTTTAAGCATACAAGATGTTTGCTTAAATGGCATTTCTTTCTCCTAACACTTTTGATATCAAAGCACATCAGCTACCCTACTTTTTTGGCTACATAGGAAATATATTGAATTGTTTAGCCTACTTTGTTTTCTCTCCTTTATTCCTCTGTTAATAAAAACAAAACAATTTAATGTTAGTAATTTACAGTGCTCTCGCCTTTTACAGCAAAGGCCTTACAGTACCTACATAACCTTGGGATTGTGCACAGAGACGTGAAACCAGCAAACATTCTCGTAATGTCTTTGATCTCCCTGATTCTTTTTGCAGTATTTATGCATATCATTGTCCACTTTAATGAGTCCCTCTCCCTATTATCTCTAGACTTCCATTAATTTTTTTCGCTATACTGCAGCTTGATAGGCAGCTACAACCACATCTCGCGGACTTTGGTTTGGCCGAATACAAAAAAAATCTCAAACTAGTTTCCACTGAAAACTGGAAATCGACTGGCAAGCCTACTGGAGGTTTCCATAAAAGGAATATGGTTGGTACGCTTATTTACATGGCACCAGAGGTGCTGACGAAAGAGGTCCACACTGAAAAGTCTGATGTATATAGCTTTGGAATAACAGTGAAGTAAGTATTGTAGTCACCAGCTGCATTGCATCACAATAATAAATGGAAGTGATTCTGCAAGTTCACATACCTGCTACTAACTTGTTATGCCTGATTTCAATGTATATATGTGCTGTTTGAATGTTGTTTTTCTTCTAAACAAGTTTCTTCCTATATAGAATCATTGATTTGTTGTCATAATTCAGGGCTGTGATTTCTCCATGCATATGGAGTGGTGAGAAGGCTGGAAGAACAAAGGGCTGAGTATTTCTATAAGAAGTTCAATGAATTGAATCCAAATAAATAATTTTTCTTTTGATGACAAGGGAAACCCGCAATCGCTACCCTTTGGGTGCGCACAGGGTAAATTCCCAGTTTCGATGCAATAGCTCGCTAACCACATAAGAGAGTTAACCTGCACTAGGCAAGCCTGGTGCGATTAGCTCGACCCAGAAGGCAAACCCTTTGCTTTCGCTGGCAAGGGGTTTCGAACTAAATCCAAATAAATAATTTAGCTGTATATAAACTCTAACCAGACCCCACTTGATGGGATTTCACTGGGTATATTGTTATTGTTATATAAATTCTAGAGGAAAAGATCAGCATAAACATGATACATGCTCCATATAGGGTAAAAAAAAATTTCATCCCTAGCAAGTGAAAACTCATCCATTCACATTCCAAAACACGTTCTTGTCTACCTTAAACCGTCTCATATGTCATCTTACAAATACTGGAAACTAATAGACATTCACAGTCTAGAGATATCTTGTAAATACATTAACCCTCAACCTTCATACAGAAAACTCCCACATGAACTGAATGTTCTCTATGTAATGATGTCTGAAATAAAAACATGGATAAATACAACAAATTGAAGCTAAAAATGCTCAAGAAAATTGTACCCAAGGGTGTAGCCTAGTGGTCAATGAAGTAGGTTGAGCATCCCGAGGTCTCAGGTTCAAATCGCAACAGAGATAAAACACTACGGAGTAGTTTGATTTGAATACAAGTTATGATGAAGTTATGCTGGGATTAGTTATGATGGATAAGTTATGTTGAGTTTATTTTTTATTGAGTGTTTGGTTTGTTGTATTCAAAATAATATACGATGCATTAATTTTAAGAACAAGTTATTTGTTTTAAAAAATATCCTTCACGAATATGAAAAGTGGTGTATAAAAAAAGGTTCAAAGGGATATCTTCGTCATTTACCTATTTTATCCTGGATAAGTTATGCTAGAATTACTATACTACCCCAGGGAGGGATAACTTATTACGGTACTAATTATTAATCCTGGAATAAGTTATCCCGGACATACCAATCAAACAACAAATTAAGTGGCACTATAATTTAATCCCCATGACTATTTGGTGTGTTATCCTTCACACCAAACAACCCTAGGTGATTATTTCCTCTATCTAGCCTTGGTGGATAGAGTTACTTGGTGCATGTTGCTAGTGGGAGGTAGAAGTATAGGGGAAGTAGTCGAGGTGCACAAGCTGGCTGGAGACCACGGTTAACAAAACAAATAAAAAAACATGCTCCAGAAAATTCAAATGGAACGCCTTAGCTTTGACTTCGTCAAAGTTTCTTTAGTTGAAGAATCATTGATTCAGTGATGCTGCAAGGTAGATATTTCTCTTTTGATATATGTCACAAAGAGTGGTAAATGTATGGATAATAGCTCTGGTAATTTGATGCTCCTGCTTGCTTAGCAAAGCTGAATTGATTACCTTGTCCACCATGTAGCTCTTCTAAACTTTGCAAATTATATGAACTTCTTGTCTTCCAAAAATAGTTGGTTACGTAACAAGCTGAAAACATTCAATGATGTTGATACAGTGATTAATGCAGCTTCTGTAGCCGTCAGCTACTTTAAGTCATTATCTTGATATCCTATCTCTGCATCCACATGGATCCGTCGATATTCTTGTGTGTAGAAGCAAGTTAATCAGCTACTGTGTATTCTCTTTTCTTTTTTTTGACTGCTCTAATTATTATCAGATAGAAGATTGCTCACAGAAAGGCTTTCTGAGTTGTAAAAAGTGGTTTGGGCATTGTTTTCCCCAACTTGGATACAAATGACTTCTTCAGACTTTTCATGCAAGATGTTTCATGGGTAACTACCAAGTCCTGTGTTTCAGTCTTAATTATCAAAACAAACATATTAGCTTTTCTAGGTGACATACCTCTTACCACCTTTACAATATTGTGATAAGAATTTAAGAACTCTGTATGGGCTACTCATGCAAGAAGAGGATTGTGTGACCTCTTAAGGCCTCAGAATTTATTTCAGGAAGTGTGGTTTTCAGAAACTTTTGTGTGTCCCATGATAATAATTTGAGACACATTGCTATTTGCAGAGACAACAACAACAAACCCAGTGTAATCCCACGGGTAGTCTGGGGAGAGTAGAGTGTATGAAGACCTTACCCCTACCTTGAGAAGGTAGAGAGACTGTTTCGTTAGACCTTCGGCTCGATGTTTGCAGCAGCATTGCTTCTGTTTTCTATTACTCATTAGATCCTTGGCTCGAAGTTTGCAGCAGCATTGCTTTTATTTTCTATTATTATCTTCTTTTTAATGGATCATGACAAAGACCAGGTTGTTCCCATAATGAGCTAGTTTTGTGTGACTGTATCCAATCTACTGGCATATCCGTTTTTCTTTTGTTAGTGATGCTATGCTGGAAAATACGTTGATGGCGGTGCTAGCAGTAGCAAGGATTAAACTGTCCTCAATTTGTAATTGATGCTAAAAGCCTAAAACATGCATGGACTAACTCTTTTTTTGAAACTTCTTTTGAAATGTATTTTTGTATTTCTACATTCTAAGAGCTTGTGGATTTAACATGTTGCAGTGAACTTCTTACTGGCATAGTTCCATACACTGATCTTCGTGCTGAGACACAGGTTGGTGTTTTTTCACTTCCTGTTCACTATTTGGAAATCAATTTTTTTGATGCATACAATTGTGAAAATTTATCATATAATGTTGTTTGATTGTTTACAAATCAGTGCTATTGATTCTTTCCTTCAGTGATTCTTGATAGAATGGTTTGATCCTATAGGCTTACGTATGACGAAATCTACGACTAGATGCCTTACACTTGATCTGGCCATTAGATTACCACCATTTAAATGCAATATACTGAGGTGGATAATCTATTTAAAGGAGATCCTGCCACTTTGCATAGAAATTACTTAACAATCTTTACATGTGCATTGTTCTCATATAACCGTCCTTCCAGGAGACCTCTGATAATTCAAATTACAACACTCCATTTACTATTGCAAGGAGCTTGGAGAAACTGACTTAGCACAGTAAAATTGAATGAGATGTCAGTTTGTGTAATTATGAGATGAGTTAGTTAACAAGTCTCCTGTATCAACCTATCCTTCAGAGGCTCCTTCTCCAGGTACAAGTTAAACATTTGGGGTATCAGTAGGTGTGCAGTCTCTCATACCAGTTTCTTCCATTATATGTGACGCTATTTTCATTATGAAATGACAAAACCACTACCGAGTTGTGCCTTTTCGGTGCCTCAAAAATGTTTCAAGTTCCAAAAATCCGTAGTTTTATAATAACTGGAGATATTGTTTAACTGGGGTGATCTTTCCATGATCTTCTATTATGAAAATGTTATCAATATAAATGATCAAGAAAATGTGCTTGCCATGAAAAGAATGTATTTGAAATACTGAACGAGTTGCTTCACCTGAAAGTATGTTGAATTGCCTGACAACAGTGCTGAAATGGCGAAACCATCATTTTTTTTATGACAAGGGGAACCCGCAGCCGACAGGGTAAAACCCCTGCTCATATGCAATAGCTCGCAAGCCACATAGGAGAGGTAACCTACACTAGCCAAGCCCGGTGCGACGAGCTCGACCCAGAAGGCAAATCCCTTGCTTTCGCTGATAAGGGGTTTCGAACCTGAGACCTCCATCATGAAAGTCCCAAGCCTAAACCACTGGGTCACCCCAAAGGGTACCATGATTTTTGTAAAACCATAAAGGGATGACACGTCAACACATTAATCTAGACTCCCTTTGAGCAATAAAACGCTGGTGGTTATTCAATATAAATTGTCAATATTGTCCCTTACATAGGTTCTACACAGGAATAGACAAACTGACTACGTTAGCCCAACATGTTCTTGATTTATGTACTAATATATGTTTAAGTTTTATGAACACTCTGGGCTGTAGGACTCAAGTAATAGTAATGAGGGAAGAAGGTGAGTCTCACCTATTGCTTTAACTGCAATCTTTTATCCATTAGCTATTATAGCAGTGGAAAGGGTCAAAGAAGAAGCATGTAAGTATGATTGTATGTGTCATAGCGTCTACTATACTAGGAATGTAAATGAACCAATGAGATGATCCTATAGAAAAAGATAATTTCTTAAGAATAGGTTATATGTTTTATCTTCCATTTCCTCTTCATGAAGATGTTAAATGAATATTTATTGCTACAATAGACTAATTTTTTGAAGCCAATCAAACGCATGCTCATTCTAGTTGTGCATTTTCTAATCTTGTATATCTGATCATTATACTAGGGGGTGTTTGTATGGCTTTTTTAAGTGACTTATAAGCCAAAAGCTGAAAGTCATAAGTTGGAGAAGCCCAATTTTTGGCTTTTGGCTTATTTTTGTACTTTTTCAGCCTTAAGAAACTGCTTACCAAACACTTCCAAAACTAAAAAAGAGCTTAAAAGCCAAAATCCGTTGAAAATAAGGAAATCCAAACACTCACTAGATAGAACCAATTTTATGGTTATAAAGATTCATAGAATGCGGTTCTTCTTTTGAAATGACAGAGAACTTGCAGTTTTTCTCCTTCACATACAAGATGGGAGTTGGTTTTTAATTCAAGAAACTGTTTTTCGAATGCATCATCTTTTTTTTTTTACATTTGGAAAGAGGTCACGAGCAGTTGATTTTGTCTGTCATATATCTTAGATGCTTTCTGGTTCCTATATCTACGTGTGGCAGGCCCATACGGTGCTTGAAATGAACTACACTGAGCAGCAACTTACTGCAGCCGTTGTATCTGAAGGCTTACGACCCGTTCTAGCTGACATTCAATCCAGCGCTCCAGCAAGTTTAGTCTCTTTGATAGAAAGATGTTGGGATAAAGATCCACAAAATAGGCCTTCTTTTGATGATATTGTCGTGGAACTTGATTTCATTCTGGAACATGATGTTGGAAGGGGCTGTATGGAGAAGGCCTCAGGGGAAGCTTTTATTTCTTCAAATGGCGTTGATGCTGCAAATTTCCAAACCTATCAGGAGAATATTAGCTGGTTCAGTCAAGGTAAAGACTTTATGAAAAGAGTTCCTACTGCCCTTGCTGCTAGCACATGGCTGGATTCTTCAGATGATCATATCTATAGTCCAGTTCTGTCTTGGGGTTCCTTTGCATCATGTGGGAGAAGGGAAACAATGGAAGATAGACACTTCCTTATGCCTCAGTTGTGTGATGAAAAGGATATTCACATCTTTGCAATCTTTGATGGTCATCGAGGTAGTATACCAAGTCCTTCCTCTGTTGAATTGAATGACCACTGAGTATTCAACATGTTGAAAAAAAGGAAACGGGATTGACTAAATTTCTGAATTTCTACCATTTTGCCCTTAGGTTAACTATCATTAGAAGGGAAATAAATAGTTTGTTACACACATCCAACCTGAATGTTCTCATTAGCTTTGTTAGATTAAAGAGCTGGAAATGTAGGTGTCTAGTAAATTTTTGGAGGAACACGTTGGTATCATATGTTATCTCATGTCTTTAATACTTGGTTTTTGAAAAACAAGGAACATTGTGTCCGATATCATATAGCTTTTTCTTCACTTCTATATAGTAACAACAGTAACAAAACTCAAGAGCAATGCGAGTTAAAATAGTAATAATAATGAAGTGGCATAATATCTTGCTATTATTAGTGTATGTTAACAGAATCTTGTGACATTTTCCAAAAGGGTTTGACAAAATGATTGAATGGTTAACAGTAACAAAACTCAAGAGCAATGCGAGTTAAAATAGTAATAATAATGAAGTGGCATAATATCTTGCTATTATTAGTGTATGTTAACAGAATCTTGTGACATTTTCCAAAAGGGTTTGACAAAATGATTGAATGGTTAACTCCTTTTGTTGGACTATATTACCCTCACCTCTGATTTGGCATTATTACAGAGAGCAGCGTCCCTTTAATCTGGAAACTGTGTTGGCATTTGATTCCTTAATATTTGCTGTTTGTTGTACTCGAAATGAACTTTCCATTTGTCTAAGCACTTCTCATAAAATAAGTTCAAATAATATTTGAATAATTTGGTATTCTAATAGCAACTGATGTTAAAGTGATGTTTCGAGGATGCTTAAGTAATTTTCTTACCTAAGTGATTGTACTTTATGGTTAAGGAAACAAAGGAGATACCAGTCACTATGAAGCCATTTTATTTCTCGTAAGTGAAACTTATTATAAACATTTTTCACTCGAATATGGCCGTCTTAACTAGTGTGCCTACAGGTTCAGCAGCTGCTGAGTTTTCCTCTGGAGCTTTACCAGGATTTTTGCAGAATCTTGGTTCAGTTTGCAGGTTTTACATGCTTAACTTGTGATTTTTTTGTTTGTGAATGACCAAGAAGTTTTCAATGAGTCAAGGCACTCAACTCTTGGATGTTTATGACTTTGCAGTCCCTCTGATGCGCTTTTTGAAGCATTCATAAAGACAGATGTTGCATTCAGGACACAACTTGATTCTTCTCGCAAACGCAAGGGAGCAGTTCAGAAAGATTGGCACCCTGGTTGTACTGCAATAGCTGCTCTTATCGTCAGAAACAAACTTATTGTTGCTAATGCTGGTGATTGCAGAACAATTCTGTGTCGATCTGGGATTCCATATGCTCTAAGTAGGGTAAGATGATTCATTTTCTTAGCTAGCTTTCTGATGAATTACAAGGCTTTGCATTTCCACTGATATATGGTACTGTCATAGGATCATGTTGCAAGTTGTCTTGAGGAGCGGGAACGTATTATCCGTGCAGGTGGCCTTGTCAAATGGCAAGTGGATACATGGAGGGTGGGTGATGCGGCTCTCCAGGTTTGTCTACCCAATTTTACATATTTTCATAGACACTGCTTAATGATTGCATAGTATCTAGAGCACACTTTTTTCTTCCATTTCTACCAAATTCTTGCCAGTTTTCAGCTTCAGCTTGGATGTTCTTGTTTGTCCCTTCTATGTGTGTGTATACTCTGGAGGTTTGCATTTATGCAAACTTCCCAGTTTGTTGGAGTAGTTCCCTTGTTATATCCTGTGTCTGTTAGATTCTCACTTGCCTCTGATACCAGTTCCATTTGAAATATATACAATAAGCTATGTGATGTTATAAAAAGTAGCACTGGTGCATGTTCCAAATGTATATACACACAGTGGTGTACGCAGGATCTTTTTGTAAGTGTTGTCAATATTTAAAAATAAATAAATAATAAATAATCGATATAAAAATATTAAATTAATAAAAATTATTTAAAATGTACTAATAAAACATAAATCAAGTAAACTACTACAACTCTCCTCGACGAGCTTTCATATTTTGAAATGTGTTCATAATAGCCTCATCGGGGATAGTACTAAATATTTTTTTCTCTATATAAGGCACCAAACAACCACTCAAAAGCTCATCATTCATTCGATTTCGTAAATCAGTCTTAATCAATTTCTTCGCCGAGAAAGCTCTTTTGACTTTAGCTGTAGCCACCAGCAAAAGTAAAGCAAATTTAACTAGTCAAAAAACAAGAGGATAAGTTATGTGCTTCTTCGTCTCTACTAGTATCTTGGAAAGATTAGAAAGTCCGTTAAGACCGAAGAACCTTTTGTCAGGATCTCTAACATCGACAATGTAATTTTCAAGCTGAAAGCGAAGGTCAACTATAGAGTATTTATCAAAATCATCAGGGTATAACTCAGCCAATCTCAGTATCTTTTCCATATCAAAGTTAGAAAAAGAATCAACTGGGTTCAAGCAAGAAATTAGCCAGAAGAAAATCAGTTGTCACCTCATCAAAGAGATTATTGAGTGAGTTCTTGACGTTGCCAATCAATAATCTAATAAAATACTTCTACTCGATAGTGATGTAAAATAGTATACTCAACAATTCTACGACGTGATCTTCCACGTATAACATAAAACTCTTCAAATTTAGGTATCAAAATATCATATTTGACACAAAACTTAGATACCTCTTTTATAAGTGAATCCCAACCTTCATCCCGTAGTTGTTGCAGTCGATTCTTTGCCACTCCAACGAGTGACATGGCATTTGCAATGTCTTTCTCTTTCTTTTGAAAAGCAGCATTTAGATCATTTGTAATTGCCAAAACAATGCACATGAAATGCAACATGAAGACAATATCAAATGTTAAACATGCTATAGGATATACTTTTGCCCTACATTTCTCTTCAAAACGAGAATTAACAGCAATAGCATCAAGTACATTAGTGATAGGACCAAACATGAGGATAAAATTGTTAAAAGATTTATAATGAGATCCCTATCTAGTATCACCTGCTCTAGCAAGACCTATTTCTTGGTTCAAGCCCTTACCAGTTTCAAGTTCACCTTTACGTAATGCTTTTTCAATTTCTTTTGCTTGAGCTCGCGTAGTTCATGTCTACGCTTGAAAGAAGCTCCCACCATATTTAGTATATCAGAAACCAATAACAAAAGCTCTTGCACTTCATCACATCTTTTAGAAACTGCAACACCAGTTAATTGAAGTTGATGTGCAAAACAATGAATAATATGAGCACCTTTACTTTCTTGTTGCATCGATTTTTTTAGCCCATTTAAGTCCACGTATATAAGATCGACTTAAAGGATATTGAGCAAGTAAATCAATAATTCCATTCTTTATAGACAAAGCAGTAGTATCACGAATATGAACAATACCAAGAAATCGTTCCATCACACTTTCCCTTCTATCAACATATCGTAAGACAATAGCCATTTCCTCGTTACATGAAATATCACGAGATTCATCAACTAAGATGGAAAAGTGATCATCATTTAAATCCTCAATTATACACTTAATTGTTTCAATCTTACATGAATTGATAATATCTTTTTGAATACATGGAGAAGTTGATTAGTCTTTGGAGCTTTTTTAAATGCATTGTCAATATTATCACATAGCTTCGCATACCAAGTAAGGAGCTCAATATAATTACCTCTATTATAAGGGGATACATCTTCACGATGGCCTCGAAATGACAATCCTTGCTTCAAAAGATATCTTATCACATTAATTGCAGCTTCCAAACGAGTACGGTATTCTAATGTTTGCTGGTCAGATTGTTTAGCAAATGCACTTTGAATGGATTGTTTTTGTCTCAATAAATCTTCACAATTTCGTCTTGATTGATTATGAACACTGTTTGGCTTACCAATATGCTCATCAAGGTTGCACTTCTTATTCCAACTTGTAAACCCTATGGTTGAAAATACATTGCCTCCTCCTTGATTAATTCTTTCATCTTGAAACAAATAACAATAGAAACAAAATGCTGCATCTTTTGTTATAGTATACTCCAACCAATCATACTCACGAAACTATTCAACACTTAACGATGTAAGTTACCATAAAAATTCGACTGAGGAAATTGATGATTTTTTGGTTGAAAAGGACCATTTTGAAGATACATTCTTCTTATTGCATCATGCTCATTCGGATGATACTTTCGAATTGGTAACCTTTCTCCAGGATCAAATTTTAAGCAATTTATATTGACTCTTTCACTTTGTCGACCTTGTTCCAACTCATTACCGTTTTCTTCTTCTAATTTAAAAGAATTTTGAGGTGTTGAACTTGATTTTGAAAGATTGCGAGATACTTTAGAATAATCTCTCCATTGATTTGGTTTGAATTGCAAATTTAAATAATTTTGATAACTCCAAACAATTTCAAGAAATTAAATTTATAAACATTGATATTTCAAGAAATTTCAATTAAAACTAAAAAGATGGGAGATAAAAGAAAAGAGAACTTAAAATTAAAGAAAAAACCACAGTAGCATCAAGCTATCAACGACTGCAACAACACTTGAAGGTTTGTTTTCAACTTAGATTTTACTTTATCACTTGTTATTGTATCCAATTCTGATTTGAATAAGTAAATTTTTTTTATAATAGGTTATATGTAGTATTTTACCTCAACTGAGTAATTTACCTAATTTGAGTAGGAAATGTTTTACTTTATGTCTTAATTATTGTATCCAATTCTGATTTGAATAAGTAAAAAAAAATTATAATAGGTTATATGTAGTATTTTAGTTCAATTGGGTTATTTTAGCCTAATTTGAGTAGGAATAGGGTTAAACTTTTCTCTGAAAGACGCTCAAAAATTGAAGCAAAAAACGCGCTTACTGGGATTCGAACCCGGGTGCGTTGAGAGACATGACTACTTCACTCAGTTTGAACCAAACGTGCCACGATACTTCCTTGTTTAAGGAGTGTCATATATTAGTATTTATACTTGTGTTTTTATTTTTTCAGATTTATGTATACATATAAATACTAAAAAATTTCATCGAAGCCGTGTCGGCTGACCCCCTTGATATAAGGTGGGTCCGCCCATGTATACACATTATCCAATACTTTTAGCAAGGGAAAGTGTATATATATCACATTATCCAATCCTTAGTAAGGGAAGTGGTGTCTGCATTATATTAATTCATTAACAGTTATAAAAAGTTTAGATATCATGAAGCTCAATGATCAAGTTGTTATACAAGTTATAAATGTATATATATCAAAATAAGTGGTCATTGTATGTACTTCCTTGACTCCTTCATGTATTGTATGGCGAATGATAAGTTAATGACTTGTGTTATACAAGTATGGAAAATATTTTACATTCCAAAATGATATGTGGGGGTGGTCGACACCTCTAGACTAGCAGCAAATAGCATTGGATTTGTATTTGGCAGAATACATTATTTTAACAGTTGGTTATTTAGGCAGGCCAGCGAAAGCAAGGGGTTTGCCTTCTGGGTCAAGCTCGTCGCACCAGGCTTGCCTGGTGCGGGTTACCTCTCCTATGTGGTTTGCGAGGTATTACATAGGAGCGGGGATTTTACCCTGTGCGCACCCAAAGGGTAGAGGCTGTGGGTTTCCCTTTTCATCAAAAAATAAAAATAAAAATACTTGGTGATTTATAGAATCTTCCAAAATATAGATATTGTATTATCATTTAGTAATCTGATTGTATTTACTTTCCCTAGGTCACAAGGTCTATTGGCGATGATGATCTGAAGCCAGCTGTAACTGCAGAACCTGAGATAACTTCGACTACTCTTTCTGCCGAGGATGAATACATTGTACGGATTACAACAACAAAATTTCATTCCGTGATATTTCAGTGTACTAATTGTTATCAAATCCTAGTAGTGAATATATGTTTATATGTGACCAAATTTTACCCACTTCCAGACCAATAAGTTGATGCTCAGATCGGATTTACCTTCTTATCTCTGATTCTATTAAAACAAGTTATTTGCAAGCACATACTGCGTTGTTGCACAATCAGTCCCCACATAAGGGTCTGTTTTTCAACTTCCATTAAAGATAATGACAAATAACATACAGCTAAGGACATGGACTCCGTTCTGTTACTAATATAATTTGTTTGTTTGAGGCCCTATGTTTCCTTGACTGTTGTTGCTTCCTCTTTGCATCCACTCTTATTACTTTGACTTTGAAATGTATGGGTACTTCTGTTTTTGTTTTCTTCCTTTTCTCCTCTGTTTTTAATAGGGGATTGGATATTAATTTAACTGGTAGCGTGAATATTTTGGGTGGGGAAAGGAAGTAGAGTAGGGATGCGAAAGTCTAATGCTGATTTTGGAATTTGTAAACTGCATTAGATTTTTGAAGGGCTCTCACAAGGTCATTTCAAGGCATTCATAGTAAGCATGCATAGTTGTTATTAGTTAAGAAAGTCCAAAAGCCAAACATTTGAATTCTTGTTCCAATTTAGAGTTACCTAATCGTATGAGTTCATTGTGCTCGTCTTTGGGCGTTACCATCCAGTTAAATTGAAGTTGCATATCATTAAAACATTTTACCCTTAAGTATCTTTGGTATGTGGAATTTGCCACCAATTAAGCCAAAAGGTTTTTGGTCAAGTGTTTTCTAGCTTTCTAGTTTTCTATCTCCAGATAACTTGATAGATCATTTATCAGCCAGTTGTGGATGGAGTGATTCTAAAGGAGCAAAATAGGAGATTAGGGTCCCTGGTGAGAGATATGTAACTGCAGCCCCTTGTGTATAGAAAGAGCGCACTATTATCTCGTGAATCCCCTTTGTTTTTTCTTTATTTTCCTCTTCTCGTGGTTTCTGTGTATATTAGGACATTCTCATTGCTATTTTGCTTCTAATCTTGACTTAATAATGTGTCTGTACCAATGTTATCATCAACAACTGTCAATTAATTGCTCCAGTAGTTGACAATATGTATATAGTGATACAAGTTATGATATTACAGTTCTGATGCTTGTTTTGTTTGAATTTAAAATGATGGTATGTATATAGTGATGCATGTTTATTTGCTTTATCAGGTAATGGCAAGTGATGGGCTTTGGGATGTTGTTAGTGAGAAAGATGTAGTGAACATAATCAGAGACACAGTGAAAGAAGCAGGAATGTGTTCAAAGAGGCTAGCGACAGAAGCTGCGGAAAGAGGGAGCAAAGACAACATAACTGTTATTGTTATTTTCTTGCGTCCAGTTTCCACAGCCGAGAGAATCTATTAGCTACCTCTGCTTACTTGTTGCTATCATCATTCTTTGTGAATCAATTCATCACTAACTTATTTGGATCAGTTGAGTATCTATGCTTTCAACTTCTATTTTTGGAAAAATCTTAAAATACACTTAAGCAGTTGATTAGTTATCTTATCCAACGTTTTTTTTTTATAATCTAATTTACGTACCGGCTTTTTTACTTTTTTTCTTTCTTTCTATATTCAATAATTTTTCTTTTAATTAGTACAATTTTTGTTTTCAATATTAACTATCAAAAACAATTTTTTCTAGCATATAGTATGTCAGTTGAAGTCTATATATATATATATATATATATATATATTAAAAGTTCACACCTTTTAATATTAATGGGTAGTGACTTTTCCAAAGGGTTGTAGCTTTTTGATAGAGTTATGACTTTTACGATGAGTTATTACATTTTCGATGAGTTATGACTTTTCTGAAGGATTGCGATCTATCTGATAAGGCATAATAACCACTTTTTCGTATTATCCTTTGTTGTCTATAAATATGAAGGTTTTCTCACTTTGAATTTTGTACGTTTTCTATTTTTTGTCTTTACACAAGAAAGATTGTAATAGTAGCTCAATTATGCAATTACAACTTTTGATGCGGCAAAATTAAATAGTTGAACAAAAATTGATGCAACAAGGAGATGAAATAGTTCAACTTCAAACAAGAAGACTATCTAGATAACTAATATGTACTCATTTCTATTGCCGTAAATATAATTTTGCAACTATTTCAACTTGACAAGAGTTAAATTACTTTTTGTTGCACAAACTACAACTTGGTGTTCAAGTTGTGAAAAGTGTCAAATTGTTGGAGAAAAAGGATTTGATCAAACACTTGTTTGAAGAGTCCAAATATGTACTTATTTTCATTACCATAAATATATTTTTGCAACTTCTACTTGACAAGAAGTTCAATTATTTTCTATTGCACAAATTACAACTTGGTGATCAAGTTGTGAAAAATCTCAAATAGTTGAAGAAACATAATTTGATCAAAAACTTGTTTGAAGTGGCTAAACTAGAATGGATAAGTACTCATCCATTTCCAATTTATTTGTTATACTTATATTTATGTTCAATTTAATATGAATGTTCTTTTCTTTTGGTTGTTGGGGGTGTATATTTAAGACCACAAAGTAAAAAGACATTCTTAATGCATATCCTTAAATTAATTTTTTTTATATTATTCAAAATTTCATATCAAATTTAAATTAGACAAATCTATATCCATCTTTTGTATCTTATGTACTAACTTAGTTGAATGAACTACATAACTTAAATGATAAATTATTATAGTACCACCAACATAAAACACCAAACATAATATATATAATATAAATATATATATACAAAATTTTATATGAAGTATTATGGGATAAATGTGGAACATATATTCCCAGATCTAGTATTAATACAAGTAGGAAGCACCAATGTAAAAAGTTAAATTATCATCTTGCCCTATACACTAGATTAAAATTTAATTAAATATTTAATTTAATACAATATTTTAATCACACAATGGTAGAATTAGAAGTTCATACGCCCTTTAATTATTATATTATTATTTTCTTTGATAAATAAGTGCATTGATATTGCGTTTAGTCATAATCATAAATCTCATAACAGAAGAATTTGAAAAGTTATGATTGATAAATTAATGTAACCGAAATTTTTTCTTTCTGAAATAGCTATATTTTCCCTTCTAAATAGACGCCACTATATATATATATATATATATATATATATATATATATATATTGGATTACCATTTTACCCCTTCATTATATTAAAATGTTATAAATTAATTAGTAAAAATAAAATTATAATTCATCCAAGGCTTAATTATGAACATGTTTCACGTTCAAAAATAAATTTTGCGTGTTTAGATAAATATAACGTCAAAAACATTTTAAGTTCTTGGTTACATTAATTTAGGAAACTGTTGAATGCCTTGAATCGGACCCGTTACAACAGAAAGGACGGGGTCTTTCTTTGCCGGTCGAAGTCGGGGGTCCAGGCGACGCGCTCGGCCTGGTCCGGCGAGGCGCCTGACAGTATACAATGTTGTTGTATTGGGCTCTTAATTATCTCTCAATTACGTATGTTGGGCCCCAAGTGCATTGCGTAGCTTAGCACTATATATGACGCTATGGCAAACCCTATTCGTCAGATTCGCTTTTGCCTCTCCATAATAAAACTGCTCCCTCTCTTCCCCGTGGACGTAGCCAATTTATTGGTGAACCACGTAAATCTGTTGTCTTGTTTTTCGCATTTATATTTTCTCGTATTATCTCGAATTCCGCACAACAAATTGGTATCAGAGCCTCTCGGTTAATCGGTGTTCTTGAAGAATTCAAGATGTCTGCTTTGAACGTGAAAATCGACAAATTCACAGGGAGGAACAGTTTCAGTTTATGGCAGATCAAGATGCGGGCTTTGTTGAAACAACAAGGCTTCTGGGCGCCGTTGTCGAAAGATAAGAACGCCGTCGTTACTCCTGAGATGGCGATTCTGGAGGAAAAAGTACACTCGACGATCATGCTGTGTCTCGCTAATAACGTCATCACGGAGGTCTCGGATGAAGAGACTGCTGCTGGTCTGTGGTTGAAGTTGGAGAGTTTGTACATGACAAAATCTCTAACCAACAAGCTGCTTCTGAAACAACGTCTATTCGGTTTACGAATGGCTGAAGGTACACAACTCAGGGAACATTTAGAGCAATTGAATACTTTGTTATTAGAATTGCGTAATATCGATGTGAAGATCGAGAATGAAGATGCTGCCCTAATTCTACGTGTCGGTTCGTGACACCCGATCCCCTAATACTACGTGTCGGTTCGTGACACCCGTCCCACTAATACTATGTGTCGGAACGTGACACTCCGATCCACTAATCTCATTCTATCAATTCATCAAGCCTTCTCTATACCAAGGCGTCATCAATCCCATTACTTTAATTTATCAAGCCTTCTTTTATACCAAGGCATCATCATTAATATCGTAGATTAAAGTTTCTTTTCAAGATTTGGGATTCAATAGTTTCATCATGGTTATTTTATCACAATCACATAATCATATTCATGCAAGCATACAATTAAGCATATAGACAGGTTTACAATACTACCAATACATATCATTCGCTATTAAGAGTCTACTACGAATAGCATGAAAACCATAACCTACCTCCACCGAAGACTAGTGATCAAGCATGAAATTCCCAAGCTTGTGTTTTCCTCTTCTCCCTCGTTCGATCCTCTCTCTCTCTTGTTCTTTCTATTTTCTTTATTCAAACCTCTTTCTTTTACCCTAATTAACATATAATTAAGAATGAAAGATGGTAATAATAACCCACTAATTAATTTAAGGTTACCTCTTTTAACCCCCAAGAATTTGAGTTATTAATATAAACCCACGAAATATATATTTATAGCAGGAATAGTCCAAAATGCCCCCTTAAAACTTAACAGAAATCCGACTCCTCCTGGGATCACGCAACCTGTGACGGCCCGTCGTGCCTGCGACGGTCCGTCATGCAGGTTCGTTATGGACTCAATTTGTTTAAGGAGTCTGTGACGGCCCATCGTGCCTACGACGGTCCGTCCTGCACTTCCGTCACGACGTTCAGAGAATCGTTCCCTGTACCAACTTTTCAAGAGTTGAAGTGTTTTGAAATGAGAGTTCACGACGTTTCGTCATACCTATGACGGTCCGTTCTGCAGGTCCGTCACAGAATTCAGAGAGTCGATTTCAGTGCTTAGATTTCAGAATTCCTAAGTGTTTTGGAACGAGACACCCTCGACGGTCCGTCGTGCCCATGACGGTCCGTCGTGGGGTCCATCGTTTCAGCCAGTTTTCCAGAAATAAAATCTGCTGCTCAAAACGACTAAACAGGTCGTTACAATAGATACCAATTTACCCATCGTTCGTCCTCGAACGATTACAAGAAGAAAAACAAGGGCGAGAAGGAGTACCTGTATCTTTAAACAGGTGTGGGTATCTTTCTTGCATATCGACCTCCTTCTCCCAAGTAGCTTCTTCAACCGGCCGATTCTTCCATTGCAACTTGATGGATGCAATCTCCCTCGACCTCAACTTGCGGACTTCTCTATCTAAGATAGCAACAAGTTCCTCCTCATAAGACAAATTCTCATCAAGCAGGACCGAATCCCAACGGATAATGTAGTTTCCATCCCCATGGTATCTTTTCAACATAGACACATGGAATACCGGATGCACTCCGGACAGCCCTGGAGGCAAGGCTAGCTCATAAGCCACCTCCCCTACTCGCTTCAGTACTTCAAAGGGACCAATGTACCTTGGGCTTAGCTTGCCTCTTTTACCAAACCGCATCACCCTTTCCATTGACGAAACTTTTAACAAGACTTGTTCACCCTCCATGAACTCTAAGTCTCTAACCTTTCGATCTGCATATTCTTTTTGCCTACTTTGCGCCGCTAGAAGTTTTTCTTGAATAGATTTCACATTCTCTAATGAATCTCTCAAAAGGTCAGTACCCCAAGGTCTAACCTCAAATGCATCAAACCACCCAATGGGAGACCTACATCTCCTCCCATACAACGCTTCAAATGGATCCATGTCTATACTGGAGTGATAGCTATTGTTGTATGAAAACTCCGCTAAGGGTAAGAAGTTATCCCAATGACCACCAAATTCTATCACACAGGCACGAAGCATATCCTCCAACACTTGAATCGTTCGCTCAGACTGACCATCGGTATGAGGATGGAACGCGGTACTAAGGTCCAACCTAGTACCCAATTCCGCATGCAATGTTTTCCAAAACATAGAAGTAAACTGCGTACCTCTATCTGATATGATGGATAGTGGAACCCCATGCAATCGAACGATTTCTGAGATATAGATCTTGGCTAACTTCTCGGCATTGTAAGTCACCTTGACCGGAATGAAATGAGCAGACTTAGTTAACCTATCGACAATCACCCAAATAGAGTCATACTTACCCATTGTTTTTGGAAGACCAACCACGAAGTCCATTGCGATTCTCTCCCATTTCCATTCCGGAATGAGCATTCTCTGAAGTATTCCTCTGGGCCTTTGGTGTTCATACTTTACTTGTTGACAGTTTGGACACTTGGCAATAAAGTCAACAATATCACGCTTCATTCTAATCCACCAAAAGTGTTGCTTTAGGTCATGATACATCTTGGTTGCACCCGAATGTATAGAATACCTTGAACTATGAGCCTCTGTCAGAATAATGTTGATCAAATCATCGACGCGGGGTACACATACCCTTCCCTTAATCCTCAACACACCTTCCTCATCGATTGTCGCTTCTTTAGCCTCTCCTTGCAACACTTTATCTCGGATCCGAATCAATTTCTCATCATTAAACTGATTTCCCTTGATCTTGTCAAGGAAGGAAGATCTTGCCTCCACACAAGCCAACATCCTCCCTTCTCATTTACTTCTAACCTCATAAGGTCGTTAGCCAGAATCTGAACACCTCTAGCCAATGGGCGTCTAGAATCTTGCAAGTGAGCTAGACTTCCCATGCTTCCCGCCTTTCTACTTAAAGCATCTGCTACAACATTCGCTTTTCCCGGATGATACAAGATAGTGATATCGTAGTCCTTTAGTAACTCCATCCATCTCCTCTTTCTTAAGTTCAAATCTTTCTGAGTAAAGACATACTGAAGGCTACGATGATCCGTGTAGACCTCACACTTAACCCCATATAAATAGTGTCTCCATTGCTTTAATGCAAACACTACCACAGCCAATTCCAAATCGTGGGTCGGATAGTTACGTTCATGCACCTTTAATTGCCTTGAAGCATAAGCAATCACACTCTTCTCTTGCATTATTACTGCACCTAAACCAGAATAGGATGCATCACAATAAACAATGAAGTTCTTACCTTCCATGGGCAAGGTGAGAATGGGTGCGGTAGTCAACAAAGTCTTGAGCTTCTGAAAGCTTTCTTCACACTCGTTCGACCATACAAATGGAACATTCTGCTTAGTCAAGTTCCTCAATTGGGAAGCAATAGAAGAGAATCCCTTGACAAATCGGCGGTAGTAGCTAGCTAACCCAACAAAGCTCCTTATTTCTGACACATTAGTGGGTCTTACCCAATTCTTCACTGTCTCAATCTTAGAAGGATCTACTATTACTCCATCCTTAGAAACTACGTGCCCCAAGAAGGACACTGCATCTAGCCAAAACTCACACTTAGAGAACTTGGCATAAAGCTTTTTCTCCCTCAACATTTCCAATACCATTCTCAAATGCTCCTCATGTTCCTCCTTACTTTTAGAGTATATTAGTATATCATCAATAAATACGATCACAAAGAGATCCAAATATGGCTTAAAAATCCCGTTCATCAAGCTCATGAACGCAGCAGGGGCATTCGTAAGACCAAAAGACATCACTACAAATTCGTAATGCCCATACCTCGTTCGAAAAGCAGTCTTTGGCACATCCGTTGCTCGTATTTTCAATTGATGATAACCGGATCTCAAGTCAATCTTAGAGAAGACGCAAGCACCTTGTAACTGATCGAACAAGTCATCAATGCGAGGAAGAGGATACTTGTTCTTAATAGTTACCTTATTCAGTTGTCTGTAGTCTATGCACATCCGAAAACTCCCATCCTTCTTCTTCACAAACAAAACCGGAGCACCACAAGGAGATGCACTTGGTCTAATGAAGCCTTTGCTCAACAACTCTTGAAGTTGGGCCTTTAACTCTCTTAACTCCGCGGGAGCCATTCTATAAGGGGGTATAGAAATGGGGCGAGTGCCCGGTTCAAGATCAATACAGAAGTCAATATCCCTATCTGGTGGCATACCAGGGAGATCTGCAGGGAACACATCCACAAACTCATGAACTATCGAGACCGACTCAATTGGAGGTACTTGGGTAGTATCATCCCTGAGATGTGCCAAAAACGCTAAACAACCCTTACTAACCATTTTCTTAGCACGAAGAAAGGAGATGATACGAACCGGATTGGAAGTGTAGTCACCCTCCCTTACTAACGGATCTGTCCCAGGCTTGGCTAACGTCACAGTCTTAGCATTACAATCCAAGATCGCAAAATTCGGAGAAAGCCAAGTCATACCCAGAATTACATCAAAGTCAACCATCTCTAAGATAACCAAGTCTACATAAGTATTGCTCCCCACAAAAGTTACAAGACAAGACCTATACACCTTTTCAACTATCACAGACTCACCCACCGGAGTAGAAACACGAATAGGTATGTCAAGCAATTCACAATGTAAATTAAGACCATTAGCAAATGCGGAAGATACATAAGAAAATGTGGATCCGGATCAAATAATACGAAGCCATGCAATCACAAACCAAAAGATTACCTCGTGATGACAAGATCGGATGCCTCCGCTTGCATCGCCCAGGGAAAGCGTAACAATGGGCCCTATCGTTCGTCTGTCCGTTGCCCCTATCATGTTGTGATGTAGTGGCTCCAGTTTGCCCATCACCTCTGCCGTTTTGGTGACCACCATTACCTCGACCACCACGTCCTCCAGAATAACGGCCTCTACCATGACCACCTCTACCTCTATCTATTGGGGGTCTATAACTTTGTTTGGGATAATTCCTCCTAATATGTCTAGTCTCCCCACATCCATAACACTCTCTAGAGTCAAGCATAGGTCTCTCAGAGAAGTGTTGACTGTCTGAGGTGGACCCCAACTACAATCAGTAGTGAAGATCGAATGGGTCGAATCGAGTAACCTCCTAACCCTGTCCTCTAGAGTAAGAACCATTAAACTCACCTCCCTTTCGAAACCTCTTTGATGTCGATGTCGAGGCGAAGTCATCGGGCTTCACTCCTTCCACCTCTATCACGAAGTCTACCACTTCTTGGAAGGATTTTGCCGTAGCCGCTACCTGTAAGGCCGAAATCCGCAACTCTGATCTCAACCCCTTCACAAACCGGCGAATCTGCTCTTGTGGACTAAAACAAAGTTGGGTGGCATATCTGGATAGTACACGAAACTTAGCCTCATATGCATTGACAGACATCCTACCTTGCTCTAGGCTCAAGAACTCGTCTCTTTTTCTATCCCTCAATGTCCGGGGGATATACTTCTCCATAAACAAGCTAGAGAATGAGGCCCAAGTCATAGGTGTTGCCTCTGTCGGTTGACACTCAACATGTGATCGCCACCACATTTTGGCGTTCCCTTGAAACTGATAACTCACGAACTCAACACCAAACCGTTCTACTATACCCATCTTGTGTAGTAGCTCATGACAATCAACCAGAAATTGTAAGCATCCTCGATTCAAGACCTTGAAGACTGGAGGTTTCAATTTCAAGAACTTACTGAAAAGTTCATGCTGATCATCTGTCATTATGGGCCCCGTAGTCAGACGTGGAAACGTGCCTATTTCCAATGAGGCATCCATGCGGGGAGCCATAGTAGCCGCATGTTGTACCTCCGAAACCTGAGGTGCTGGTGCAGAAAACACTGGGGGTGTCTGGCCCTGATCAGATAACCCGCTAAGATAAGCCAGAACCTGATTGATCATCTCTTGGGTAGGTTGGGGTGGCATTTCCTCATTCTGTACTTGCTCATTCACCCCATCCTCCCCCTCTCTTACCACTTCCTCAGTCGGTGGAGGAGTCACCGCCCTAGCATCAGATGGACTAGGTGCTCGTCCTCTTCCTCTAGAGGACGTCCTCCCACGACCTTTACCACGGCCTCTTGCCGTTGTTCTTCCTCGAGCCACAGCCCCAGTGGCTGGCTCAGATGTTTCTTGTCTTGCCGGTGTTGGTGTTGGCGCGGTCGTTGCTCTGGTTCTAACCATCTGCGAAATAGAGTGAAGATGGTCAGATACCAATTTGTATCACCTAGATACCAATTGGATTCAAGTAGTAGCACGAAAGAAAGAAAGAAAGAATGGAATTTTCCTAAAGTCTTATAGCCTCCCAAGGAAAAGTAAAGGCGTCCCCCTACCGTTCCTTAAGACTCTACTAGACCTGTTCTTGTGTGATGAGACCAACGAACCTAATGCTCTGATACCAAGTTTGTCACGACCCAAAACCGAGCCGCGACTGGCACCCACACTTACCCTCCTATGTGAGCGAACCAACCAATCTAACCCTTAACATTTCAACGTATATCAATAGAAAGTAATGCGGAAGACTTAAACTCATTAATAAAAACAATTCAAAACTATTATTATCATCCCCAAAATCTGGAAGTCATCACCACAAGAACATCTACCTTCAAATTACTAAACTAAGAGTATCTAAGAAAGCAAAAACAAGTAAAAGCTAGTCCATGCCGGAAGTTCAAGGCATCAAGACTTGAAGAAGAAGACCCAGTCCAAGCTAGAAGCATTAGCTCACCCTGAATATCCGGTATGACGACGACTGGCTAGAATCACTGTTGAGTTGAAGACGACGGAACGTTTGCTGCACTCCACAAATAACAAGAAGAAAACATAAAAGTAGGGGTCAAGACAAACCACGGCAATCGAGTAGATATCATCGGCCAACTCAAAATAGAGAACAGTATATATCAAGTAATATCATAAATCAACTATAAAACTCAACATGTAGCAACAACAAGTACTATAATCATCAATAAGTACCATTAAGTTCGTCCATGAGGGCTCAAGCCTCAATACCATACTCATTTGGGAATTAAGTTTATTAAGTTGAGTATATTATCATCTTTCAAGATTCATTATCTTTCTTCCTCTTGTGTCGGTACGTGACACTCCGATCCCCTACTACTATGTGTCGGTACGTGACACTCCGATCCCCTAATTCTACGCATCGGTTCGTGACACCCGATCCCCTAATACTACGTGTCGGTTCGTGACACCCGATCCCCTAATAATATGTGTCGGTACGTGACACTCCGATCCCCTAATTCTACGTGTCGGTTCGTGACACCCGATCCCCTAATACTACGTGTCGGTTCGTGACACCCGTCCTACTAATACTATGTGTCGGAACGTGACACTCCGATCCACTAATCTCATTCTATCAATTCATCAAGCCTTCTCTATACCAAGGCGTCATCAATCCCATTACTTTAATTTATCAAGCCTTCTTTTATACCAAGGCATCATCATTAATATCGTAGATTAAAGTTTCTTTTCAAGATTTGGGATTCAATAGTTTCATCATGGTTATTTTATCACAATCACATAATCATATTCATGCAAGCATACAATTAAGCATATAGACAGGTTTACAATACTACCAATACATATCATTCGCTATTAAGAGTCTACTACGAATAGCATGAAAACCATAACCTACCTCCATCGAAGACTAGTGATCAAGCAAGAAATTCCCAAGCTTGTGTTTTCCTCTTCTCCCTCGTTCGATCCTCTCTCTCTCTCTTGTTCTTTCTATTTTCTTTATTCAAACCTCTTTCTTTTACCCTAATTAACATATAATTAAGAATGAAAGATGGTAATAATAACCCACTAATTAATTTAAGGTTACCTTTTTTAACCCCTAAGAATTTGAGTTATTAATATAAACCCACGAAATATATATTTATAGCAGGAATAGTCCAAAACGCCCCCTTAAAACATAACAGAAATCCGACTCCTCCTGGGATCACACAACCTGTGACGGCCCGTCGTGCCTGCAACGGTCCGTCATGCAGGTTCGTTATGGACTCAATTTGTTTAAGGAGTCTGTGACGGCCCGTCGTGCCTACGACGGTCCGTCCTGCACTTCCGTCACGACGTTCAGAGAATCGTTCCCTGTACCAACTTTTCAAGAGTTGAAGTGTTTTGAAACGAGAGTTCACGAAGGTTCGTCATACCTATGACGGTCCGTTCTGCAGGTCCGTCACAGAATTCAGAGAGTCGATTTCAGTGCTCAGATTTCAGAATTCCTAAGTGTTTTGGAGCGAGACACCCTCGACGGTTCGTCGTGCCCATGACGGTCCGTCGTGGGGTCCGTCGTTTCAGCCAGTTTTCCAGAAATAAAATCTGCTGCTCAAAACGACTAAACAGGTCGTTACACATTGTGTCTTTGGAAAACTACATCGCAACAAGTTTCCAAAGGCCATTCACAGAACAAAAGGCACACTTAATTACATCCATTCTGATTGCTGGGGTCCATGCCGTGTTGAGTCTTTGGGAGGCTGCAGATTTTTTGTGTCCATTATTGATAACTACTCAAGGATGACTTGGGTGTACATGATGAAGCATAAAAGTGAAGCTTTCCAGAAGTTCAAGGAGTGGAAAATTTTGATGGAAAATCAAACAGGGAAGATGATCAAGAGGTTGCGAACTGATAATGGGCTGGAATTCTGCTGGTCTGAATTTGATCAATTCTGTAAGGATGAAGGGATTGCTCGACATCGCATAAATCGAAATACACCACAAAGAATCCGGTGTAGGCCGNATTAATCAAACACTTCTGGAGAGAGCAAGGTGCATGCTCTCTAATGCTGGGCTAGATAGAAGATTCTGGGCAGAAGCGGTTAGTACAGCTTGCTACTTGATTAACCGCGGACCACATACAGTGCAAGACACCTATGGAGATATGGTCAGGAAAAGCTGCTGATTATTCAAATCTGAAAGCTTTTGGTTGTACGACTTACTATCACGTCAGTGAAGGTAAGTTAGAACCAAGAGCTAAAAAGGGAGTATTTGTGGGCTACGGAGATGGAGTGAAAGGTTTCAGAATATGGTCTCCAGCAGAAAAGAGAGTTATTATGAGCAGGAACGTTGTCTTTGATGAAAGTTTTCTGCTTAGAAATATTGTGAAGCCTACAACTACGTCAGAAACTGGGAGTCTTGATAAACAGGTGGAGTTTCAAGTCATTCAGAAAGAGAGCGATTTAAAAGAACCTGAAGAGGAGGATCAAGAGCCACAGGCAGAAACTGATATCCCAGAATCTATGCCATCAGATATCCATCAGAGTATAGCTCAAGATCGGCCAAGGAGGGTTGGAGTTCGGCCACCTACGAGGTATGGTTTTGAGGACATGGTGGGTTATGCACTACAGGTTGCTGAAGAGGTAGATACATCTGAGCCGTCTACTTACAAAGAAGCCATTTTAAGTCCTGATTCTAAAAAATGGTTTGTTGCTATGGGAGATGAGATGGAGTCCCTACACAAGAATCAGACATGGGATCTGGTCATACAGCCTTCGGGGAGAAAGATTATTACTTGCAAATTGGTTTTCAAGAAGAAGGAAGGGATATCACCAGCAGAAGGAGTCAAGTATAAAGCCAGGGTTGTTGCCAGAGGTTTCAACCAAAGAGAGGGAGTGGACTACAATGAGATCTTCTCACCAGTGGTCAGACATACTTCCATCCGAGTGTTACTAGCGATAGTTACACATCAGAATCTAGAGCTTGAACAACTTGATGTGAAGACAGCGTTTCTACATGGAGAGTTGGAGGAAGAGATATACATGACTCAGCCGGATGGTTTCCAAGTTCCAGGGAAGGAAAATCACGTCTGCAAGTTGAAGAAGTCCTTATATGGACTTAAGCAGTCTCCAAGGCAGTGGTATAAAAGGTTTGACAGCTATATGGTGAAGTTGGGCTATACTCGGAGCTCATATGATTGTTGTGTCTACTACAATAGGATCAAGGATGATTCATTCATCTATCTGGTGCTTTATGTAGATGATATGCTGATAGCTGCAAAGAAGAAGTATGACATTCAGAAGCTGAAGGGTTTACTTAGTGCTGAGTTTGAGATGAAGGATCTGGGAGCCGCTCGGAAGATTCTAGGGATGGAGATCATTAGAGACAAAGAGAGAAGGAAACTTTTCTTGTCACAGAGAAACTACATTCAGAAGGTCTTGGCGAGGTTTGGCATGTCTTCATCTAAGCCTATTGATACCCCCAATGCTGTCAATATCCATCTCACTGCCATGTTCGCTCCACAGTCAAAAGAAGAGAAGGAGTATATGTCACGAGTCCCTTATGCCAGTGCCGTAGGAAGTTTGAAGTATGCTATGGTCTGTACAAGGCCAGATTTAGCACATGCAGTCAGTGTAGTGAGCAGATTCATGGGACAACCAGGGAGAGAACATTGGCAGGTTGTGAAGGGAATTTTCCGGTACCTTAGAGGTACATCTGACGTTGGTCTCATTTATGGAGGTGATACTCGATTAGCAGTTCTTGGCTATTCGATTCGACTATCTTTGGAGATGTTGACACAAGAAGATCGATGACTGGCTATGTGTTTACCCTTGGAGGATCTATCGTCAGTTGGAAGGCAACTTTCCAACCTACAGTGACTTTGTCTACTACGGAAGCGGAGTATATGACCTTGACAGAGGCTGCAAAAGAAGGGATTTGGCTAAAAGGGCTGGTTAGTGATCTTGGTCTGCATCATGATCAGGCTACGGTGTATTGTGACAGTTTGAGCGCAATTTGTCTAGCCAAGGAAAGTCCATCATGAGAGAACCAAGCATATTGACGTAAGGTATCATTTTCTGAGAAGTGAGAAGAGAATCAAGGTGAAGAAAGTAGGAACTGCTGATAATCCTGCTGATATGTTCGCCGGTTCCACAGAGCAAGTTTCAACACTGTTTGGACTTGCTCAACATCAGAAGCTGATAATTGCCCTGCGGGGCAATTATGAGGAAGAGGGGGAGGCCTGGCACTATCATAGTGCGTCTGAAGAATCTGTTCACAGAATTCAAGTCAAAGTGGAGATTTATTGAATGCCTTGAATCGGACCCGTTACAACAGAAAGGACGGGGGTCTCGCTGCCCCGGCCGAAAGTCGGGGTCCAGGGCAACGCGCTCGCCTGGGGTCCGGAGGGCGAGACGCCCCCGGCCCGATGGTATACAATGTTGTTGTATTGGGCTCTTAATTATCTGTCAATTCTGTATGTTGGGCCCAAGCCTGTTAGGGCGTAGCTTAGCACTATATATAGACGCTATGGCAAACCCTATTCTGTATTCTGTTTTCGCCTCTCCATAATAAAACTGCTCCCTCTCTTCCCCGTGGACGTAGCAAATTTATTGGTGAACCACGTAAATCTGTTGTCTTGTTTTTCGCGTTTATATTTTCTCGTATTATCTCGAATTCCGCACAACAGAAACAATTAATATTTAAAGGAAACTGATTTTTAAAATGTTGACATACTAAATGTTAATAATAGCTAATACAATGATAAGAAATAATGATTTCTCATTTTACAAGCCTTCCAAAATTAGTTTATACATTTCAGTAATGATTATAAATAATTGGTATATAATTTAATAAATTAATTACTATAAAACCTTGAAATAGCTTATGATTTTATATGATTTTCTATAACACTAATATTATAAGTTCAAAAATACTTTAAAGAAATAAAAATAATTTCAGAAAGAGTCTTTTTCACTACCTCATTAACTACATATACATACAATGTATGCTATTTATCTATGTCATTTATTTAATTAATATATTTATATTACCTTGAGCTCGTAGTTATTAAATTTTGCAGAAATTGAAGAGTTGTCTCTTCTTTATTCAGCAGAAATTTTTATATTTGTCCATTTCCTCCATATATCAGCTAACGATTTTGCATTACTCTTCTTTTAGTCAACATACTTCCTTATTTATAGTTAGGTAAATATCTTCTATTGATTTTTTCTTATCTTCCTCTTATTACAATTTTACATTTTTATTCCAATCTATTGATACTATTTTCTTCAATTTTTTATTTTTTTTTAAAAAATAAAATAAAATAAAAGTTGTGTGCAATCGATATTATAATGCAAAGAGGAAAATTGACTCTGTCTCTATATATATACTGACAGGTCATTATATAAGTTTTGCTTCATTCCATCAAGAAATGCGATTTATTCTTGTCATGTGAATTTTTATAGATACATTAGAATGACTATAATTTTATAATAATATATATATACATTGTAATGAATAATAAAATGTAATAATTGACAAATAAGAATAAAGACTTATGACAATAAAAAATTCATAGATAACTAAATTAAGAAATCTAATAGAGAAAAAAAAATACAAAGAAATAAATTTAAGAAAAAATACAATGTAAATATTATTCTTATAAGGCTGATGTATATATAGATGAAAAACAAGTAGAAAACTAGTACAAAACTCTCTGAGTTCTTATCGACTCTTCCATATCCTATCAAAATTCTAGAGTCTTCTTCATTTACTTTAACTATATGATAAAAATAATAACCTAATAATCTCGATAGGGGTTCCACGAGATAAAGAAGTTGAATATATATGTGGAGGTTATGAATATTAAAAGATAAGAGTTATTGATATAAAGAGTATAAAAGTTGAATAAGTAATTAGAAAATAACAATAAATAAATGAAGAACATATAAAAAAAAATATTTAAGTTAGCAAACCATGTATAAAGAACAACTAAAGTTCTTACCACGTAATTAAGTATCAATGAATTAAAATTTGTGAAGCTAGAGTTATTCATTAATAATAATCAGGAGACATTATCAATGTGTGCGTCTCCATTTGACAGATTTGCACCCTTTAAATTATTAAACTTCGTTGTTTATCATAAAGGATATACTTTATCCACATAAATTATATTATTTATGAGAGGGGTTAAGGAAAAAGTTATGAGAAGAGAAAAAAATATACCAATTTAGGTAGAGATTTTTTTTTTTAAAAATAATTATAATTATTATATACATATAGGTTACAGACGATTAATATTGATGTATTAGATATTTAATTAGAAATTAATCTCAGGAAGTCTAAAAATCATTAACATTTTAATTAAACTTATACAATTAAATATTTAAATATTTTATAACAATTTAATTTATAGAAGGGAAATCGTAATTAACTTTAATTAAACTTATACAATTAAATATTTAAATATTTTATAACAATTTAATTTATAGAAGGGCAAATCGTAATTAACTTTCAACTTTTTTTGGTTCATGCTTTTAGTAATATACTAGTTTCTTGACACGCGCACACATGTGTATCCTATCTATACTGACATAAAATGTCATAAATAAGTAAAATATAGAAAATCATCTTACGACTAAATTACAAGAATATCATTCATTTTTACAAGAAAAGTTCAAAAAAATTTGAGATCTCTTTAATATCAATATGTAAGGTAACAAATTGAAATATGATAGCATTGTATCTCTCGCCGAGCTAAAAAAGAGATGAAAATACTTTTTATTTTAAAATCTTATAATTATGAAGAAAACATAAGAGATGTATATTATTATCTAACATATGAATCATCAGCAAGGCTAAATTCATAGAAAAAGACAGAAAAATGAAAAGACATAATTATTAATAAAGTTAAAATATAAATGAAGGGTGCAATTAACCTTTAATATTGATTTTTTTCATTATAAAGGAATATCAAACATAGAATCCTGCGTAATAAAATATCTTTTAAAAGATTAGTTGTAAATATAGATAGATGAGTGACACTTGGATGTAAAAATGTACGAAAATTTTAAAATTTAATTTACATTTCTCAAATAAGATAAAAGGAAAAAATATAAATACAAATAAAGAAATCATATCATGACTTCACCTATGAATGGAATAATTTATTAGTAATCGCATTCAATGTTACATTTTATACCTCAAATTATTTGTTGTTTCCATCTTACACCTTTCTAAAAAATACTAATTAAAAAAAGTATATTAAAAAATATAATACACTACACCCTTTAAAAATATACTCAACATATATGAATAACAAAACCTTAAAACAAATTAAATAACTTTTATCATCAATTAATATAGTACAATAATGTATTCATAAAAAAAAAACAAGAAATTACATTATTATTATATTGCAGAAGTATATTAGTAGGGTCATGATGTTATGCATGACCCTTTATTTTACATTTAAAATAAGAGAAATTATATAATAAAATAAAAATATAAAACATATCTAATTGTTTTATGTACACTGATGTCTCCTTCATGGCAATAGTATATTGGCAGTGTCATGATCTTATGAACGTCACTTTATTTTACATTTGAAGAAGAGAAATTATACAATTAAAATAAAAAAATTTAAAAATGTAATTTATTTTTTCATGATGATGTGTCCTTTGAGAAGATGAAGTCATTTACCTTTGTTCTTCTACCAAGAAAGTGAAGGAATGCTTTGATCATCCTAAATAAGTTTGAATGATCGGCTCTTAGTCTTCACATAAATCAATCTATTAAAATTTTTCTTGAAATACTTTATCCCCAAATACTTCACAAAGCTTGTATGTCTCTACAATTATATAAGGAAATATGTAAAGTCCGGAGTTAGATAAGTACAAACAATGATATAAATTCATGGAAATATTAATAATCTTTTTTGGAAGAACATGATTCCTTTTTACAGATAAATCATATTAAATTGTTTGACAGTTTTAAAATGACCTTTGATAATCCTAGAAAGGCTCTATATTAATTTATTGGTCATTGAAACATTTTTGTTTTGTAATAATTTAATTTTATAAATATAAGTTATTAGATGAATATTGATAAATCTTAATCAAGTGAAGGATAAAGTGGTCATTTAATTATTGAGGGACATTTAATTACCATTTAACATTAAAAAAATTAGAAATTTATAATATATTAATTTAGTGTAGGACAAAATGGTAATTCACTTTTAAAGTTTGGATCTCTCCACTTATAATAATATATGATGATGTTTCTATGACATTGTTGCAAACTCTAATGAGAACTTTAGACCAAAGTAGTCTTTATGGAGTGAATATATGCAGAACAAATATTGTAGGAGTAGCATCCCTACTTGGTAATGTGGAAAGTTGGAGGAGGTGGATCACGAGTTCATAAGAAAATGCTACAAGCTAGTGATCTAATACAACACCAGATCCTGTGGCAGCCAAGAAGAGGATTAGCTTCGAAATGACATGATAACTAGAAAAGTTTAGCTTTTAGGTGATCTCCATAGTATCACAAGGGACAATTTTGAATGGGATGAAAGATACTCCAAGGTAGAAGATCTAACTAATCTAGGGGAATGGAATGAAGAGTTAGTAAATGAGATTCTCCCATTAGAGCTGGCAGAAAATACCTTGCTGGACGTTAGATAGAAAGAAGGAATTTTTGTTGTTAAATAAGCTTGGAACTACATTCGACATAAGGAAGTGTCACAATCCAAAGTATACCCTAGATGTAACATGGTGTATAGGACCCCGTGAGGTCCTACACAAGCCACGTAGCATATATCATACAAGATAATAAAAATAAAGAATTGAAAAGATAGAATTTTCATATTTTAAAGAGTTTGACAAGCGAAAATCTAACATAAGTCTCAATAAGCCATTAATACATCTCAAGGAAAGTAATTCGGATGTAACTCATATATCATATACAAAGTATGAAAATGGAAATGACACAAGCTATACAAGTATATCAATCTTTGAAACATGAGGACTCATCAATCTTCAAAGCCAAGGAAACCCACTAGTCACGTTTATGGGAGGTAGGAGCCTCAAATCCTACATTAGTGAAACAATATAGGCACACATATGCATGATTTCATGAAATGTACTTATAAGTATGGAGTGATATGCATAAAATAGACATGGTAGCATGAATGGCTTAAAAACAGGTAGACATGATCATCCTTTGAACATTATGACTTAGAGAACTAGTGACATGTAAATCATGGAATATGGTCAAATACATTAACATAAAGGACATAAGAAAAACTTGAAGTAACATAGTCTTTTTGTGGGATATTAGCTTTGACCAACAATAAGACCATGCAAGCTATATCATGGAATCTGATATATTCCTCATATCCAAAGAAGGAAAATCTACTTGCCAAGGTAGAATCAATACATATCATCTTTTACTAAAGTAGATTCACTAGATAGGCCATTTAAGATAATCCTATGGGGGCATGTAGTTAGGGACTAGAGTTTGCTACTAGACACTATCCTATTTGAGCATCCACCTCAAAGACCTCTTGGTGCTAAGTCTAAATCTCAACGGAATAGGTAAAAGTCAATTTTATAATATAACATAAGAAAAACAATGATCAATACCAATACACATATGTAATATCAAAACATAGAATAACTCCTTAACAAAATTCAACATGGATGAGAAAACCTCACTAATGTGAATCCATATGTGAGAAATACCTTTCACAATCATCATCATAACAATATAAGATAAAACCCTTCACAATAACATTGATACTTACTTTCAAAGCATCGCAAAATCATTTGCAATAATTTTATAAAAACATGCATATCTCCATAAACTCATAGTTCATAGGTTCATAGTTGAAAACCATAAATTAGACACGAGTCAACATAATTTAAACTCAATTCATGTAATAACATTAAATAATGAATTAAGATACTTAATAAAAAATAATAAATTATAATTAAGTAAAACCTATTAAGATTGAATTGAAACCCTAGCTTGATCAATTGAAATTGAATTGAGAAATTGGAAACTTTGGGGAACCCATGGAATAATGGATTCCATGGTGGAATGGCCACATACCTTACTTCTAAAATCGCGCAAAGAATGATGATTTGGAGACTTGAATTTGAATCCTAGCTTCTTCTTCTTCTTCTCCTTCTCCTTCTCTTTCTCCTTCTCCTTCTCCTTCTCCTTCTCCTTCTCCTTCTCCTTCTTCTTCTTCTTCTTCTTCTTCTTCTTCTTCTTCTTCTTCTTCTTCTTCTTCTTCTTCTTCCTCCTCCTCCTCCTTATGCTGAGAGGAATTTAGGGAGCAAATTTGGTTAGGTTATGGGAAATTAGGTGAATGGGGTTGAAGTGGGTATTTTTAGGACCTAAAATATTTATATAGGGATTAAGGTAGAATACATCACAACATAGTTTTGATTTAAGACAATTTGGGAAAGGACTCAAAAGACCCTTACAATAACTGTCAAAGCCCATCTACAAACCGTATTGGTCAACCGTAGAAAAGTTTAGAAATATTAATTTTGAAAAATATTTTGACGTACTTTATATACGGCTCATAGGTCTTCCTACTGCCTGTACGCACCAACCGTCGAAGCCAACTTGACCCCTTAAAGTTAACTAACTTTGAGACCTACCTACGATACCTATATATGTCTCATATAAAGATTGACGGGTCGTGTCAGTGAACCTTAAAAAGGGGTACTAGGACTTTCTTTTTTAAATTTATTTTTCTATTCCTACAATTGCCATCTATGGCCCGTAGAAGCTGCTACGGTTCATAGACAGGACCCGTAGAACTAGATTGCATCCCAAAAAGTGTTTTCTTTCTTTTTGACTTTCCGATGTATTACAAGAAGAGTCTAATAAAATCTATAAGTGGATATGGACTAAAGAGATACCACTCAAAATGATTTTCCTGATGTGGAGATTGTTGAAATTTAAGATATCGGGGGATGAGAAAGTAAGGAGATGGGGGTATTTAAGCCCATTCAAGATGTTTGTGCTATGAATAGCCATATCAAGAGACATAGGCGCATGTGTTACTAAAATGAATTTTTGCTAACATGACATGATCCTATTTCTATTTTTTGTGCAATAATATAAATAAATAAGGCTATCATTAGGAAAAGTCATAATGTGGTGGTGGAAAACAAATACAAAAGCTCCAAATTTTCTGCACAAGATCTTCTCCTTTTTGAAACAACTTTAATCACCGCCACACTATCAAAATCACTCACAACATCAACACATACTTTTAGAAACTAAAAGTGCAATAATTGGAGACATATAAAAAAATAGAGTCAAAACGAGAATGTGGTACCTGCACTACAATCATAGGCAAAGCCTTTAAGGTAGATATTACCTCAATTCAACCTTCCTCTTACTTCCTTGATTAATTCAAATACGTAGCCACAAAAATTCCGATTAGTATGCAACTTGAATTAGCCAAATTGGATTTCCAGAGCACTCAAAATTGCAGTTTTAAAATGGGGAAGAAGGATGGAAATGGGGATTTATAAATCACCAATTTCTCACTAAAAGCCACTTTTCGTCGCTAAAAGTTTGCACCAGCAAAACCAGATTTAGCTATTTTTCTAAGCCTCTTAATGAAACCTTGGGATTTGTTCGGGATCCAATAAAATAAATCATATATAATTCCACAAAATTCGATAATTCAAACTAAATAGATTTGTCAAAACGTCCAACTCAGGTCGTCTCAAGAAAAAGTGGGTCCCACACTCAAGTTCCTTTTTAAGCCAAGTTCCACAAGTCGGATCAAAATGAGCCCAAAAGCCTAGGGATCCACACGAAAGGTTTTTGTAGTTCAAACTCGATATTCTAGAGCTAATGAACAACAAAAATTCCATTCTAAGATCGTCTACATTAAGTTTTGATTGAAATCAATCGTTCGAATTTCAGATTCTCCAAACCATGGAAACTTGAAAAAAACTCAAATGAGAGACCAAACAATCAAAATTTCAGTCCTTGCAAGTGATGAATGACTCTGAGTTGCTATAAGAAATCTCTTAACACTGAAGAATTGGAAAATGGTGGAAATGACCTGGAGGGTCATTAGAAGTTACTGCATTTTGCCTCGACCACGTTAACCTTTTAAAAATAATATAGTTTAGGAAACATCACTTATCATGAATGATCGCAAAATTGTCCATACATTTATTCCACCCCACTCATTAAGGTAAATTGCAATATTCCATATCTCTAGTATTAGGCATCATATATGCCTAAGGAATGAGATAAATGCAAACTTTCTTAAGCCATACCCTAGCTTATCTGCTTAGATGTGCAAAAGGTAATATCTGGGAAAGAGATAAATACAAACTATCTTGATTTGTCTTGAAGGAACTCCCATCGCATCTCAAATATGTCTTCTTGGGAACTAACAACATACTCCTTATTATTTCAAATGATCTTGAACAATAGAAAGTTAAGTTGTTAATTGTGATTTTGGAGAGACACATTAGAGCTCTGGGGTGTGAGTGTATGGACTCACAAAATTAATTTGCCTCAAGATTGTAACCTAAGATTTGATAAACAATGACGATTAAATCCTCCAATGCAAGAAATGGTAAAAAAGAGATTATAAAATCGTTAGATGTAGGAGTCCTTTTTCCAATTGCAGATAGCCAATGGGTGAGCTCGGTACAATGTGTTCCTAAAAATTGTGGTATCACAGTAGTTCTATATTGAAAAGATGATCTTGTCCCAGTAGAATTGTGACCCGCGAGTGGCATGTATGGACTTTCGGAAGCTTAACATCGACTGAGAAGGATAAATTCCCTATGCCATTTATTTACCAAATATCTGATAGGCTTGGATGAAAGGGGTGGTATTGATTTCTTGATGGGTATTCCGGGTATTACCAGATCTCCATTGCACCAGAGGATAAAGAGAGAATAACTTCTACATGCCCTTATGGAACATTTGCAATCAAGATAATGCCCTTTGGATTATGTAACATGCCATCTACCATTCAACATTGCACGTTATCAAAATCATTACAAATATGGTGGAGGATTGAATTGAAGTGTTCATGGATGATTTCTTGGTCATTGGAGACTCTCTTGAAAATTGCTTGAATCATTTGGACATGGTGCTTAAAACATGTGAAGATTAAAATTTGGTCCCCAACTGGGAAAAGTGCCACTTCATGGTAAAAGAAGGAATTGTTCTTGGGCACAAAATTTCGAGGGATGGTATTGAAGTTCATCAAGATAAAATCCAAGTTATTGAAAAATTACCTACGCCAATTTTGGTTAGAGGGTTTAAGAAGCTTTCTTGGTCTTGCCGGGTTTTATAGGTAGTTTATTCAAGACTTCTCCAAGATTGCTATTCCATTGTGCAGGCTTCTTGCGAAAGAAATCACATTTGTTTTTGACAATACCTGTTTGGATTCTTTCAAGATGTTGAAGGAGAAAAAGTCTTCTAAAAAACATTCATCATAGAACCCGATTGAAGTCTCCCATTTGTAACTAGTGGCTTGGTACTAGGATCTATACTTGGGCAACAGAAAAACAAGTTCTTTCATTCTATCAATTATTCTAGAAAAACCTTGATTTTTTTGCTCTAAATAATAACACCATAACGAAACAAATTTTGTTGGCTATTGTATTTGGGTTTGAGAATTTTAAAGCCTACTTGTTGGGCACCAAACTAATCGTGCACACAGATCGCAACTCTATGATTTGTAATGTCAAAGAACGATGCTAAACTAAGTCTGATTCTGTGGGTGCTACTCTTTCAAGAATTTGACTTTTGAAGTTAAAGATAGAAAGGGGTGTGAAAACCAAGTAGCGAACTATATTTCAAGGTTGGAACCAGATGCTAGAATAGTTGAGGAGAAATATATCGACGATGCTTTTATTGATTAGTTGGTAATGGTAATTTCTACATCCTCTGTTTCTTGAAATGTTGATTTCGCAAACTTCATTGTATGTGGGTTATTACTTGATGATTTGAGTAGCCATCAAAAAAAGGAAATTCCTATTTGATATGAAGAATTATACGTGGGATGGACAGTTACTCTTTAGGGAGTGTGCTGATAATATCATTCGGCATTGCAATACCCAATTTGGAGGTGAATGAAATACGTGAAGCATGTTATACTTTGCCTGCAGGTGGTCATCATAGAGGTATCTAGAAAAATTCTAAAAGTTTGCAATATTGGCCCATGATGTTTAGAGATGTTCATTCCTTTTGCAATGTTGTGTTTAATGTCAATTGAAAAGGAGTATATCCAGGATATATGTATTGCCACTGTCGAAAATCCTTGAAATTGCGTTATTTGATTATTGGGGGATTGATTTTATGGGCTCTTTTCCTAGATTACTTGGGAATAAATACATTGTTTTAGTAGTTTACTATGTCTCCAAGTGGGTGGAAGCTATGGCATTACCACTAATGAAGCAAGAAGTGTTAAAACGTTTCTCAAAAAGAATTTTTTCACATGCTTGAGACCCCAAAAACTATTATCAGTGATTTAGGTTCACATTTTTGTAACCACCAATTTTGTCATGCAAAGATGCAGTTGATATAAAGCATTTAAAACAGTAGATAAAAACTCACTGTATTTAAGTATACAATGAATACTCAGTTTGTATGTAAAGATACAAAATAAGTCAATTTGAGAGATTCTCTAACCGACAATCATATCACTATGAATTATGTGATAATACAACGTCTCACCCACACTGCTAGAAATGTCCTATACCTTACCGTATAATAATATCAACTATTCTTAAAAAGCAATAAGGAAAAATACAAAAAGTATGACCCTTTCTACCCACGTTGGCTACATGATTTATAAGGATATTGAGTTGTATGAAATCATCCTAGTGCTCAATACTACTCCCATGAATATAACCCAACTCATATATTTAAAAACATTTCTGCATTCTTAAAGTTTGACATTATTACTCAAAAGATATCAAACTCAAATCCTCTTCATGAAATCATTTGGAAACCAATGTTTCTCTCATTTTAAATGTAAAAACATTTACTCTTGGAAATACGTAGTTCCCATATATTCATTTTGAAAAAATGAAAATAAACTCTCATTACCCTCAAAATATAGTACTCAAGTCTTAAAAAAGGTTTTAAGAGATTGTAAAAGACTTTTTAAAATGACTCGAAAGAACTTCTCAAGACTTTACTTTTATCCCTACCTTGAATTTTAATTATGATTCAAGGGTTATGATTCATGTCGTGAATGATATCTCGATGTTTAGATGTAGTTTAGAGTAGTTAGAATCAAAAGAAAGTAAATTTACACTTTACAAGAACTCAGACAGAGCAAACAACGTAAAAGTATAATGACAGATTCCCATTGTTATTGAAAAGCCAACAGGGAAAAATTTTGGGCCTGAAAACCTTTTTTGTAGCAACTGAAAATTTCCCAACTTAGTCCAGATTTGGACGAAATCAGATTCATTTAAGTCTAGGGAAATATGGTAATAATTGGGAGATATAATTATAAATTTGATAACATGAGTAGATATCTAAGACATTAAGGAACATGTATAACTTTATATAATTGAATTCGGGTGAGTAGAACTCCCAAAAATGATCTTAGCGTGAACGAGTATTTTCAGAGTGTCATAGGATAAAGGTTTAATATCAAATAGGGGTCTTGGAATTATTAATTTTGTTCACTGGTTCAGTGTAAGCCGCTAAGGCGGGATTTTCTCTCTAGGGAGGGGCCGTTGTTGCGGGGTAAGTGCCTCCATGGCGGGGTAGAAGCGACTGAGAGTCAGAAATAAACCCCAAAAATGTTTTATTCTTAAATGTATGAACTTGAGAGGTAAGGAACGAATCCATGTGTTTTCTTGAAAGTTTTCCACCATTCTTGAGGTTAAAGATA
Organism: Solanum arcanum; assembly: GCA_027789145.1. NCBI lineage: Eukaryota > Viridiplantae > Streptophyta > Magnoliopsida > Solanales > Solanaceae > Solanum > Solanum arcanum. The sequence continues at coordinate 64,253,183 of CM050933.1, forward strand.
AGATTTTCACTCTCCAAATCTATTTTTCGATCCGTAGAATGTAATCTAGTGGGTAATTAATGATGGGAGATGGTTTTGATTTGGAAATTATAGTGGGAAAATCCCTACTTTGGATATTGGGATTATGGATTTGATCTAGGGTTGATAGAATTATTTATAATTCAGGTAATTAGTTATTGTTTATTGATTCTTGTGCTATATTAATTATTTGTAGACCAAGAACAAGCAGAATAAATCTAGAAAGAGAAGAATCAAGTTTCTTAGGGAATTCAATCTTGTTTCGAGGTTGATAATGGTTGCGATTACATGATTGTATGATATATATTTTTTTCGAGGTTGGTGAGTTGCGATTTTATGATTGTGTGATATATGTTTTTTCTTGCTTCATGATAATACATGTATGTATACAAACGTTGCATTATTTATCACACTAGTGTAAATAAGATAGATGAATGATGAATGCCATGAATCATGACTTGATTGTATGACTATGAGAATATACTTTTGATTGTGTTTGTGGTTTGTTGAATGGATTGGGTGTTGCATTTAACACACAAACTTGGTTCGGTTGCCATATAGCATAAATATGGGATTGGTTGCCAGTTCTCGCAAAGACATTAGATTAAGTACTACGTTTCAGTATGCTAATAGTTCGGGTTTGGGTTCCATGAGAGGACCATTGACTTGTCGTGCCTATGTAATTGAGAAATGTGAAATTGTACATTGTTTCATAAATGATGATGATGTTGTATATGTTGGGTGAATGCATATTATTATTATGTTGCAATGACTCATGTATGTTGCACTTAGTGGGATAGCCACGTGTAACTAACAGTACACAGTAGTTGTGTACTGATACTACGCTTGGTCTTTCTTTGTTGATACAAGGCATCTTAAGGCAGCTATTAACAAACCTCTTTAGAGGATCAGTGATCGTTCAATTTCAAGAGTGAGCCAGTTCTTCTAGGCTGCCATGAGTTCTCTTTTCTGTTATGTCCACACTCCGAACTTAAACTAGTTCTTTAGTTAGTTTTATGTTAGTTTGAGGGGTTGTAACCTTCATCTTTATACTTATGGTTGAATTTTATATGTTTTCGTACATTGATTTTCATGTTCTAGGCATTACTTACGCAATATTAATTTGGATTATTAGACACTCGTCTTTAGCATTTAAACTTGCTTCCGTTAATTAAATGCCTTAGTATTTTGATTAAGTTGATTAGCTAATTAGTATAAATGATTATCCTACCGGGCTTAGTGTGGGTGCTAACCACGATGGTCTGCATCATGACAAAGTTGGTATCAGAGCCTAGGTTCATTGATCTCGATGTACCAAAACACTTCTTGAAGAGTCTTACGAAACGATACGGAAACGTCTGCACTTTTCTTCGAGAGGCTATAGGACTTCACAAAATCTCTCTATTTCCTCTTGTCTCCTTTTGCTCTATAACTTGATTAAAGGTTGAATCTGCCATTTTGAATTGGTATCAAATCTTTTACACTCTTCTGCCTGCAGATGGTTAACACTAGGTTCAATAACGTTAGGACCATAACTCCTATTTATGCTTCAGCTGAGGAATCTACAGTGGGAGGTCGTGATCAAGGAAGGGTTTGAGGAAGATCTAGGGGTAGATGCCGAGGAAGGGTGGCACTTACTAGGGATGGAGCACCGATTGAAAATGATCCCAGGAATGAGACCCCTCCTACGCATCGTGAAGAGGTAGTGGATAATATCGAGGTTGAGAATGAAGAGAATGTTGGACAAGAGGAAGAAGTGCAGGTTGAGACTACATGTATTCTTCCTTTAGACCTAGTGTTATCACAACATATCATGATGTTCTTGAAAGGATTGGTTGGTCCGGGTATGCTTCCGTCTATTCAAGCAACTGAAGCTCCAGCCAACCCCCTATTGACATCATTGTCCACAAGGTGGGTGGAACTGGAGCTAATGATGCTTCTTTCATCCTTTGTTGGGTCCTATTATGACTGGTAACGAGCATGAGAGTTGACTAAGTGCTTGAATATGAAATCACATGTGTTCCATGGTTCTGAGAGTGAGGATGCATATGAGTTCATCCTAGATTTTGTATGAGAGGTTTCATAAGTTGGGAATTGTCCATCAACATGAGGTTGAGTTTGTGACTTTTCAGCTTCAAGGTGAGGCTAAGCAGTGGTGGAGATCTTATGTGGATGTAGATTTTTAGTTTTAACCCCACTTACTTGGACCCAATTTCATTTTTTTTAGATAAGTATGTGTATCAAACTTTGAGGGATCGTAAGAAGGATGAGTTAATGGCTTTGGAACAAACAGTATGTTTGTGGCAACTTCTACGACTAATTTACATGCCTTGTACAAAAATTCTACACAAATGGTGACTAATGAGGAAGAGAGGATCCGTTTAAGGGACTAAATTCTGAGGTGAAGAGACTAAATTCTGAGCTGCAAGTATTATCTGTTCATATGACTGTTGATACCCAATTTTGACCCTCCCCAATAATAATTAATCAACGAGCTTCTTGACTTTTAAGTGATTTGGAATAATACATTTTATAAAATTCAAAATGTTTTTTGAGTTTATTTTAAATATTTTTTTATTCTAGGTGAAATATATATACTTTACATATATGTATATAATTGGTATATTTTATGATCATTCAAAATTACTCTCAAAATATCTTAGTTTTCTTAAAATATTTAGACAACTAGTGCGGTTTAAGAGGTAACTTTGTTTGTGTTAATTAATAGTCGAACTAACTATTTTATTTCATTAATTTAAAGTAGTCTCGTGAATTAATTATGTTTATTTGTCTTTAAACATTTTCATTTAGCCAATAATTTAGCTAAATGGGCACTCTTCTTAAGACAGCTTTGGGCCCATTATTAACCAATTTCAGATAACCCCAAATTACTAATGAAACCCAAACCAATTCCCAGCCCATTTTTTTTCAAACCTAACACCTTTTACCCAATTTTGCGGCCCAAATTCAGCTGCCAGCAAATTTCCCCCAGGCCCAATCCTTTTATTTTAAATTTCCAAATAATTCCAGCCAGCCCAACTCCTATCTAATAACTCGGCCCATATCGCTGTCTTCTTCCTAAAGAAACAAAAAAAAATCAGAGCGTGCTATACCCCTGTGCATTTTCCTCGCTCCCAGACGCGTGAGAAATCCGTCCCCAACATCTCTTTCCCTCTCTTCAGCATCCCAGCTGTAGCTCTGCAAAATCGTCCTTGCCCGTCTGGAGATGATGACACATTGCTCATTAGGACGAGGGAGTCAATACAGTCCTACGTCTCTCTCCCTCCCGTTCGGCTAAGGGAATCATTCGGGAATACCCTTCTGTTTACAGGGTAAGATTGTGATGAAAACTCAAATGAGAGGTTTGATATACGAATTGCCCTTGCTTTTCCCCCTCTTTCCCAACCCTAAATTCATCCCTATATATATATTCTCATGAGAGGTTTGTTGTCGTATATGTCTGGGATAAAAATTCAAATGAGAGGTTTGATATACGAATTGCCCATGCTATAAGGATCCTTAAAGAGTTTGTTGTCATATATGTCTTATTCAGGTGTTATTTGTTTATTCTTTGGGTGTTATCCATGGAGTGTTTTGAATGTTACTATGTTGTTGTCTTTTAGAGTTATTCATTCAAGAATATGGTTTAATATATATGGGGATTGCGTGTGTTTCATAGTCGTTTCTGGCTCCTTAGAATGTTTTTTTTTCTTTTTTGCTTACGTCCAGTTTCTTACGCCTGCATTTATTTAGTTCTAAAACTATTTGCCCGTTTATTCCGATGCCTATATTCTTGTTCGATTCACGACTGTCGTATGTGAAAAGATTGATAGGTTTTTCGGGATCAATGCATCTTAGTTGTATAAAGTAAAAAAAAAGAGCTCTTTGTAGTAGATTTCATTTAGTGGCTAGGTGTTCCTTTCTTGTTTTTTTATGTGTAAAGCTCCGTTAATATATCTCAGGCTACTCATATTTTTTTTGACTTGAAGCTTTAGATTCTTTTCCTTTTTCTTGTTTTCCTTCATGTTCATAGTATAAGGCTGGAACATGCTAATTGAATCTTTCTTACTGCTGTTATTTGCGTCTGTCGTTACAACTAGATATCATCCATGAGTCGTAGCATTCTCATTGATAATTTTCCTTGTCTACGTGCATAAAGATTATTATTCTATCTTGGTTGTGATTTCTTTTACTCGATTTGTATATTATTTTTATGCCCATTTGGTTGTCTGTTTTACTTATAGTATATGCTAGGCTCTCATTACAGTGTTAAAATGGCCCATGCCTTCAAGCGTTTGATCTGATGCTCTGTGAATGGATTTTGTGATAGTATATGGAGTTTGCCTATTATGCATTTAGTATCACAAACTGTTTAACCCAATTTTGCATGGCATAATATCTTTGTTTGACGTTGGGTTTGATTATTCTTTCAATACCGATATACCATCAATCATTGGAAATAAATTTACGGTTAACCTCAATGTTGTAGAGCTTATCATTTAGTGCTATTGTTTAAGGTGTCTGTTTATTAAAAATAAAAAAAATGATGATAGTAGCAGAGTATTGGTTAAAATAAAATTAAAAGAGAATGTGTTATTAAACTTACTTACAGAATGTTTAGTAGAAATAGATTTCAAGATCGTGTATATTTAATTGGTGGTATGCCTTTCTTTGTAGGCCCTCGAGATTTAGGGATGAGTTTAATTTTACTTATTTGTTATGCATTTCGATTTCATTATATGAGCTTGCACTAACTTTATCCTTGTTTTTTTTCTTTTCTGCGATTTTGTCCGAGTTGATTATTGAACTCCTATTTTCTCCTTGCCCTTTCAAGATGAGCCACAAAGTCTCTAACTACTTTATCGAGTCTCCCACTCCAAAGCGACGAGTTGAAAAAATTGGATCATTAGGATCCAAAAATTTGTTATAAGTTTTGTATTTCGGTTGTTGTTGGGCATAAGCCCATTTAATTATTTTACTTATTGTATTCTTAGGATTTAGGACAGGTACAGATTAAGTGGACCGAAGATCCAAAAGAAAAATGGGTCCAAATACCGGTCCAGGCGGACAGAATCCGGACATGGACCCAATCTCTCTCCCCCTCTCTCTCTCTCTCTATCTCTCTCTCTCTTGTTTGTTCGTTTGTTTACTTGCTTTAGTTGTTGGTAGTTTTAAACGGTCAAAAACTCCAATCCTTTTAGAATGGCGTAAACGTTTTATCAACTTAAAACTAATTTCAAACCGATCCTAAAAAAGTGAATATATTTATAAAATCGATTACTTAGTTTCAAGCAAAAATCTAAGCAGTACTTTATTTCAAAATAAACTAAATTTTAGCCAGATATGTTAGTTGTCAGATAACCGCGTTAAGCGGATGTTTTAGGTGCTTAACACCTTCCTAAAAGATAAATATGAATCCCCGAACCCTCTAATTATTTTCAATTTCCGATATAACAGAAATGGCGACTCCGCTGGGGATGTAGGAGGATTCTAACCTTAAAAATAACGTTATTTCACTATTTGTGATAAATTGTTTATTTGTTTAGTTTACTTTAGTTTTTAAGCTATTGCTTTCATGACATATTCCCGCCAAATGGCAAGTAGTATGCATTAGGAAAACGAAAGTTACATGGCTTTCCATGGCTTTCTTCAGAAAATACACAAGAAATCATTTGGAAGTATCAAACAAATAGTTGGAAAGCGGTCATTCGAAGTTGTTTGGTAGCTTCACCCCGATGTATATCCGACTCGGGTAACCGTCAATTTGAAGACTATTCTTGTAAACCTATGATAGAGCGAAACCAAAATCAAATTAAGAATTAGCCTAAGACGGATTAATACCCAAGGTGTATTAAGTCCATTTAGTAGAAAACCGCCAAAATCGTGTCTAAGGTCTTCGACCTTGCGAAACATCATATTATTTGACATTTGGATAATGTACGTGTGAAAACCAATTTGGGGGTGGGGAAAAATCTAACTAGTTTCTGTTTTGCAAATATGGAGCGTTTTCCAAAGTTCGACATGGTCGTCTCAGCGCCACCTCAACTCACGATGTGGTATGGTAATTTGGATGGGGATCATAGAAGAACCCTCAAAAAATACGTGGGTGCATTAACAGAACTGATAAACAACTTTTGAACGGTTGGGAGAAACTGGTTGAGGTATTTTCGGGATATTGGGATAGCCAGAGGATGGTGTTTAGATTTGATACCGCCGAAATTACCCCGATTTTGAAGGAAATAAGAGACTGTATAGACACAGTAGGCACTGGGATAGAAACGAGAGCAAGAAACAAGAAGACATCTTCATCCCCAATAAGCCTTCCGTAGAAGATATTGCGGACTGGTTCGGGTTGGGAAAGGACTTTGGCTACTGGTGCCAAGAATCCCACGTAGCATTCAGGGACCTTTATATCCTATTTGGACATGCAAGCTTCTACGCCACTTACAACCGAGAGTTCAAGATCTCATACAGAAAATGGAACGAGATTCGTCCTCTAGCATTTGCTGTGGCGTTATTGGAAAAAAATGGTCTTCCCTCATGATCCCAGTTTGAGTATCAATACTCTAGTTATAACACGCGTACACACCTTGTTCAAAGGGTATGAGAACCAAGGGACAACAAAATACTATATTATAGCTCCAGTCATCCTGTCTGACATGTATCGAGTCTTGTGAAAGTGTAAAGAGGGACATCGATACTTCCAAGGATGCAACCTACTCCTTTAGTGGTGGATCCTCAGCCATTTAGCAAAGGGTGCTGGGACTCGGGAGCTGCATACTCTTGACAACAAGAATACCCTCAAGGATTTGAATGACCTTTTCTACTGGGCAAATATGAACAATAAGAGAACAAGGGGGAGATGGGCTCAAATATTCTCCGAATTGAGAGAAGAAGACCTCCAATGGATGCTCGACCGTTTTTTCTCCAAAGAAGTCATTCTGGAGAGCCGTAGATAGATTGTGCTTTCTCTACCAGGTATTCGAGGGAATTCACCCTTATGCACCATTCCGAGTTTTGCGACAGTTCGGGAGGAGACAAATTGTACCCAAAGAAGTGTACTATGGCGCTTATGTATACAATATTGGGGATGATAGAGTGCACGACGCGACTGAAATGTTCAGAGAATGGATAGGTGCCAAGCGTATGGATAAAGACACCATCGCCCCTGACCGATTCAATGCTGAATACGACAAGGGTTACAAAGAATGGCTTAAGATGGACATACAAAACGTCTCCTTTCAAACTCCGCATAGCTTTCGTAGTGTAACAGACAGAGAAGACAAACCAGTGGCCGAGCTACAAGAGATAAAGGAAGAGGCCAAAGAGGTGTACGCTAAGTTTGTCGAGAACCAAGATACTCTTGAGAGGGTGACTCAAGAGGTTGAAAGACTGAGGCATGGTTATGTTGATTTTGATAACTGGATCAAGGAGAAAATTGAGAGGATGCGATACGAAAGCTTGGAAGACAAAGGACGCCTGGGTGAAGGTTTCTTGCTGATGCTAACATATATGTTCAGCAACACAAGGCTCAGAGGGACGGCGACGGAGCAGGATCATCTGGAGCGACATAGTGGACCTCACCCCTGCATGGGTTTTTATATGTATTACATTGTTTTAGCCCCTGCGTGGGTCTGCCTTTATTGCACTTCTAAATGGCCCCTGCGCGGGTTTGTCTTTAATATTTATTTCCCCTTTGTGAACATTATTATTCACTAGTAAATTTTATTTTGGGGGGAATTGTTTATTTGGTTTAAATTCACACGTACATCATTCAAATGCGCTAGGCCTACTCTTGGCGCAAAAGGGTCCCCATGTATGTTTTAGGACGCGATATATGTGTGTTTAACTTCTTATGTGTTATGTTTCTATGAATGAGGATATCGTAAACCCACGCCTATACAGAAATTTCCAAAGGATATACAGAAGCCACTATTACAAAATGTCTGACCAAAATTCCCAAGTCTCAAGTTTCTCACTCAAAAGACTACGTCCTATATCACAAATCCTAAAACATTACTCTACCGTATCAGGAAAGGCTAAATCACTGCTATGGACAAAGGTAAGAACATCCAGATGCAGCTCACTAAAGTAGAACTACAAAGAAAGATTGAACGGATCACTCGGGAAATTCAAGAAGCCAAGGAGGAGGGGCTCAAAGTTGACATGGACACCGCAATCTATAAAGCTGCAACCGTGAAGTTGGATGAGGATCTGGCATCACAGATGAAAATAAAGATAGATGTAGAGAAGGAAACAGAGAATTTGCGAGAAAAGTTGGACATGCTTCGATTGAAAGTGCAAGAAAGAGAAGCGAGGATAGAATCTGAGACAGCCACTCTATTAGCTGAACTTCGAGAAATGGGCGAAAAATACCCCGTCTATGAGCAAGGAGCCAATAGTGATCCCGAAAATGCTCGCCCTGAAGCGACTGAGGAAGACGACGACGAGAAATCATCTACAAACCTCCATTACTAGGTCGTCTGAAAGGAGGAGACCAATGCTGCAACAAGAAGATAAATGACTAAAGTGTCGCCATTATTTCATCTTTTAAAAAAGAGACTCTACTGTTGCCTTTCAATTTCCTTGTAATCATAATGAATGGATGAATGAAGACTTGATCAACAGACGTCAAAGAACAACTGCAAGAAGGCTGTAACTCAACATGATTTAGCCTTCCAGAGACAACGTCAAAACTAAAACAAACAAACTCCTGCTTGTTAAAAAGTGTGTTTTCGTCCTCACTCGTGGGTCAAAGATATCTTCAAACAAAAAAACTTGTGTGTTTATCTTCTCTCTATGTGATATTATGCATTTTGTACTCTGAATCTGCACTGACAAATCTGCCTTTGAGTTGTTTTCCTTCTCAGGTACTTTGAAACTGATCTGTGTCGATCAAAAGCTGGCAGATCATCCTTATTTCACTAGATCAAAAGGTCCACAGATTCCTTCCCTAGACAAAGCTTAGACCGAGGAAAGACAGTTATGGGGGATAAAAATAAAGAAGTGAACCTTACTGACGTTGTGGTGGCTCAACCCACCATGGCAGAACAAAATGAGTTGATTATGCAGTAGATTGCAGAGATGAGGGTAGAGATGCAACGGAGGCAGGATCTGCCTCCACCAGGATTTGCTGCTAACGCTGCTGATGAAAGGCCTCCAATCTATTTCCCTTCCTTAAATATGAATCCAACTCAGAATCAACTATCTACACCTGTTCATAATAGGTTGGTTATAGATCTGACTACCCGAAATCCCCAATATGCTTCAGCATCCTACCAAACTCCATCTCCCCTTCAAAACAACCATCCCTAAACGCCACTCCATCCTCAAAATACTCACCATAAGACCGATTCACCCCCACAAAACCAAAACCAAAACCAAAATCAAAATCTAAATGCTTTCAATCCCCAAACACCTCATCACCATTTAAATCAGAACACCAATCCTCAGGCCTACCCACAGAGTTACCAAACCGCCCAAAATACTCAAAGTCCCTATATAGCTCCACCCCTATCATAGAGAGTCACTTTCCAAGTTCCCGTCCCTGCCGAGCATGATGTCCACGGTTCTGAGTTGGACCATTATGAGGAATAAGAAAAAGAATGGAGGGCAAAGTAAGAGGTAAGGGTCGATATAAAATAGGAAATCAAGAAGGCCATGAAGGAGCTACAATGCGTTCCCGACATTGCTGGACTTAGTTACGAGGACTTGTGTATCCACCCAAATTTGGACCTTCCATAAGGATTCAAGATTCCAAAGTTTGACACCTTCTGAGGAGTGGGCAACCCTATGGCTCATCTTAGAGCCTATTGTGACCAGCTCGTGGGAGTTGGAAGGGATGAAGCTTTATTGATGCGGCTTTTCAGCCAAAGCTTGTGTGGGGAGTCTCTCGAATGGTTTACCTCACATGAAACTAGGAAATGGCCCAGCTAGAATGCATTGGCCAAAGATTTCATCGATCGATTTGCCTACAATGTAGAAATTGTTCCCGATCGATACTCTTTGGAGAAGATAAAGCAAAAGCCAACTGAAAGCTATAGGGAGTTCGCCTATAGGTGGAGAAAAGAAGAGGCAAGGGTAAGGCCACCCATGAACGAGAAAGAAATCGTTGAAGTGTTCGTGCGTGTGCAAGAGCTAGAATATTATGATAAAATCATGTTGCTCGTTGGAGCAAAGTTTGCCGAGATAGTCAATATTGGTGAGACTATCAAAGACAGATTAAAATAAGGAAAGATAGCGTGTGTAGCTACATCACTTGGGTCTTCAGGTTTGCTTAAAAAGAAAAGAGAAGAAGTTTCTGCTATTTCATAAGGGAGAAGAAAAAACCCCAGAAGCTCATCGTATTCGCAAGGTCATTCTCGACCCTCCCCAAAGTCCTACCAATCTTGTTATACGCAATCTAGTCATCCCAATAATCAGAACACTACCTCCGTTCATCTAAACATCCAAGCTCCCATATACCAAAGTCCACCCCTCAATTACCAAAGTCGATCTCTCATTTACCCAAATTATCCTCCACCCTGCCAAATTCCATCTACCTATCAGGTTATTGCTCCCAGCTGTGCTAACGTACAGTTGAACTACCGAGCACCCCCTTCTGTATATCAACTCCAAGTTTCACTGTACAAAGATTCCCCTCCGAATTGCCAAGCTCCATCTCCAAACTACCAAAAATCCATATCCCAAAAGCCAAGCTCCCCGTCCAAATACCAGAAATTATCAACAGGTGCCTCCGTCTCCTTAACAAGGCAGTTATGACCCTCCCCGACCTAGATTTGAGAAGAGGCCTTCAAGGAACTTTACCGCATTTGCTGAAAGCCAGACCAAACTATATGAGAGACTGGCTGCGGCTAGACACATCCATCCTATGAGGCCCAAACCCGTGGATGTCAATTTAAAGTTCTACAAACCCGATCAGAGATGTGCTTATCATTCCAAAAGTGTTGGAAATGATACCGAAGATTGTATCAACCTCAAGCATAAAATTCAGGATCTAATTTATTAGAAGGTAGTATCTATCCAACCGGCTGCACCAAATGTCAACACAAACCCGTTGCAAAATCATGGAGGCGGCAATGTCAATATGATCGAGATAGATGAAGACTGGTGTGGAATGAAGATGATTACTCCCATAGTTCACGATGATTTGGAAAGGGATATTGCTTCTCTAAGCATCAAAGAAAAGAGAGAGTTTGTTATTTTGACATCTGCGAAGGCTGTTGCCTTGGTGCCGTCAAAAACTCTCGTCAAGCCTAAGTTTTTTATTGAAACTGCTGTTGCTCAATGCATGACCAGGTATGGAAGGTGTTACACTCCCAACGAGCTTGCTCTCAGAGGACAGAAGAAGCATCAGGCTAAGAGGCCGATAAGAAAAGGAGAAGCGAAGAAATTATGGAGGAGAATGCAACCAAAAGACTATTCTATCGTCAAGAATTTGGAGAAGACTCTAGCTCAGATCTCTGTATGGGCCCTACTAATGAGCTCTCAATCCCACAGGCAGGCCTTAATGAAAGCTCTTTATGATACTTACGTACCCATGGTCACAAGCAGCGATAACGTGGCCGCCATGATTCATCAGGTTATCCGAGGTTACCGAATAAGCTTTTGTGATGATGAGCTTCCTGTTGAAAGGGAGGTCACATAACAAGGCTCTACGCATCACTGTGATATGCATTAAAACGGTTGTTAACTGCGTCTTAGTAGGTGATGGATCTGGTCTGAATATCTGCCCGTTGTTGACGTTAAGGCAGCTAAGGTTTGACCTTGGGAAACTGGAGCAAAACTAGGTCAACGTGAGAGCTTTTGACGGGGTTTAGAGAGACACATTGGGAGCAGTGAATTTGACCATTCAAACTGGCCCCACAGAAATCAGCACGCAACTTCAAGTATTGGATATCGATACCAGTTACAACCTTCTTCTGGGAAAGCGCTTCATCCATATGGCTGGAGCCATCCCCTCTACTCTCCATCATATGATGAAGCTCGTGTGGCAGAACAAAGAGCTGATTATTCATGGCGAGGGGAGTCACTCTGGCAGAAAGGTGCCGATCATTGATGAGATATCGCGAGGTACAAACTTTTATACAGTGGAGCTGGTGAATGCCACTAGTGAAGACTTGGCCCCGCAGACTCCAATGCGTGCTGTGTAAAAGATGATAGCCACCGTGATGCTGCAGAATGATTATGAGCAAGGGTTCGAATTGGGAAGAGATTCCTAAGGAATTATTGAGCCTTTTCCGGTCCTTGTTAAGGGATCCAGATATGGTCTGGGGTAAATCCCCACGGATGATGACATGGAGGTGAAGAAGAAAAATGATCGAGCCTTGACTAAGCCGATCCCACATATGTATCAATCCTTTCCAATCCGGGAGTATGCTGAGCATGAAGACCTCAAGGAATGAATCTGTGACCTCTTCGAGGAGATCGATGCTGTTGTCGAGGAGGAGGTCAAGCTAGCTGGCATCCGCGATGCTAAGCTAGGGGAGGTGCTGCAGAACTGGACCTCCACGCCAATCGTGATACCCCAAACTTTTCGGTTGAAAGGCATCATTTCATGCACATTAAAATCGGTGACAGTCCGAAAGAGGACCGAGACCCACCATTTTTGCATTTTCTTTACTGTTCAAATTTTTGAATTTTCATTACGATGTTCAATAAAGGCAACATGGCCCCATGGCATGGCCAAAGTTTTCATTGTTTTTAAATGAATGCCTCTTTGTTTTTAATTTTATTTATTTAGTTGTTTGCTATACCTTGCTTTCCTAATTTTGTGTATTTATGATTTCAGTAACTTAAGTTACAGACATGCCAATGTCATGTCATGTGACGAGCTAAATGAACAAAATGAGGCAGGTGATGACAAGGTTGACGATTATGAGGAAGAAAATGGGGAGCCAGATTATGTCGTGAAGGAATTTCGGCAGTTCGAGAATCAGCCTAAACCAAATATATAAGAAATGGAAATGATAAATTTGGGAGATCCGGAATGTGTTAAAGAGGTTAACATCAATAACCACCTAAATGAAGCACAGAAAGAGAGCCTAGTTCATTTGCTTGCTGAATATATTGATGTGTTCGTTTGGGATGTCGTTGACATGCAAGGGTTGAGAACCGATGTAGTATCTCATATCCTGCCAATTAACCCGGAGTTCAATCCGGTGAAGCAGAAAACTCAAAAAGTCAAGCCTGAACTGAGTTTGAAGATTAAGGAATAGATCACCAAGCAAATAATGTCCCGATTGATGGAAGTGACACAATATCCAACCTGGATGGCCAATGTTGTTCCGGTCGCTAAGAGAGATGGGATAATCAAGATTTGTGTCGACTACAGAGACCTCAACAAAGCTATCCCAAAAGATAATTTTCCATTGCCGAATATTAATATTTTAATTGATAACTGCTTAAGGCATGAAATGCAGTCATTTGTGGACTGTTACGTAGGCTATCACCAGATTCTGATGGATGTAGAGGATGCAGAAAAGACGTCTTTCATTACACCTTGGGGTGTATATCATTACAGTGATGCCGTTTGGCCTCAAGAATGCTGGTGCCACGTGCATGAGAGCTATGACGACTATAATTCATGACATGATTCATAAAGAGATTGAAGTGTATGTGGATGTTGTCATATTCAAATCCCGCGAGAGTTCGGATCACTTGACACATCTAAGGAAATTCTTTGATCGTTTGCATTGCTACAACTTGAAGTTAAATCCCACCAAATGCGCTTTTGGAGTTCCATCTGGGAAATTGTTGGGATTTATAGTCAGCAGAAGGGGTATTGAGATGTACCCTTCTAAGATTAAAGCAATCCAAGAGTTACCTCCATCGAAGACGAGAAAAGAGGTGATGAGTTTCTTAGGGAGGTTAAACTAAATCCGCCGATTAATATCTCATACAACCGTGGTGTGTGAGCCTATTTTCAAGTTGTTGAAGAAAGATGCCCCAACAGAGTGGACTAAAGAGTGTCAGACCGCTTTTGATGCTATCAAAAACTATTTGTACAATCCATTCCTTTGTTGCTGTACTTGTTTGTTTCAGATAGCGCATTTGAATGCGTACTTGGTCAACATGACGAGACAAGAAAGAAGGAAAAGACTATATATTATATAAGCAAGAAGTTTACTCCATACGAGTCTCGTTATACTTTGTTGGAGAACATGTTGTGCATTGATGTGGCTCGCCCAGAAGCTGAGACATTATTTGTCTTCCCATACTACATATCTCATTTCCAGAATGTATCCGTTGAAGTATATTTTCCAGTTTGCAATGCCGACCGAAAAGTTAGCTAAATGGAAAATGCTGTTGAGTGAGTTTGATATCTTGTATATGACTCAGAAGGCAATAAAGGCACAGGCTTTGGCTGATCATCTTGCAGAAAATCCCGTTGATGAAAAGTATGAACCACTTAAGACTTATTTTCATGATGAAGAAGTGTCATTTGTGGGTGAGGATATTTCTGAAGCATATCCAGGTTGGAGATTGTTCTTTGATGGAGAGGCAAATCATCAAGATAAAGGTATTGGAGCAGTCTTAGTGTCAGAATCTGGTCAACACTATCCCATGGCGGCTAAGCTCCGATTTTATTGCACGAACAACATGGCCGAATATGAAGCGTGTATTCTTGGTTTGAAAATGGCCATTGACATGAGTGTCTACGAGTTGTTGGTTATTGGAGATTATGACCTTTTGATTCATCAAGTTCGAGGAGAATGGGCTGTGAAGAACCAAAAGATTACACCTTACGTACAATGTGTGTAGAAGTTGTGCAAAAGGTTCCACAAGATAGGGTTTAGAAATACTCCCAGAATACAGAATGAACTGGCCGATGCTCTTGCCTACATCGCTTCGATGATTAAACATCCGGATATTGATCCTGTGGATGTAGAACTGAAAGAACATCCAGTCCATTGTTCCCATGTTGAAGCAGAACCAGCCGGTTTGCCTTGGTATTTTGACATAAAGAGGTATTTGGAGTCTAGAACTTATATCGAAGATGCTACGTCCAATAAGAAGAAGTCAATACGCCACATGGCTCTCAATTTCTTTTAACGTGGGGAAATCCTATATAGGTTGACTCCAAATTTGGGTCTTCTAAGATGCGTTGATGCCATTGAAGCGGCGAGGCTTATTGAACAGAAACATGTTGGAGTTTGTGGCACGCAAATGAATGGAATCGTTTTGGCAAGAAAGATTTTTCGAGCTGGATATTTTTGGATGACTATGGAGAATGATTGTTGCAAGTTTGTGCAAAAATGCCACAAATGTCAAGTGCACGGTGATTTGATCAGAGTGCCACCTCACGAAATAAATGCTATGAGTTCACCTTGGCCATTCGAAGCTTGGGGAATGGATTCATCGTTCCGATAGAGCCAACCACTTCTTATGGACACAAATTCATTTTGGTTGCCATTGATTATTTCACTAAATGGGTGGAAACATCTTCTTACAAGTCGGTAACCAAGAAAGGTGGCTGATTTTTTTCGCCACAATTTGATATGTAGATTTGGAATGCCAGAATCCATCATTACAGATAATGGTGCAAATATCAACAGTCACTTGATGAGAGCAATATGTGAGCAATTTAATATTACTCATCGAAATTCAACTACTTATCATCCCCATATGAATGGAGCTGTAGAGGCCGCCAATAGGAATATCAAGAAGATTTTGAGGAAACTAATTGACAAGCATCGAGGTTGGCATGAGATGTTACCGTATGCTTTATTGGGATACTGCACGACTGTCAGAACATCGACTGGTGCTACGCCTTATTTACTAGTATATGGAACAGAAGCAGTCATACCTGCTGAAGTCCAGATACCGTCTTTGAGAATCATCCAAGAAGCTGAGTTAGGTAATGCTGAATGGGTCAGCAAGCGGATTGATCAACTAACTTTTATTGATAAGAAGAGAATGGTTGCCGTCTGCCATGGCCAATTGTATAGACAGAGAATGACTTGTGCCTTTCACAAGAGAGTAAGAGCCAGAAATTTTGAAGTTGGTCAGTTGGTTCTTAAGCGTATTTTTCCTCATCAAGACGAGTACAAAGGAAAGTTCGCACCAAACTGGCAAGGTCCTTACATGGTTCGCAAAGTATTATCTGGAGGTGCTTTGGTTTTGTCGAAGATGGATGGCACCGCATGGACGAAAGCAATTACTCGGATGCTGTCAAGAGATACTACGTGTGAAGCTTCGCTTTGCATTTCTGTTATTTACTTGTAATAATTCTTTTTGCTTGTATTTTTTTGCTTAAATTTTTATCCCTCTTTGTGATGAACTATGTCTGACCTGAATTCTCAAGAATGAGATACGTAGGCGGCCTATGTCGGCCTCGGTCACCCCATTTATCCCTTTTTATGTTTCTTTACATTTGAACTACGTTTGACCTTAATTCTCAAGAATGGGATACGTAGGCGACCTATGTCGTCCTCGGTTGGTTCCTTTGTAATTTCTTCTTATGTCGTTAACCTTTGAAGGGGAACTACGTTTGACCTGATTCCTGCATCAACGGAATATGTAGGCGCCACAAGGGTTCGGTCATACCTCCAGTAATATTTCTATCCCTCTTTACAATAGCAACTGGGATCGAATTTTCGAGAGGGACTCAAAAATTCTCGAGAAGAAGATTCTTCTTCAGAAACTCATGACTGAAGATGTTTCGAGATTTGCAAGTGGGAAATTTTTTTTGAGGATGACCTCAAAATTTCAGCACGGATTTATCTGCAATTTCAGAGAAACTCTGAAAACTCCCCAGCGAATAATCATACAGACCTCCAAGTATCAGACTCAATGAATTTCGTTAAGCCTGATATGACATGACTTGGCAGACACCTTTTTTAGATACTATATCTCAAAATTTATTCCTCTTAAAATTTCCTTTTTATTTTCCTATTTTACGTTTCATTTGTTTTGCATAAAATATTTTGTCTTATCTATCAAGAGTCGGGAGATCAGGAAATCAATTGGAGATAGCAAGACAAGGAGCAAACAACTGAAGAAATCGACACAGATCAGTTCGTTTTAAAACTAACAGTTTTTTTGTGTACGCAGGTTTATAGTTTTGCCCTGAAATCAGCAAATTCTTCCAATGGGGAATATGGAGAAGTCCAAAGAGGAGAAAACTATCCCAAAATAAATAGTTTTCCTAGAAGCAAGAAGCATCTTATATCTCTTATGCCGGAGACTTGGGAATATGAATTGTTTATTTCAATTTCCAACAACATGACACGTATAAAGAACGTCCATCTAGATTCAAAGGAGAATCAAGCAGAAATCTCAAGGAAGAGTTTACAATTTCCATAAAGGAAGTCATTTACACCATAATGTCGGATATGATACTATGCATCAACCGGAGGGATTAGTTATTTTTTGACTATCCTCGAGACGATATACTATTTGGAACTCATTTTACCGCTATCATCGTTGGAGGTAATATGAATATTTACACATCGCGGAAGATCACACATCGCGAGTCAATACTCATGCATCGCGGATGATCACGCATCGCGAGTCAATAGTCATCCATCGCGAAAGATCACGCTTCGCGAGTATATACTCATGCATCGAGGAAGATCACGCATCACGAGTCAATACTTATACATTGTGGAAAATCATGCATCGTGAGTCAATACTCATGCATTGCGGAAAATCATGCATCGCGAGTCAATACTCATGCATTGTTGAAGAACATGCATCGCAAGTCAACATTAAGGCATCGCGAGAAGATATTTATGCCTCGCCGAGAGCTGTGCATCGTGAGAAGATTTCATGACTCACAGTAATAATGCACTATGAGAAGATTTTATACCTCACCAAAATTATGCATCGCGAGAAGATATCATACCTCGCAGAAAATTATGCATCGTGAGAAGATTTCATACCTCACAGAAATTATGCATCCCGAGAAGATTTCATACCTTGCAGAAATTTACGCATCAAGGGGCGATATTCATGTCTCGTAAGAAATTATGCATTGCCGGAGAGGGAATCGTGCATTCAAAGAGATATATCAGCATCGCCTCAGCATTTATATTTTTCGACATAAAGTGAAGAGTACATTGGAGATTACATTTCAAACACCAGGCATAAGCTTTATTTGCTTTATGTCAGACGGATCGAGTTGACGTCGAATATCAACGAGAACAATGGAGTGTCGACAGGGTAAAGATACACTGTCTCCCATCCTAATTGCATTTTTAAGATGACGAGTTTTTACCTCAGTATTTGTCAAGAGCATCCAAAAGGATGAATTCTCCAAAAAAACCACAGGTGCGGACGACGTCAGAAGGGACGCTGAAAAACGTGGAACTTTTTCTTAGCAGCGAACTGAGACACAGTCCAAAGAGGAATGTCAAACTCTTAGGACGTGAGCAGAGGAGCGACTTCCACCACAATCAAACCACACCCCTATCATAAGGCATGTGGGTGTTTTCAAGTTTTGTCAGTTTTGGTCTTGCATCCGAAAATATTGATCTATGGGAAGCAAGTTTCTAATCTAAGTGATAGTGCACCACATTCATGGCTAAGAGGTTACAAGCGTCCTTTTCATTCTCGTTCAATTTGTCACTTATCTAAAAGCAAAGGTTATCTAGAGTAATAGATTTCCTTTTCAACCGGTTGAGTCAAACTATAAACAGCCCGATTCCTGAAATTTAAGTATATGTAGGCAGGCTCAATGTTAAAACTCGGCTGTATTCCAACATTCACTCTTAAATCTTATTCTTGAGCATTTCTGTGCCTTCATAGTTCAGTATCAGAATGACTTTTCAATTTTTTTGAAATGATGCATTAAATCAAGCGTATCGAACTACAAGTGACCTGAATTCTCATGTAGCCTGAGATATGTAGGAAACCCATGTTCGGGGTTTGGCCACAATTCCTAAAGTCCGTACTAAATCCCTTTCTTAGAGACGAATATGAGGTCGGTCATAATTGGCATCGTCAGCTTCAATTTCCTAGAATTTCTTACATCAATCCAAGTAAAACGAGGGAAAATTTTTGACACCCAATTTTGACCCTCCCCAATAATAACTAATCAACGAGCTTCTTGACTTTTAAGTGATTTAGAATAATTCATTTTATAAAATTCAAAGTGTTTTTTGAGTTTATTTTAAATATTTTTTTTATTTTAGGTGACATATATATACTTTACATATATGTATATAATTAATATATTTTATGATTATTCAAAATTACTCTCAAAAGATCTTAGTTTTCTTAAAATATTTAGATAACTAGTGTGGTTTAAGTGGCAACTTTGTTTGTGTTAATTAATAGTCGAACTAACTATTTTATTTCGTTATTTTAAAGAAGTCTCGTGAATAAATTATATTTATGTCTTTAAACTTTTTCATTTAGCCAATAATTTAGCTAAATGGGCATTCTTCTTAAGACACCTTTGGTCCCATTATTAACCAATTTCAGATAACCCCAAATTACTAATGAAACCCAAACCAATTCCCAGCCCATTTTTTTTCAAGCCTAACACCTTTACCCAATTTTGCGGCCCAAATTCAGCTGCCAGCAAATTTCCCCCTTGGCCCAATCCTTTTTTTTTCTTCAAAATTTCCAAATAATTCCAGCCAGCCCAACTCCTATCTAATAACTCGGCCCATATCGCTGTCTTCTTCCCAAAGAAACAAAAAAATCAGAGCGTGCTATTCCCCTGTGCGTTTTCCTCGCTCCCAGACGCGTGAGAAATCCGTCCCCAACGGCTCTTTCCCTCTCTTTAGCATCGTACAACTTTCCCAGCTATAGCTCTGCAAAATCGTCCTTGCTTGTTTGGAGATGATGAGACGTTGCTCATTAGGATGAGGGAGTCGATCCAGTCCTACGTCTCTCTCCCTCCCGTTCGGTCGGGGGAATCATTCGGGAATACCCTTCTGTTTTCAGGGTAAGATTGGGATGAAAATTCTAATGAGACGTTTGATATACGAATTTCCCTTGCTTTTCCCCCTCTTTCCCAACCCTAAATCATCCCTATATATATTCTCATGTTCTTCATATTGGGGGGGGGGGGATTTTTTTCTGCAAGAATTATTCTTTGAGCGAGAAACAGAGTGTTTATTCAGCAAGTGAAAAATCTTTTCTGAGAAGAGATCTTCTCGAGAAAGAAGGCAAAACAAGCATAATACCATACAAAAGACGGGAACCTTCCCAAAGCTAAGAAATATACTAAGAACAAGTTTAAGTGATCGAAATCCATACGAAATACTCTGGAAGATAGCTCACTAGGTTTTAGATTTGGATCGATACTTTGCTCGAGTCTGGGTCTTTTTTTCACAATTGATTTTTCCGTTTGTATGTGAGTCACTATTTTCTTTGGCGCTCGTCGTTGTCTCTGTTCGCTGCGCCATAAAAGGTAAACCGCCCGTAATATTCCCCTTCTACTTGTTTTGATTTCTTTATGTTTCCTTTTACTTGCTACTGCTATAAGGATCCTTAAAGAGTTTGTTGTCGTATATGTCTGAGTCAGGTGTTATTTGTTTATTGTTTGGGTATTATCCATGGAGTGTTTTGAATGTTACTATGTTGTATTCTTTTAGAGTTATTCATTCAAGAATATGGTTTAATATATATGGGGATTGCGTGTGTTTTATGGTCGTTTCTGGCTCCTTAGAATGGTTTTTTTTCTTTTTATCTTACGTCCAGTTTCTTACGCCTGCATTTATTTAGTTCTAAGACTATTTGCCTGTTTATTCCTATGCCTATATTCTTCTCGGATTCACGAGTGTCGTATGTAAAAAGGTTAATCGGTTTTTCGGGATCAATGCGCCTTAGTTCTCTAAAGTAAAAATAAAGAGCTCTTTCTAGTAGATTTCATTTAGTGGCGAGGTCTTCCTTTCTTGTTTTTTTTTATGTGTAAAGCTCTGTTAATAGATATCAGGCTAGTCGTATTTTTTTTGACCCGAAGCTTTAGATTCTTTTCCTCTTTATCGTTTTCCTTCATATTCATAGTATAAGGCTGGAACATGGTAATTGAATCTTTCTTACTGCTGTTATTTGCGTATGTCGTTACGACTAGATATCATCCATGAGGCGTATTATTCTCATTGATAATTTTCCTTGTCTACGTGCATACAAATTATTTCTCTATCTTGGTTGTGATTTCTTTTACTCGATTTTTATATTCTTTTTATGCCCATTTGGTTGTCTCTTTAACTTATAGTATATGCTAGGCTCTCATTACAATGTTAAAATGGCCCATGCCTTCAAGCATTTGATCTAATTCTCAGCGAATAGATTTTCTGATAGTATATGGAGTTTGCCTATTATGCATTCAGTATCACAAATTGTTTTAACCCAATTTTGCATGGAATAATATCTTTGTTTGACTTTGGGTTTGATTAATCTTTCAATACCGATATACCATCAATCTTTGGAAATAAATTTACGGTTAACCTCAATGTTGTAGAACTTATCATTTAGTGCTATTGTTTAAGGTATCTGTTAATTAAAAATAAATAAAAAATGATGATAGTAGCAGAGTATTGGTTAAAATAAAATTAAAAGATAATGTGTTATTAAGCTTACTTACAGAATTCTTACTAGAGATATATTTCAAGATCGTGTATATTTAATTGGTGGTATGCCTTCCTTTGTAGGCCCTCAAGATTTAAGGATGAGTTTAGTTTTAATTATTCATTATGCATTTTGATTTCATTATATGAGCTTGCACTAACTTTATCCATGTTTTTTTTCTTTTCTGCGATTTTGTCCGAGTTCGTTATTGAACTCCTATTTTCTCCTTGCCCTTTCGAGACGAGCCACAAAGTCTCAAACTAATTTATCGAGTCTCTGACTCCAAAGCGATGAGCAGGCCCCTCCCTAAAGCCGAGGAATATGGAGTCAATTGGAGAGTTGAAAATTGGGTCATTAGGATCCAAAAATTTATTTTAAGTTTTGTATTTCGGTTGTTGTTAGGCATAAGCCCATTTAATTATTTTACTTATTGTATTCTTAGGATTTAGGACAGGTACAGATGAAGTGGGCCGAAGACCCAAAAAAAAAATGGGTCCAAATACTAGTCCAGGTGGACAAAATCCGAACTTGGACCCAATATCTCTCTCTCTCTCTCTCTTTCTCTCTCTCTTGTTTGTTCGTTATTTAATTGATTTATTTGTTGGTAGTTTTAAACGGTCGAAAACTCCAAATCCTCGTAGGATACCGTAAATGTTTTATCAACTTAAAACTAATTCCAAACCGATCCTAAAAGATTGAATAAATTTATAAAATCGATTACTTAGTTTCAAGAAAAACTCTAAGCAATATTTTATTTCAAAATAAATTAAAATTTAGCCAGTTATGTTAGTTGTCGGAAAACCGTGTTAAGCGGATGTTTAGGTGCTTAACACCTTCCTAAAACATAAATATGAATCCCCGAACCCTCTAATTGTTTTCAAACAAATTTTTCTTAGGTTATTTGAAAACAATAATTTTTGCTAATTTTTTCTTTTAAAATTTAAGTGGCGACTCTTTAAAAAATCAAAAACTTTTCAAAAACAAATATTTTCCCAATTTTTGATAAAACAATGACCTCTGCATGGAAAGCTTCAATGAGGTAACATACTTACTGAGGAAAGTAGTCGGGGTGAGGCGAGAGGGTTAGGCCAAGACATTGGCTAAGAAAGACAAAAATTAATGCAACTTTTAGGGATCTTACTCCGGAAGTCCATGGAGGCTAACACTCGCAGCCATGCCAATTAAGTCCGCTATGCCCTTCTCTACAGGTAAATACTCGAGAACTCCACCTTATAATTTGATTCAGGATAGACAAGAAGTCACACTTTCGACAGGAAATATGAAATCCTTTGATCGTCTTTTCTATAACTGTTGAGAACTTGGGCATATAAGGAGGGATTTTACCCACCCAAACATAGGATCTATGCAACAACAATCTAGAGTAGTGGTAGTCGCGGGAAATAGTAATGATGCCCAAGGCATCCACAAAGTGGGTGGGAAGGAAATCAGCAGGGTTGCAGAGGTAGGGGAAATAGTAATGCAGGAAAAGGTACAGTGCAGACAAGTAGGGAAATTGCCTGTCACAATGATACGACTCGGTGTTATGCTTTTTCGAGCAAGACTGAGGCAGAGGCGTTTGACGGAGAGATCGCATGTACTATTCTTGTCTGTGACCGGATTACTAACATTTTATTTGATCTCGGTTCTACTTATTCTTATGAATTCGTGCATTTTGCCTCAACATTTTCTGTAATTGGTGATAATTGATGCCCCTATCCATGTTTCTACCTAGTTGGAAAGTTTGTATAATCACCCATGTCTATCGTGCTTGTCCTGTTTTGTGTATGGGATTTTAGACTTGTGATAATTTTGTGAGTGGATATGATTGACTTTGACATTCTCTTAGTCATGACTTGGTTGTCCCCCTATAATGATGTGCTTAATTGTAATACTAAGTCTATAATTCTAGAAACTCCAGGAAGGGAAAAAATAGTGTGTGAAGGGGTGTACAAGCCTAACCAATCTAAGATCATATCCTCAATTTGGGCTAGGATACTTGTATCGTAGGGTTGTTTGGTGTATTTGGATCATAATTGATATTTTGAGGTTGAGTCTCCATCTATTGAGTCTATTCCCGTGGTATCAGAATTTAGAGAAGTGTTTTTTACTGATCTGCTTGGTATACCTCATGATGAGATATTGATTTCTTGATTAATTGAGAACCTGTTACTCTTCTCATTACCACACCTCCATATCATATAGATTTGACAGAATTAAGAGATCTAAAGTCTCAAATCAAAGAACTTCTTGATAAAGGGTCCATCACCCTAATGCTTCTCCGTGGGGTGCTCCAGTTATATTTGTTAAGAAGAAGGGTAGTAGTATGAGGATGCGTATAGATTATCGGCAATTGAATAGGCTTACCATTTGAAGTAAGTACTTATTATCCTGCATAGATTATCTTTTGACCAATTGCAAGGTGCATCCGTTTTCTCCAAGATTGATTTATGTTTTTGGTTACCATCAATTGAGGATTAGGCCCAAGTATGTGGCTAAGATGACGTTTAAATTCCACTATGGGAACTACGAGTTTCTAATTATGTCGTTTGGGTTGACTAATGCGTCTGCAACTATTATGAGCTTAATGAATGGTTTGTTCAAGAAATTTCTTGATTAATTTGTCATAGTCTTTATTGATGATATTTTGGTCTATTAGAATAGTGAGGAAGAACATCCTAATGATCTTCGTATTGTCCTGGGTGTTCTTGGGAAACATAGGTTGTATGCAAAATTTTGTAAGTGTAAAATTTGGCTTACTTCAGTTGTATTTTTTGTGCATGTAGTTTCAAAAGAAGGGGTAATGGTAGATCCCCAAAAGATTCAGGCGGTTAATAATTGGGTTCGTCCAAGCTATGTGATAGATGTTAGGTGCTTTGTGGGGCTTACTAGCTATTACTGTCGATTTCTGAAGAATTTTTCTTCTATTGCCACTTACTTAACTAATTCGACCAAAAAGGAGATACCAATTCAATGAACTAAGAAATGTGAAGAGAGATTCCAAAAGCTCAAGACTCTTTTGACCACCAAATTTCACGTACTAGGATACTTCATCCAATTTTAGGTACCAATGACCGTTAGTTAGTAAATCACCTAACCAATTGGGTTTGGATCGTTCCCACTGGAGTGGTACATATTTGAGAATGAATATCCAAATGTGATTGTGTTGAAATTAGTCGTAACTAAATACATTTACATATAAAAATATAGTTCAAGATTGGGTGGCACAAGTGTCAAATATGGGGGGGGGGGGATTGATTGTCATTATCAACTACAATAGAAAAAAACACAAAAGTAACATATATAAAGACGAGTTCTTGGGATATGATTGGATTATGGGCTAAAGTAGAGAAATGGGTAATTTCAATTCATAGTGAATGACTGTAAATCAGTGAATAATCTAGACTTTAGTGGGGATAAACTTTGTCTCGAACAATTTACCTCGAATCAAATTAGTTTCTCTCCAACACCAATAAGCAACAATTAAGAACAATCTTCGCTTTAGTCCATTCACACTCTCGTCCTAAATCAACTCATAATCACATAATCAAACCCCAAGAATTGAGGTTTTAGCTATAAATCATAAAAAATATAGAATTGGTTACCAAATTGTGTTTCTATCAACTGGATAAGATTAATAATGTCTTTGCAGAGGTCTAAGATGAAGAATCTTCAATACCCACTTCCAATTTCATTGAGAATGAAAATCTTCAAATCATCAAAGCTAAGAAAAAATTATCTCAATACTCAATATTGAACAATAGTGAAAACTTAATTCTCAAAATAAAACTGTGATATCCAATGATCGATGCTCAAGTAAGAATTTAAAATGTTTTTATAGTTGTTAATAATATGTTGTGAAGGATCATTCAGTGCAATAAGTTAGGATCATCGATCCACTCGGTGATTCACCCTTTAGTCAGTTCCATCACCTTTTTGCTTTTTTACCTTCTACATCTTCAAGTTTTGCAACTCTAGACGATATGACACTATGTCGCTGTATCATTTAGCGACTTGCCAATTGCTCCTTTTTGTCGGTGACTTGATTTTCTCCTTCAGGGCTTGGCACACTGGAACATCTGGCGAGATTATAGTTATTCAACGATTCGCCCAATGGTTAAGGCGATCCTCAAACCTACTTTTCTTAGGTCTTCAGCTACCTTGTTCTTTTTTTCTCATTAGTATCCATGCTTTGTTCCTTAATCCAAATACCTGAAACTCAAGGATTTATATAAGTTATTGGCACATAATATGCATTTGAGGACACTATATCTATTAAAATAATTCCCTAAATGAGTCCATATTGTGGACTCATCAACACCCCAAGGCTACCCTCTAGACGTAACATGACGTATTTAATACCAAAAGGGGTCTTATACAACCCTTAGCGTATTCTTCATTCCACAAGACATTGAATAATCATGAAATTTAAATAATTTTTAAAATCAAGTAAAACTGTTTCATAAAGAAAAATAAGTTGTCTAGATTTTGTCTCTTAACCAATTTATGTACGATACAAAAGTTTCAAATAGGGAGAATAACCACTCAGAACATAATTGTCTCATAATAGGAAGTACATAAGAAGTCTACAAGTCTATTACAATAGAAAAGGAACATAAAGTGGTACCAATGCTTGTCCTCGGATAGTGAGGACATGGCAAGAGTCTTGGAGAAGTGTAGTTGAAGCTTCAACCTCTAAGGACTACAATCGATTTTAGGAACCTACTCTTAGTAGTAAAAATAGAAGAAATATGGATTAGCACAATTAATGTACTAAGTATGGAGGCCATACATAAAAATAATTAAAACATTCTAAAAGGGACATTTAGTTGAAATCATGCCTTTCCTAGTTTAAAAGTCATAATGCACATTTAGGCAATACATAGTTAATCCATACCAAGAATCTTGGAGAAGTCTAGTTGAAGCTTCAACCTCTTAGGAGCAGAATTGATTTTTAGAACCTACTCTTAGTAGTAAAAATAGAAGAAATATGGATTAGCACAATTAATGTACTAAGTATGGAAGCCATAAATAAAAATAATTAAAACATGCTAAAATGTACATTTAGTGGAAATCATGCCTTTCCTAGTTTAAAAGTCATAATGCACATTTAGGCAATACATAGTTAATCCATACCATAATTATATTCATGCTCATAAGTAACATTATTCATAATCACAATTCATATCATGCTTGTAAGAGTTCACATAACTTCATACCAAAGGAAACCATCCCACAACCCCTTCATAAGTCTACTAGTGCAATGTGCAAGTGAAGTCACATACCCCGACCCACACAAAGCAAACTCATAAGAAAGTCACAAGTGTAGTTCATGTAAATAAGCATCATTCATATTAGTGAAGTCATCATTAACATCCTTACATATCACACATTCACAATTCATAAGCTTTCATAATCATAGAGAACCTCACCATGACCTCTCTTAGAACCTTCTTGTGAAATGCACAAGTGGAGTCACATACCTCTCACTTATACTAAGTAGTTCCTCTCAAAAAATCATAGTTAAAGTCCATATTCATATATTAATATCATATTCATAACACAATTCATATTTTTAAAACATAGGGAGATTTGTATAACCAAAAAAGACCATGTGAGCTATATGGAATCCGGTGTTCTACCCCACACGGAAAAGAGGTGTTTCACATGCCTACAGTGAAACAAACTTATTTAGAGTCGAGGTGGATTCACTAGCTAAAGACGTACGTAGGTTCATAGTTATGGAACAAGTAGAGATTGCTACTAGAAACCGAAACTTGCTGAATGTATAAGGATTCCAGCTCATTAAACAACATATATATCGGTAACCCGGACATGCTAAATGTAGAAGGAACCCATATGGGAAGATAGACTTGCTAAACGTAAAAGTCTCCATCTCATATTCATATTCCCTCGATGCTAAGCACAATTCCCTTTAAAGTAACTTTAAGTTTTTACTTAAGTTAATGTTCACGGAACAATGTACTTAGGCATTCAAACCAACCTCTATCATAGTAGCTCATAGATTCATTAGGTGAGAATAACCTTTCATCCTTAGAATCAACATGTGACAAATCTTTTCACATCATAATCGTAAAATGATCATGAGGATAGTCATACCTTCATCATAACAACTTTCCTAATCATAACACATTGTACACATTCATACCATATCATACTTAGTAAAATATAGGGTTATAGGGAAGAGGAACCCTATCTCGACACCACAATAAACATGACTAGTAGGCACCTCACCTTTCAAGTGGATCAATAGTTCATAATCAAATTACAAGATAGGTAAACACCTTCACACTTTCAAGTGGATCAACAATTCAAACATAGAAGTCCTTAACATGGAATTACTTCATACATGGCCTTCAAGACTATAAATCAAGATAAAACCCTAATTCTTGAAATTAACACAATAGATAGAGTAATCATATAAAACAATAACCTAATCAATGGAAAGATACCAATTTATCGAATTCTCTTCTTCAGTCATGACATACTAGGGTTTATAATTGAGAAAGAAGGGGAAACATAAGTCTTATAGAATTTGCTTCAAAACCATCAAATACACCATAAATTATAAACAAAATTCATCATATCTAGACATAATTATACCATGTCAATGTTTTTAGTAGATGACCTATGCTATTGAGTTAAAACCTAGAATTTTGGGAATTTCAAAAACAAATTTTGAGAGGGATTCTAGGGGAAACATCCCAAGTATTAAGGGAATCCATACCTTAAGTCAATTTCTTGAGGATTTGATGAATAACACCTTGATATTGGAGCCCTAGCTTGAGTTTAGACCTTGGTCTTTAATAGAACATTAGAGAGAACTTTTCTAGAGAGACAAAGCTCTTAGATTGAGTGATGTGAGTTACAAGGAGTTAATTTGAGTTTAATAACTAAAAACGACTTATATGATCCTATACTAACGTATAATCTCCCTTTACATACTTAGTTAATTAGATTTTAATAAAATGTTTGAGCCTCGGCCGTATATCTTGGTAGAATCATAGGCCTCATTTAGAGCCCCCACCTACGGGATCTGGACTGATCCACAGACCGTACTGGTCACTCATGGACTAGGGATGAGACTTGTCATTGTCCTTGGTCCAAGACCCATCCATGAGCCCCCAATCTACAGGGTGTGTCATGGTCTATAGAACGTACTGTCTAGGCGTGGTTTGGGACATAGACTAGGGAGTTTAAGGGGAATTTTAGTGAAGCTTAGTGTTGACTCACGACTCCCATATACGGGGAATGAGTCAACCTATGACTCATGGGTTGAGTCTCGATGTTCCCAAGTTGTTTTTGACAACTTTTAGGTAGCACCCTTGCTCCTCATCAAGGACCCTTGGGGTCCTTGGGGGCATGCCTTGACATGTCGGGACTATTAACTTAATACTAAGTTAGGGATGTCATTTTACGACTATCATCTTGATGTTAACCCTTTTTAGGACATTAGATTACATGTTAGTCTCTAGCTTAGGCCGTTAGATTTCTGGGGTGTTACACCAACTTAAACTTTTAATTGTCCTCAAGTAAACCTCAAGTTCAACAATTCAAAAAGGATGTCTCAAACAGTGCCACACAAGATTCAATCATGATGCACACAACAAGACTCAACTTAGTCATGCAAGAATGAATTGTGCATTCAAAGATTCAAGTTGCAACTTACCATTATCAAAGAATCTGAAGTTCACAATACTTGCTTCAAATTCAAGTTCAAACTCAACAAAGGTATTCAAATGTCCTCACACAAAGAAAAAATTGCATATTCAAATATAGTGCTTAACAATTTAAAACTTCGGAATCAAATGCAACGCTCACACTCACAAAGATTAACACTATGCATTAATTCACCCATAGGTTTGCCCGTATTTTTCAATCAACCCTTGTTTTAGCTCACTTAAGATCACAAAGGAAAATTTAAGGCTTGTAGCGGGGCTACGTAGAAGGGTATGGTCATTTAGGCTCAGTGGTTGTAATCCTTATGAAATGTGGTGTGAAAAACATTTTCTTACCCTTTCTTCATCGTTTTCATTCATGCTTACAAGTCACCCCATCATTCACTTTCCGTGGACTGTTGGAAACCCCATTTTCTTTGCACTTTTACAACTTTATTCCACAACTTTTCCATTCCTCATTTTTTTTTCTTTTATTTTTCTCTTTCTTATTTCTTTTTTTTTTTTGTATGGAGGGCTTCTATTTTTCTCAAAATCTGGGTAAGGGAGGACATTTTGCATTTCTTGATTTACCTTGTGTTTTTAACACACCCCTACTTAGGATTTTGACCTAAGTTGGCTATTTAAACTGACCACAATTCATGAGGATTATGCATAATGAGTCAACAAAGGTCACAATTTTCATCAAGTTTCTTTCAAGAAAAGCTCAAGGCTCAAAGGGTGTTTAAGCAAGGATCACACACTCACAGGGTTGGCCCAGAAAATGGTATAATGCCAAATTGTTTCACACTCTTAAAATTTTCCGAACATCATATCAAGAGATTGCATCACTTCGTCAATTGCACAAACAAGGAAAATTCTAGGAGTCATCACACATGGTTCATGGTAAGCTCATCACACAAGGCATTGACACCAATAATAAACAAGATTCCATACTTTCTCTAGTGTGTAATGTTCATCACAAAAGATTTAATTCGATAATTTGCTAGTCTCAACGAGATGGAAAGAGTTCACATATTATCTATGCAACTTCATTTGGCCTCAACATAGACACACATTCATTTTTATCAATCATGAGAACTATTCAAGACATCGATATTGATCAAGACCAAGAATAAAATTTGTAAAAGAACAGCCACATTCAAATTCAAAAGAGGTGGAACAATTTTTTTTCGTAAGGGTCCTAAATCATTTTAAATTTATAACAAGGATCAACAAGCTCAATTATCTACAAAAATAGTTTTAAACATAATTATAGCTCAAACCCCAATATATAATCAAAACAAGAGAGTCACAAAATGTGGACCTCACCCCACCACACATAAATTTATTTTCCTTAAATGCAAACAAATCAATATCCAAAAGTCAAAATAAAGTAAGACAAAGAGGGAGGTGAAGAAGTAATCACGTCTACTTAGTGTGTCCATCTGTCTTGGCATCCGTTCCCGGTGCATTAATCTAGATATGGGTAGAGTTCCAGGAGTCACCTCATAAAGAGAAGTAGCTGCACTAGGATAAGCTAAGGGTGTATCCACCAAAGAAGCCTTCACAAATGCATCTATCATGTCCTTCTTAATCTAAGTGAGGCTCTTATACGATACTTCTTCAGCAACCTCCATCATCTCCTCATCTGTCTCTGCCTAAAACTCATGATCAACGGTCTCCTCAACTATAGCCTCAATTCCGATGGTATCCGCTGGAATATCTAGAACATTTTGGTTCACTACTATAACAACAATCATGGACATGTCGGTGGACTTCAACTGATCCACATCGCTTTTTAATGTAGATATAGCGGAATTTAAAGTCGTCACCTCCTGGGTGTCCCCTTGGAAACACTCACACATTGTTATCCTTGGTGCGAAGGAATTAATGGTAGTTCTCAATGGTATCACAACATCATCTAGGGTAGTCTCATCATGCCCAGTATAAAGTCCTCGAGTCTGGAAGGCCGACGATATTTAGAAATGTCAAGCTGACCCATCTATTGTAATGAAGCATGAGTGAGCAGGGTCCGAGCAATAGTAGCAACATGTCTAGGAGGTAGTGCAGTTACAGAAGAACCTGGAGTGTTAGAAGGAAAAAAAGTAGAGGTACTTGAAGGTCCAGGGGCCGGAGTAGGCAAGACTGCCTTTATAGATAGTGAGTCTATGTCCACAACCCGGGAAAATTCTAGTGGGGCTGCCTTTTTGTTCTTCTCTGTATCGTCTTCCAACTATTCTACCTCAATCCTCCAGATAACGATATAGGATGTGGGAATCACTGCGACAAATTTCTTTGCATCTACACGCACCAGAGATTGTCTGCATATCTTAGTATTCAAAACCAGAAAAAGGAAAGAAATCTTGCGCTATTTGGACTTCATGACCATAGATAGGCTGCCTTAGTATGGTGAAGAATTGACTCATTCTAGGATGGCATAATTGTGCTGATGATGGAGCCAAACCAGAACCTTGCAGCTACATTCAAGTCCTTTTTTTTATCGGATCCCCTACCTCAAAGCACCTCGGAGTACTATCTAAAATCATAAGCCTAACTATTTATTCATATTGTCCAGTGTCTTTGTCCTGATCATATGCTGACTCTCATTTTCAATACGCGTGGACATGCACAAGATTGTGTTGATAACATCACTATCACACTTTATGTTCCAAACTCTGGCAACCACATAGGCGGCCGTCTTGAATTTCTCTACCGAAATCTTCTTTGTGGTATCAATGCACTAGACACGCTGTAGAACTACCTAACCCAACTTTGAATAGACAAGTCTCAAGGTTAGGAGAAGATCTGAAATTTTTGAGATATTAAGCAATCCATTATCTCCGGGTTCCTTTCGATTAACTTATCTAAGGACAAAAGCTTTTTCTTAATAATTTTCCTCAACCCCTCAGTCTTTAATCAGTTCATTGACTTGGGTCGGCAATAATTGCAGGAAGACTCACCGATCAGGTCGGCAAGTCAACGAGTCACTTCGGCAAGCTAGATTGAGCTCACCAAAATGATTTGCTATAAAATTCTCAAAATAATTTGGCATATGTTTAATGGGAAGGCCTTTCGTCGTGCAAGGATTAGACCACTTAAAGTCGTAGTGCACTTTAAGGTATATAAGTCCAGTCAAAGAGTGATCAAGAAGACTTTTGACAGTTCGCCGACTTCCATCGGCGGCCTCAAGCTTTTCTCTGAAATTTACAGTGCCAAACAATAAGTAAAACATGAAATTAAAGGCGATATAGGGGGCTTCGGCTTCGGTGATCTCGAGCCAACTCACCAAAAATAAAAGGTGTCTAA
This sequence comes from Solanum arcanum, assembly GCA_027789145.1. Taxonomy (NCBI): domain Eukaryota; kingdom Viridiplantae; phylum Streptophyta; class Magnoliopsida; order Solanales; family Solanaceae; genus Solanum; species Solanum arcanum. Next base: position 64,285,708 of record CM050933.1, read on the forward strand.
TCAACCCAACTTCTCAAATTTAACCCCTCAACCCACAAAAAAAATCAAAGCATGCACAAGTCAAATTAAAATAAGACCCATACACCCATAATCTTGGGATACTCAGGCTTCTCCCAATTTCGCCAAATTTGGCTATTTGACAACATTTTGCCTTAAGAATGATTTCATCCGCTTTATCGTTGGTCAAATTACATCATTTGTCACAAGTACGGGTTACTTAGACTTTACCTTACTAGACCCAATAACGTGCAAGCACAATCCCACAAGATTTATTTTCATTTTAAGGCAAAAAATTATGGAAATCTAACATTAAAGGAATTAAGACCAAGATTATCAATTTAAAACATGCACCAAACATTCTAATCCTATCAGAGAGTCCCAACACACAACAACACGATAAGATCATTTTCATAAAAATACAATTTTGATAAAAATACACTTGGGGTTCGGAAAACCAACCTTTGATGCCGAATAATCAAGATTTAAATGCAAGACAACAAAGTAATCCCAATCTGAGCACAAATGAATAACTAAAATATCGTAAAAATTCAAAAAATATAGAAACTAATATGCTGATGTGAGTTTGGAAAGATAAAATGTGAGGAAAAGTGAAAGAGTTGGAAGTTTAAACCTTTGGACTTATAACAACCATCCAGTTTTTGCCCATTCAGCGATATTAGTCTTGCTCACCGAACCACTTAAGGCACGCTGAGTGGACACTTAGCTCGGTGAGTTTTTTAGGACCTCTAGTCGATATGATGTCCAAATAGAGGATTAAATCGCGATCGCTGAACTGATTGGCAATTAGTTAATAGTTTCCTAGTTTCCCTGAGTCTTACAAACTTAAATTGAAAGTTGTCTTGTATATAATGGCAGTCTAGACCAGAGTGGCTGGCCTTGTTGATGATTCATCGACTTGACCTATAGCTTGCGAATCTGCACTTTTCAACCACTTTCTACGCTTTGACATGCAAATTGAATACACAATAATTTAAAATTTTAAAAGAAAGCAATTAAAAACATGGGTTGCCTCCCAAGAAGCTTAGTTAACATCATTTCACGACACAAGTCCTCACTTAAGCTCCATTAGGAGGGTTTACCACATTTTCATAAGTCCACCCACCGTCTTGTTGTGATTTGAGAGAAGATAATACCTGGTGCATTTGGACACTAGAAGCTGAATGAATATGGAGTGAGAGGTTGTCACCTAATTAAAGATCAAGACATTCTCTCTTACCTTACCTAACACTCTGTCGTGCTTTTTGACTTTGTGGAGGACGAGTATGAGTACCTCTTCTATTTGCCCACCCTTTTATGAGGAGAATGTGCCTGTCTTTCTTTTTTAACATACTTTCAAGTCCTTGACCTTTCTTGTCAATGCATCTAGATGAGTTACCAATATGGAAAAGTTTGGGTCCTTTTCAGTCTCTTTGTTGGTCTTTGCAACATAATGAAAGAGTTGGGTTGTTGTTTCATAGAATTGTTGAATCAAACAACCCGAAGAGAGTTGATCAACCACCATTCTATTTTTGGGGAAAAGACCCTTGTAGAAGAATTTCAGAAGCATCTCATATGAAATTCCATGAGTTGGCATTGTTGTTATAGTGTCTTAAACTTTTGCCACAACTCATACATGGTTTCACCCTTTAATTGCTTAAAATTTAGTATTCTATCCCTAAAAATCATTGATCTCAAAGGAGTGTGATCCAGTGGGTCACTATCGATACCGAATGTGCTCCAATTCTATGCTCAAAACTGCAACACACAAACCAAAACTAAAAATAATGTAAGTACAATTATAACTAACAGCAAAATTTCACATAACTAAATATTCTCAGAAAAAACCACCACCCGGCAGCGTTGGCATTTTGATTTCATGTATCAGGAAACTTCATTCAATTCTAAGCGTCAATGATCGTTAGTCAGTATATCACCCAACCAATTGGTTTAGGATCTTCCCACAGGGAGTGGTACTTATTTGAGAATCAATAGCCAAATGTTATTATGCTCAAATTAGTCACAGCGAAAAACATTTACGAATACAAACATAGTTCAAGTATGGGGTGACACAACTGTCAAATATAAGGGAGGTTTTGGTTGTAATTATCAACTACAACAATAAATAGCACAAAAGTAACAATATAGAGACGGTCTCTTGGGATGTGATTGGATTATGGGATAAGGAAGACAAATGGGTTATTTCAATTAAGAGTGAATAGCTGCAAATCAGTGAATAAGATATACTTAAGTGGGGATAAACTTTATCCCAAACAATTTACCTCAAATTAAATTGGTTTCTCTCGGACACCAATAAGTAACAATTAAGAACAACCTTTGCTTTAGTCCATTCGTTCTCTCAAGCTAAATGTATGGGAAATGGGTTTAGGATTTTATGAGTCCATGATTAAGACTCATTTTGTGTTTTATTTTAATAGATTTAGTGTCCTCAAATGCATATTTTGTCCATATATCTGATATAAATCCTTGATTTTAGGGATTTGGATTGATGAAAAAAGCATGGAGACTAAGAAGTAGAAAGGAACAAGCTAGCTTCAAGAATAATGAAAAGAAGGCATTAGGATCGCCTAACCAATTAGGTGAGTCACTTAATAGACTTTATCTCGGCTTATGTTCTAGTGTGCTAATCCTTAATGGAGAGAATCAAGTGGGCGATCTAAAGGAGCAGATGACGATTCGTCGAACGGTTCCGTGATGTAGTGATATATCGTCCAAAGTTATAAAGCCTCAAGGATGTTGAAGGAAAAAGCAAAGCAACATAACAAATGACAAAGAGCGGATCAATGATACTAACTTATTGCGTCGACTGATCCTTCGCAACATAATTTTCAACAACTATAAATATTTTTTTGAGTTCATACTTTACTATTTAGAAATTGAGTAATCAAATAGAGAATTATCAATCTAGCTTTGAACATTGTCTTAAGTTTTCAAGTTTGGAGACATTTTTTCTTAGCTTTTGTAAGTTTGAGGATTTCTAATTCCAAGGGATTGGAAGTTGGTTTTGAAAATTCTTCCTTATGTCCTGTTTAAAGACAATATCAACTGTACATGTTGATGGAAACACCAGTTGGTATCGATTTCTTGATTTTCACTATGTCTAGATAAACCACCAACTATTGGGTATGATTATGTGATTATGGGTTGACATAACTATTGGGTATTGCTAAATAATAGTTTAATTCTTGTTCAAAAGTTACTTCGTTCAGTATTTGTGCTTGATGGGTTGTAGTTGAAAATACAATCTTATCTTAGTACTTTTGGCTTGTTTGAGAGAGAGGTTTTGAAACAAAAACTACTGAATCATTGGTCTGTGGGTAGTGGATTGTCATGGATTCAGCTCGAGAGGGTGAATCTGAAACCCTCTTTAACACATTCAGCTCGAGAGAGTGAATGGACTAAGGCAAACGCCGTGCTTAATTACCACTTATTGGTGTTCGAGAGAAACAAATTTGATTTGCGGAAAATAGCTCAAGACAGAGTTTACCCCACTAAAGACTAGCTTAATCACTGATATGCAACTGCTTACTATTAATTGGAATTACCTGGTTGTTAAATTTAGCCCATAATCATATCATATTCCAAGAACCCCATCTCAATATTCGTATTTTTGTATTTGCTATTTTAGTTGATAATTAATCAAACCCCATTTTGATAATTGACACATGTGTAACTCTTAATTTGATATTCTTTATTTCTTAAATGTCTTTTAGCTATGACTGGCATGAACTGATTTGCACTTGGCGACGAATTCTGAAACTACTCCTTGTGGGAATGATCCCAACCCATGGTTGGGTTATATTACTAGGCACGATTGTTGACACTTGAACTGGAATTAGTGTCATGATATATGAAGTCAAAGTGGCACCACTGCCAGGGAGTGATGTTATTTGAGAAATTTTTGTTTAAGTCAAATTTTGATCCTGTTAGTTATAGTGCTACTTATTTTTATTTTTGTTTTTATAGAATGTGTGTTCAAATAGGACATATGAGTGTGAATGGCATCAAATTGCATCCAAGTAGGACATCAAGATGATATCAGAAACTTCAACAATTTTAATGACCCTCGTGTCATGGGAAGTATTGGTGCTATTCGCTTTCCTCATGCCGAAGGGAATGCAGTGTTTCACATTACGAGTATAAAAGGACTTTTCATTGGGTTGGCTCATAAGAATCCCCATGAGCATATCAAAAATTTCATGGATGTATGCAAACTATTATCCTTCAAGAACATCTCCTAAGAATTGGTCCGGTTGAGGTTGTTCCTGTTCTCTTTGATGAGAGAAACACGCAAATTGCTGGCTGAATTTCCAGGTGATTCAATCACTTCGTGGGAGGATTTGGTTGCCGCAGTGAATGTTTGATTTTCCCTCTTTCAAATATGATGACTCTTCGGGATATCATCCAAAGCTTTAAGCATTTAGAAGGTAAGACAATTCATGAGACTTGGCTGCGGTTCAAGAAGTTATTGCTCCAATGCCCAATTTATGGCTTTCCCGACAACTAATTCTTGCAGTATTTTTACTGAAAGCTTGACTCGGTAAACAAGGGTGGTTTTGACCAACTTACTCTGGGAGGTTTAATGCAGCAACATTATGTGATAGCGTCCCAGCTATTGGATGACATGACAAAAATCAACAGGGCTTGGTGTACCGGCGAAGATAAGGTTTCTCCTCTCATTTTTAAATTAACCAAGGAGCAGATGGAAAAATACCACGAAAGAGACCAGAACATGGCAAAGACTATGGCACAACTCCTATTTTTCACTAAAAATGTCATGAGAGCTAGTGCTCAAGTGTCAATGTCATGGGTGTCGGGTGTGCTATTGTGGATGAGACAAAGTGTGAGGCCTTGTGTAATAAGAGGTAAATTTCCTAGCCAACCAAGGTGGTGGTTATCGTTCAAACTACTTGAGGCAGGTTGGTAACCAAGGTTGGAAATAGGGTTGAAGATTGGAAAGATCAATATTGTGAATGGAGGGACCAAAACTCCAATTGGAAGGATGGGGAGAAGGATACATATGTACCTCTCCACGAACAGCAAAAGCCAAAGGATTTGTAAGGTGAACGGTCTGATGATATGCTTTTTCTTATTCTCTACAAAGTTAAGGGGTCCGACAAGATTTTAACGAAAAGGAAAGATGATGTTGACCCTAAGCCATACAGTTACCTCCCATTTGTCTTGATCAAGCAGTTGGAAACAAAAATGGGAAAATTCATTGCATTTGAACCCGCGACAACAAGGAGGGTTTCCTAGTGACACTATGGCAAACCCCAAGAATGAGGTTTGAATGTGGACTTGTGTCGTGCCGCGACATTAACTAAGTATCTGCTTGGGAGGAAACTAATACCCTTTTTATTACTTTATTTTGTTTTAGAAATAATGGTTTTTTGATTGGGCATGTTAAAGTGTTGGAAAAATGCATATTGGCGAGCTAAAGGTGGAGTTGCAGAATCACCGAACAAGTTGGCGTCCTCGACCTATACCGCCATTGAACCCATGAACACTTCAACATGAATTCAATAAAACTCGGTGAGCCCAAGAAATTATTGGCGAATCGCAACCGGGTAGGCATCCCAATATTGTACGCCGTTTGGATTAGAAGTCCTGTAAAACTCGGCGAAGAAAGTGACTACTCGGCCTGTCGTGACTAATGTCGCTGAATGGGAGAGAACTGGATGGTTATTTTAAGGCCAAAGGTTAAACTTCAAACTCTCTCACTTTTAGTCATGACTTGTGATCAAAGTTTGAATAATTTGTTGTCTAGCATCTCAATTTTATATTGTTCAGCATAAATGGAAGATTAACCAAACCTCGTGTTTATATTTATTGCATTTTGTACTCATTTGCAATTGATATTGTCTTACTGATGTGTTTTGGGCCTCTCTAATCTTAGTTGTTTTGAATATGCATGTTTTCAAATTCGAAACTCTTGGCCGTATTGTTGAAATCCCATATTTTTGTGCTTTGAAATAAATTAAAATTTATGGGGTTGTGATTGCTTGTCATTAGTTTTAGTTAGTTGAAGTTTGGGTAGCCTCTATTTGTGCCAGATGGTGTTATTTACTCGAATATAGAATTGGTGACACTTTTTTAAGGGCAAAAGTTATCAAAAGGCCAAATTTGGCAAAACTGAGAGAATTCTTAGTATTTCGGGGTAATGGGTGGTATGATTCTTTTATATATTTAGCTAGTGCATGATTTGATTTTTTGTCGGGGGTTGCAGGGTTGAATTCTAAAATTTGGGTAGAATTTAGGCACGTTTGATCATTTGACAAGCTAGGTGGAGCTCACCAAACCACTTGACGGTTTGCCAAAGATCCCTATCTCACCTTTAATTTCATTCTCTACTTATATTTGTGTTCTCTAACTTTCAGCGAGAAGCTTGAGGTTATGGGGTTTCCAACATATATCAAGAATTGCAAGAAGTCCCCCTTGACCCATAGTTTTGAGAAAATTGGAACCCCTCTATATGAAAAAAAGTAAAGGAAAATAAAATAAAAAAATAAAATAAAGAAAAAGTTGCAGAATAGAGTTGAAAATACAAAAAGTTATGGGGTTTCCAACAGTCCAAGGTAGACGAATAATGGGATGACTTGTAAGCACAAACAAAAATGATGTAGAAAAGGGAAGGAAGTGTTGTTCACACCACATTTCATGAGGATGAAAATCACTGATCCTAAATGACCATACCTTTACACTCAGCCCCATTACAAGCCTTCTAAAGACCTTTATGATTTTAAGTGAGATGAAGCAATTTTTAGCTGGAAAATAAGGTTAAACCTATGGGTCAAGTCATGCATCACATTCATTCTTTTTAGTGTGAGCATTGCATCTAATAATGGAGCTTTAAATTTTGAACCTGTGGTGTGAATATGGAATACTTCTTTATGTGAGGGCATTTGAACACTTTGTTGAGTTTGAACATGCAGTTGAAGAAAGTATAGTGAGCTTGAGATTCTTTGGTAACGGTAAGTCATAACTTGAATATTTGAGTGCACAATTGATCTTTGCATGAGTAAGTTTAGTCTTTCTATGTGGATACATGATCGAATCTTGTGTAGCACTGTTTGGGACATCCTTTATGAACTGATGAACTTGAATTTTACTTGAGGAAAAGCAAATATTTAAGTTGGTTGCATTGATAAGACCACAATTTCGACTTGTTTAGGGCTTTATAAAAGATTTAATGTCCTCAAATGCATATTTTGTCTCTATTAGTGATATAAATAGTTAATTTTCAAGGATTTTAGATTGAGGAACATAGCATGGATTCTAAGGCGCAAAAAGGTTGAAGACAAATGAAAGAATGAAGAAAATAAGGCCTAAGGACCTCCTAAACCATTAGACGAGTATTCGAATGGCCTTGGTCTCGCCTTATGTTCAAGGGTGCTAAGCTTAGAAGGAGAGAATCAAGTCGGCACCAGAAATAAGCAGTTGCGAGTCATCGAAAGGTTCCACAAAGCAGTGCTATATCACCTAAAGGTACAGAACCTAAAGGATGCTAAGGCAAAAGAGAACGTCGATACAAATGATTGGGGGGATCACCGGTGGATCGGCGATCCAAAATTATTGCACTTGCTGATCCTTCATAGCACAATTTTCAACAGTTGTAAATACGTTTTCAAAATTTTCAGTTTACTATTCATACATTGAATAATCATATAGAGCATTATCATTCTAGTTTTTAACATTGTCCTATCTGTTCAAGTTTAGAGACAATTTTTCTTAGCTTATGAAGATTTCCAATTGCAAGAAATTGGAAATGGGTGTTGAAGATTATTCATTGTAGACCTTGGGTAAAGACAATATCAATCATACTCAGTTGATGGAAACAACAGTTGGTATCAATTTCTTGTTTTTTACTATTTCTAGCTAAAACCCTAATTCTTGGGCCGTGATTATGTGATTATGGGTTGATATAACTGGTGGGTATTGCTAATTGGTTGTTTATTTGTTGTTTAAAATTTATTCCGTTCAGTAGGGTTTGTTGAATTTCATGGGTTGTAGTTCCAAATACAATCTTAGCTTAGTGTTTTTGGCTTTCTGAAGAGAGAGGTTTTGAAACTAAAACTACTAAATCGATGGTCGTAGGGTAGTAGTTTATCATGGGTGCAACTTGAGAGAGTGAATCTGAAACCCTCTTCCATATATTTATCTCAAGAAAGTGAATATACTAAGGCAAAGGTTGTATTTAGTTGCTGCTTATTGGTATTTGAGGGAAACCAATTTGATTCGCAGTAAATTGCTCGAGAAATAGTTTACCCCCACTAAAGTGAAGCCTATTCACTAATATGCAACTATTTACTATTAATTGCAATTACCTTGTTGTTTATCTTAGCCAATAATCCTATCAAATCCCAAGAATGTCGTCTCCATATTCGTATTTGCTATTTTAGTTTGTAATTATATATAAACCCCCTTTTTCATAATTGACACTTGGGTCACTCTTAATTGGATGTTCCTTTATTCATAAATGTCTTTTAGATATGACTAACATGAACTGATTTGCACTTGGCTACAACTTCTCAAAACCACTGCCCGTGAGAACGATTCCAGCCCTTGGTTGGGTTATACCACTACTCGCGATCGTTAAGCCAGGACAAGCTAATACTAACAGACCATCAATATAGTAATCTTGGTTTCAAAAGCTCTCTCTCGAGCAAACCAAAAACATGAAGGTAGAGTTGCATTTGCAACTAGAACCCTTTAGATAAGCTCACAATTATTGAATATAATCACTTTTAATCACAATTTACACTATCAAGAAACAATACCCATGAACTAAATAAACCCATAATCACATAATCACATAATCACACCCCAATAATTGGGGTATTAACTAGACATCATAAAAAGATAAAACTCATTACCTAATTGTGTTTCCATCAAATGGGTAAGATTAATAATGTCTTTACAAAGGACTAAGATGAAGAATCTTCAATGACCACTTCCAATTTCTTAGAAAATCGAAATCTTCAAAGCTAAGGAAAAAATTGTCACAATACTCATAATTGAACACTAGTGAAAACTCAATTCTCAAAATAAAAATTTGAGATTCAATTATCGATACTAAACATTGATTTGAAAATGTATTTATAGTCGTCAAAAGGTGTTGCAAAGGACCATTTGACTCAATAAGTACGGATCATTAATTCACTCGGTGATTTGTCCTTTGTTCAGTTCCATCACTTTTTTGCTTTGGCCTTCAGCATCTTCAAGTTCTGTAACTTTGGGAAATATGGCACTGCGTCGCAGAACTATTTGCCGGCTCATCGACTGCTCTTTTATATTGCCGACTTGATTTTCTCCTTCAGTGTTTGGCACACTCGAACATTAGGCAATACCATAGCCATTTGGAGACTCGCCTAATGGTTTAGGCAATCCTCAGGCCTCTTTTTGGTCTTTCAGTTGCCTTGTTCTTTTTTGCTTATTAGTGTTCATTCTTTGTTCCTCAATCTTAGTACCTAAAAATCAAGGATTTATATTAGTTATTGGCACAAAATATGCATTTGAGGACACCAAATATATTAATATAAAGCCCTAAATGAGTCAAAATCATGTACTTATCACCACCGCACCCATTCTAGCATTACCGGTTGAAGGTAAGGATTTTATTGTTTATTGTAATACTTTACATTCTGGTTTAGAGCTTGTGTTGATGCAGAATAAGAATGTTTTATCTTATCTATCGCGCAATTAAAGGTTCATACCTTTGTGGTGTTAAGCGTGAGGTATTTATTGATCATCATAAATTGCAACATGTATATAATAAAAAAGATCTAAATTTGAGACAGAGAAGGTGGATGGAGATACTAAATGATTATGATGTCACTATCCTATTATATCTACGTAAGGCTAATGTAGTGGTTGGCTTTGAGTCGAAAAGCGGCGAGTATGTGTAGTATAGCTTGCTTGAGTGTAACCAAGCGACCTTTGGCTAAGAAAATTCAGACCTTGGAGTCTAAGTTCATGCAGTTTGGCATCAGAAAAATGGTGGGGTGTTAGCTAGAATTAAAGTAAGGGTCACGTTCATTGAGGATATCAAGGACAAAGAGTTTGAGGATGAAAATTAGAATGATCTTAGAAAGAATTAGGTGATTGGTAAGACTATAAAGACCACTTTTCACTCGAAAGGTGTGCTCAGTTTTAAGGGAAGGACTTTTGTTCCTCGAATTGCTGACTTGATTTAGAAATTTCATGGGACCCAGATAACAAGGATTCAACTTCCCTTTCTTGCGGAATCTCACCACCCCTTTACAGGCAAATTTTTTGGATACACTTCATCAACTTGTTCAAACTCTAATTCCTTTCTCCTATGGTCGGCATAAGACTTTTGCCGGCTATAGGCTGTTTTCAAGCGATTCCTTATGATATGAATCTTCTCGAAAGTCTTATAAATCAAATCGGGACCCAATAGTGAAGACTCACCCACTTCAAACCATCCAATTGGTTATGTACATCTCCTTCAATACAAGGCTTCATAAGGATCCATATATATAGATGAATGGTAACTATTGTTGTAAGAAAACTCCACCAAAGGCAAATGCTTATCCCAATTTTCCTTGAAATCAATTATACAAACTCTAAGCATATCCTCAAGGGTTTGAATAGTACGCTCCAATTGGCGATCCGTTTGAGGATGAAAAGGTGTGCTTAGCTTCATGTTGGTACCCAACACATTTTTGAATGACCTACAAAACCTAGATGTGAATTGCGCAACCCTATTCGATATGATGGATAACAGAATACCACGGTGACACACAATATCATCTATGAAGATCCTTGCATAATCCTTCGCTGATTAAGTAGACTTGAACAAAATAAAATGAGCAGATTTGGTCAACCTATCCACAACCACCCATATGGAGTCGTATTGATTTTGTATCCGAGCCAAACCTACCACAAAATCCATATTGATGTCTTCCCACTTCCAAGTATGGACTTGAATTTATTGAAGTAAATCACCCGGTTTTTTGTGTTCGACTTTCACTTATCGGCAATTTGGATACTTTGAAACAAATTCCGCTATGTCCTTATTCATGCGTCCCTACCAAAACACTTCCTAAATTTCATGATACATCTTGCATAACCCTGATGAATGAAGAACGAGACCCATGAGCTTCCTCAAGAATCCGGTTCCTCAATCCATCTACTTTGGGAACACACAAACTTCCTTGATACCTAAAGACACCATCCCCCCTACAGAGAATGACTGAATAACTTTACCAAGAACCGATTCCTTCAACTCCATCAATGGTTGATCAAGGTTTTTCTTAGAATTCACCTCAATCACCAAAGATGACTCGAAGTTATGATGGACCATAAAACCACCATTCCAAGAATCTTATAATCTAACACCCAATCCAGACAACCTATGAACATCTTTCACTTGGTCTTTCTTGGCTTCTTCTACATGAGACATACTACCCATGCTCATACAACTTAGAGCATCCGCAACCATATTTTCCTTGTCGGGATGGTAGAGAACACTCATGTCGTAATCTTACAACGATTCCAACCATTTTTTTTTGTCGGAGATTCAACTCCTTTTGAGTAAACACATATTATAGACTCATGTGGTCGGTATAAACATCCACATGGACACCATACAAATAATTCCTCCATAATTTCAAGGAAAATACCACGGCCGCTAACTCAAGATCATGAGTTGGATAATTCTTCTCATGCACCTTAAGTTTCATAGATTCATAGGCTATTACTTTCCCGTTTGCATAAGCCCACACCCTAAACCCACTCGAGATGCATCACAATATACAACAAATCCATTTGTACCCTCCAGTAAAGTCAACACCGGAGCAAAAGTAAGCCTATCTTTCAAGATTTGGAAACTTCTTTCACATGCCTTCGACAACTCAAATTTCCTACTTTTTTGGGGTAAAGTAATCAAGGAAGATGAAATGGACGCAAAACCATCCACAAACCTCTTATAATAACCCGCTAGACCCAAAAAGCTCCTAATATCAATCTGAGTCAATGGACTAGGCCAACTTTTCACTGACTCGATTTTCCTTGGATCAACCTCAACTCCTTCACTAGAGATGATATGACAAAGAAACGCCACTAACCTCAACCAAAACTCACATATGCTATCCTTAATAAATAATAGATTTTCCTTAAGCAGTGTTAACAACACCTTTAAATGGTCGATGTGTTCACCCTCTTTTTTAGAATATACCAAGTTGTCATTAATGAAGACAATGACAAATGAATCTAAGTAACTTCAAAATACCTTATTCATGAGACCATAAATGGTGTCGGGGCATTAATGAGACAAAAGGACTTTACTAAGAACTAATAGTGATCATATGTAGTCAAAAATGCCATTTTTGGTATATCCTCACCTCTCACCCTAAGTTAGTGGTACTCCATTCTCAAGTCAAATAATAGAAAAGTAGCTTGCCCCTTAGAGTTGATCAAACATGTCGTCAATCTGAGAGAGAGGATACTTGTAATTAATAGTGACTTTATTGAGTTGGCGATAATCAATGCACATTCTAAGGACCCATCATTCTTCTTGACAAACAAAACCGAAGCACCCCATGGAGAAATACTAGGTCTAATGAAACCTTTGACTAGTAAATCTTTTAGTTGAGCCTTTAACTCTTTCAATTTGGCCAGAGCCTTCCGATAAGGAGGAATTGAAATGGGGTTGGTATCTGGTACCATGTCAATGCCACAATCAATTTCCCGTTTGGGAGGGATTCTGGGAAGATCATCAGCAAAGACCTTTGTAAATTTCCGTACTACGGGAACTTACACAATGGGAAGATTTTCGAAGTCTAAACCTTTGACTCTTACAATGTGATATACACCTCCCTTTGAGATCATTTTGCAAGCCTTTAGAAAAGAGATTATACAATCTCTAGGAATAGAATTTGCCCCTTTCCACTCTAAACAAGATCATTTGGAAAGTTAAATTTCACCACCATCATTCTACAATCTATGGAAGCAAAGCAAGCATTCAACCAATCCATATCTAAAATAACATCAAAATAAAACATATCAAGTTCTACTTGTTAAACATGAGTTACTCTATTGGGAAACATTATACGACAATTTTACTCTTTTTGTAACTAGCGCTTCACCAATGGGGTAGACACCATAAAAGGTTCATTCAAGATATCGGAAAAAATGTCAAACTTATTAGCTACTAGAGAAGTAACAAATGACAAGGTAGCACCGGGATCAAGTAAATCATATACATAAATAGAAAAAACTTTCAACATACGGTCACCACATCAGGAGAAGTCTCTTGGTCCCCTGTAGAGCGGAGAGCATAAAAGAAATTTTTCTTCGGAGAATCAACATTAGAACATATTACTTGATCTTGACCACTACCCATGTCTTGACCCTTTAGATTTGGGAAATTTCAAACTTTGTGCCCACTTCTACCATAACCAAAACTATTTCCCATTCCAACTAAGCATTAACCAAGCTCACCTTTTCTACACTTAGAACAAATAAGATTCTTGTTTGGTGAACTAGTTTTCCTTCCCTTTTGAGTCTTAGGGTTAGACACCATATCATTAAGAGCCTTAGGGAACTCGTAATGAACTTTGTTAGAAAACCTCTACTTGAACATAGGCTTGTCTTAAATGTCAAGCATATCCCTTGCAGAACCACCATCAAAAGGTCTTTCCCTATGGGAATCTCTACTCTTTCTCTTAACCCTTGTCTCTTCCACTTGTTGAGCATGAACCATGAGATGAGAAATTTTCATATTGTCATGTAACATATGCAAACGACATTCTTCCTTCAAGTCATCCTGCACTCCCGTCATAAAGCATCTCATTTCATCTCTAGGATTGGAAACCAAACAAGGAGCATACTTTTACAATTTAGTGAATTTCAAGGAGTAGTCAAGTACACTCATACCTACTTGACGAAGGATGATGAATTCCTCCACTTTGGATTCCCTCTTCTCCCTAGGAAAGAATCTAACAATAAAAGCCTTCTTGAAAATATCCCAAGTCAACGGTCCACCCCTTAAAGGCCTATTGTCGCTCCATTGAACATACCATGTTTTGGGAACATCTTTGAGCTAATAAGTGGCTAACTCGTCTTCCTCACTAGTATTCAACCCCATAGCTTACAGAATCTTGTAAACTTCATCAATTAAATCTTGGGGGTCTTCCTCAACTTTGGACTCGTAGAAAGTAGAGGGATTCATCCTAGTGAAATTCCTCAAAAGGGAGGCCATGGTGCTAACTCGTTGGTTTCCTCAGGGTACCACCTCCCGATTAGCTTGGGCCGTCATAGTTTATGCTTAAGTAGTGACGACTTGTGCTTGTGTAGCAATGACTTGGGGTTTTGGAGAAAAGCATCCCTTATGTTACCATCCGTCATAGGTAGAGGACTGGCCTGAGCTTGATCATCATTAGCAACTTCTTTAAGAGGACGGACTTAATTGCCTCGGGGAGGAACTCCCGCCTTGTCAATCTCTTCATCAAGTCTTCGAGCGGTTATTATTTGAGTATTCATTGCGTATAATCACAATAAAAGGATTAGATACTAAGGGCACATAGATCGAAGACTTCAGAGGCACGATATTGGATTTCCAAGAAAAAGAAGAATTTCCTAAGCATCTTATATTTTTCTATTCCTAAGGGTGGCGCGTTTCACAATTATGAATAAGAATGTACATATACGTGGTTGAGTGAGACATCGACTTTAAAGATATTCAACCTCTAGATATGATACCAAGTTTTTCACATTCGGGGAGCACCCCCTAGACGCAACTAGTGTCGTCATCCTCTTTGAGGATTAAGACTACCCTTTTAGATTACATCATTACATTCATTGGTCAAAATGCGGAAATTTTTTAAACTTTTCTATATCTATATTGAGATTTACGGAGACCTCTCACATACACATAATATATTTATATCGAGTATACATAGACCCTCGTGTAAGAAGATTACTTAGTCTTCTACTTTTATTGCACAAAGAAATATAGGATACTTAACATAGTTTTAAATAAAAATCTCATATCATAACCATCTAAAACAATAGTATATCAATTGTACCCCATACATTAATGTAATAAAGCCACATATAGGCAATACAATCTTTAGTACTCAAATGAAAAGGAAAGAACTAGAAGTCTTATAACTAGAACAACATCAAAAACTTGATAGTAACATTGTCCTCGGAATGTGATGACCTAAACAACTTGGATGTGTGTGAATTCCAAGTCTTCCTTCAAAGTCGTCTCAAAAGCCCTTCAACGACAGAAACCTAAAATGTTGGGAAAGAGAGAAAATGGGGTGAGTACACCATTTGTACTAAGTATGAGACCATATGCACACACATCATAAATCATGCTAGAAAGGGACATTTTATTAAAGCATGTTATTTTACATTTGGAAAGCCTTATGCACATTCAAGAACCAATAATAGTCATTAATTCATATTCATCAAGTTAGGACCATATTCATCATACTAAATCTACCCAAGTCAATCATGCATACCAACATACTAAAACATATAATTAAAACAACTCTACCATCAATTTATTACCTCCAAAAGCATGAATAACAGTTCATTACAACATAAAAAAAGCAAGAAAATTACTCATGAACCCTCATCATGTCCATTAGTATAATGACTAAGCAAATCCCCATAACCTTCCTCAATTAAGTAAACCCAACAAGAACCATGACCACTTCGCAACTTCACATAGCATACAATTCAGAGTACATATTATGACACTTTAACAATGGAGACCAAACACATGTTCATGTGAAACCAATCATCATATAGTATCATCATTGTACAAGATTATCATATGCATATCACGTACAACTATAAGCATATACATATATAAGAACATTCTTTTAAGACTTCCCTTAAGGCTAACTAGTGCAGTGTTTAGGTAGAGTCTTATACCCCTACTTAGACTAAGCTAAACCCCTTAGGTCATCCTAGTTAGATTTAATTCCTTTCGTTCATTTTACATTTTGGGAAGATCTTTCCTTAACCGACATAGACCACATGAGCTAATATGAAACTCGGTGTCATGGAACCCTACACCGAAGGAAGGCGGACTATCTGCCAAAGTAGTACCAAAACATGAACATAGAATCTAGGTGGATCCACTAGCTAGTATTCCTATGGGGGAAACATATTTCAATAACTAGGAGATATTGTTGGGACCCTCTTTATGCTACATGCATTGTAGTCTCCAATCTCATGAGTACATTAGTTACCCTACCTTCCCTATGTAGGAAGGGACAACCCCTAACTCTAGTTCACTCGGTGTTAAGATAGAGTCCCTTTTGAAATGTATTTAGTTCCTTTATTAATATTCATAGCCTAATGTAGGTCATAGGTTCTATCCCTTGTATAATCATCATCATCATATCTCTTAAGAATTGCATGAGCATCGTTGTAACACTTTGAAAATCCAAGACGTGTCTTAAATCCTAACAGAGGTGTCATAAGGTATAGACACTGTTTTAAGGCCTATTTTAATGTTTATAAGTCATTTAGAATGTCTATAAACCAAAATGTTCAATAACGTCCATGATGTTTGAAAACTAGTTCGAGGAGGTACTAGCGTGCCTAAGCGTATTTGACTAGCTTTTAGGAGTCAGAAAATGATGAAAATTGGTGGAAGGGTGTCTAACATGTGTTTAAGTGAATTCATGGTCAAAACTTACAGGTAATACTCCGCAAGGATCAACCAAGGTCCCTTAAGGAGGACCCTTGCACGTTGGTATCAACACTACCTGGGCAGTGTATAACCACGAGATGCAGTCGACGATCCATGTGTGGATCGACGGGGCAACGTTTCCAACAGTCGACCAAAACTTAGAAAAATCCTTTAAGGACAACAATTTCATAGCCTTTTATAAGAATTATGGATGTGCAGCACGAAAGGGCACAGTGACCGTTGACTCACAGACGGACCGTCGATCGGGGTCTCGTCTGTGAGGGTTTATTTTCCTGTATATTTTTAAGTTGGTTTTAAATAATTTAATAAAGGGTTTTGTGGTTCTTTTGGTATTAATGGAAGACTAATTAACTAAATTAACCCCTCCATATAAATTATCCAACCCCATTACTCTAATTACAACTTTCAAAACAAAACTCTCATATTTCTATCTTCTTCCTCTCTCTATTGGAAAACACCATTGAAGACATGCTAAGGGAGGGATTTGGGTCTGTAAAGGGACGATATCACCATCAAATCTTAATCAAAATTTGAGGTATGGGATCTAATTCACCTTTGAGACCTTTTTACTTAAAGGGTTCCTTCAAAGTATTTTCAAAAGTTGGGTTTTCATGTGGGTCTTTCTTAATCTCAAAAATTATGTTATGAATTGGTTTGTTTATGTTTTATACTGGAAAATATGAATTTATTAACAAGTATTCTAACCTAATTATAATATATTGACGGTTTGGTCTAGTTTGTAAAATATGACCCTTAACCCTTAACCCTAGGTTTGATTTCTGATATGAATTAGGTTGTATTTGGTTTTATTAACTTGGTTATTGATTGAATTACCATTAGATGATGTTGTTACGTTAATCATGAACAAGTGAGTTTAAATTTTAGTCTTTCATGCTAGTTTTTGAGAAGATGATCTAGGTTAGGAAGTGAATTGACCTAAGTATCTTGTCTTAGGCTATGATCTAGTATTGAATTGTGATGTAGTGATTATTCTAGCCTCGTTATCATATTTATTATTGATTTATAATTATGTATACCCTAATTGGGTTGAATTGAGGGCTTATGGTAAGACCTTGATTATAAACTATGAAGTAGACTTGGTAAGTCTTATGATCTCTACCCTTTACTTCAAATTGTGGTTAATTTTGATTATGTGATGATGTTGTGTTGGAGTATGCCTTGTATTAGGATTGATAGACTGGTATGATATTGAATTTAACTGTCTTGATTATCATTTTGAGGATGGTTATGATTTAAATTTTATAAGGACGGTGATGATTACCAATGTGCCTTATTATGAATAAAAATGTAAAGGTGCTAACCTCACTTATGAAAATTGTGATGAAATGACTATACTCATACAATTGTTATTGAGGTATGATGATGATGATTATACAAGGGTTAGACACTATGGCCTACAATTAGTTATGATGATTAATAAAGACATTAAAGACATTCAATAAAGGGACTTAGCTTAGCACTGAGTGAACCGTACAATGAGAGGTGATGACTTACCATAGAGGAAGATTCACCCTATATTTCTAAATGTGGTATTGACTCCCCAAAAAGGGATACTCATCCAATGGATTCCCATGAGAGGAGGCCCCAATTTCTAAGTTGTATGTAGAGGGAGAATACCTTTCTCTTAGTTCTTGAACTATGTTTCCCCCATAGGAAAACTTGCTAGGGATCCACCTAGATAGCTATGTTTATGTTTGAATTTACTTTGTCCAGTGGTCCACCTTCCATCGATGTAAAGTTTTACCACATCGGATTCCACACTTAGATCTTGTGGTCTATATCGGTAAAGGCAAGTGTTCCCTAAATTAAAATGAACAAATGAAAATAAACTAAGGTGACTTGAGAAGTTTGACAAATCCTAGATAGGGGTATGAGACTCTACCTATGCCAAGCACTAGTTTGTCCTTATGGAAGCTTTAAAAGGTTGATATTATGTTCGTATACGATAAGGAATGAAAAATATAGTAGTATGATGACTTTACATGTAAATGATACTATATGGTGATTGATACTCTTATGAACATGTAATTGGTCTATGTTGTTAAAATTATGATGTTTTATATCCTTAAAAGGTTATGTTATGTGAAGTTGAATACTAGCCATGATTCTTGTTGGGTCACTTGATTGAGTAAGGTTATGAAGCTTTGCTTGGTTATTTCACTTTTTAGCTTTATCAGAATTCATGGGTAGTAGTCTTGCTTTATTGTGATATGATGAACTCTTATCCATGCTTGTGATGCAGTTAATTGATGGTAGGGTTATATTGGATTATGGATTAACATATGTTTACAAGTATGTTATTTGGTTTGACTTGATGAATATGCCTTCTTGAGTTGTATGTTTTCCTTGATGATGCATAAGGCTTTTGAAAGAATAAAGTAGCATGTTTTTAATAAAATGTCCTTTTTATCATGATTTAATCTTATACGTGCATATGATCTCATACTTAGTATAAGTGGCGTACTAACCCCATTTCTTTCTTTCACCCCAACATTTTAGGTTCCGGTGGTTGAAGTGTTTTGGAAGGTGACTCAAAGAAGGGTTGGATATTTTGATAATTCAAGTAGGGTAGGTCCTCATTTCCAAGGGCTATGCCAGTATCAAGCTTATGTTTATTGTTTTAGTCCTAAAACTCTTATAATCTCTATCCATTCATTTGAGTACGGATTCTATAAATCCTATATGTTGATCTGTTTACATTGATGTATGGGTTATGCCCAAATTGCTAATCGTGTTAGTTGGTTATGAGATAAGACAATCTTTGAAGACTATGTTCTATATTATATATATACTTATGTGCAATAAGAGTAGAAGGCTATGTAACCTTCATATACGAAGGGTCTATGTATACTCAATATATATATATGTTATTTGTATGTATAAGTCTATGTATAACACCAAGTAAAAGAAATGAACATTATTAAATTTTTCGCTAAATTTGACCTATGAATATAATGATGTAAACAAAGAGGCTAGTCATAGACCTCAAAGGGTACGCAACCACCGGTTATGACTAGGTGGTAAACCGGATGTAACAAAATTTATATTAGAGCATGAGTTTTGATTATCTTTGAGTTAATGTCTCTCTCAACCACGCCTATGTAAGATCGTATTCATAATTGTGAAGCGAGCCACACTTATGGATAGGAACCTACGTGATTCCTAGGAAACTTTAACTTTCTTGGAAATCTAATATCGTTCCATTAGAGTATGCTTATGGTGTTCTTTAGAATATAATCCTATTGTTGTGATGATAGGAAATGAACACTCGAAGGAATGAGGCAGGAAGGCTTGAAGAGGAGATTGACAATGTGGGAGATCCTCCCCGTGGTGATCAAGTTCCTCTTCTTAAGGAAGGTGGGAATGATGACCAAGATCCGGTCAATCCTCCACCTTTGACGGATGGTGACATAAAGGCTGCCCTTATCTAGTTGAAACAAGACACAACCTCTCAAGCCCAAGCTATGATGGCCCAAGCAAACTGGGAGGTTGTACCCCATGTTCATCAACAAGTTGCTATTATGGCCTCTCATCTAAGGGATTTCACTCGAATGAGTCCTACTACATTCTACGTGTCAAAGGTTGAATAAAACCCCCAAGATTTCATCAATGAAGTCTTCAAGATACTCTTGACTATGGGGTTGTCGACTAGTGAAAAGGCCGAGTTAGCCACTTATAAACTTAAGGATGTGGCTCAACTATGGTATTTACAATGGAGGGATAATAGGCCATTAAGGGATGGTCTGGTGACTTGGGAGATTTTTAAGAAGGCATTTCTTAATCTGTTCTTTCCTAGGGAGATGAGGGAAGCTCAAGTGGTAGAGTTCATCAACCTTCTCCAAGGAGGTACGAGTGTTCATGAATACTCTTTGAAATTCACTACATTGTCAAAATATGCTCCTTCATTGGTTTCCATCCTAGAGATGAAATGAGCCATTTTGTGACGGGGGTGTCGGATGATTTGCAAGAGGAGTGTCATTCGGCTATGGTACATGACAACATGAACATTTATTGCCTTATGATGCATGCCAAATATGTGTAAGAGGCAAGGGCTAAGAGGAAGAATAGAGATGCTAAGATGGCAAGATTTTTTGAGAGAGGTTCTTCAAAGAATAGGCTTGAGATACAAGACAAGCCTATATTAAAGAAGCAGGTTCCTAATCAAGTTACATACAAGTTCCCTAAGCCTCGTGATGGTAAGGTTACAAAACTTAGATCCCAAAAGGGAAGGAGTGGAAACTCATCTAATGAGAAGCCTACATGTGCCAAGTGTGGAAAATATCATTTTTGTGAATGATTGGCAATTGTTTTAGTTGTGTCAAGAGTTGCCACAAGGTTAGGGATTTCCCTAATATGAAGGGCCAAGAAAAGGGTGCTCAAGCTCAAGAAAGGGGTTCCAGTGAAGATCCAAAGAAGAACCACTTCTATGCTTTTTGCTCTAGGGGTGAGGAAGAGACTTCTCCCGACGTGGTAACCGCTATGTTGAAAGTCTTCTCTATTGATGTATATGCCTTATTTGATCCCAGATCTACTTTATCATTTGTTACCCCTCTAGTAGACAAAAAGTTTGACATAATTCCTGATATTTTGCATGAACCTTTTATAGTGTCTACTCCGGTAGGTGATTCAGTTGTTGCAAAAAAGGTGTATAGAAATTTTCCAATAATGTTGCCCAATAGATTTTCTTATGTTGAACTAGTAGAACTTGATATGCTTGATTTTCATGTCGTTTTGGATATGGATTGATTGCATGCTTACTTTGCCTCTATTGATTATAGGACAAGGGTGGTGAAGTTTAATGTAAGACCTGCAAAATGAGTTAGGGTGTCTAGATCCTAACATGTTCGTATTAAGGTGCTAAGGTCCTAAAATTACGTATAATATGGTATTTAGGCAGTGTGTAAAGTTTGAGGTGATTTGGAAGTCAAACGTTAATGGACAATCAAGACGGTCAACGAATAGTCACCTTTGTGCCTCATGTATCTATGTGTTCCTATATATTGTATTTTAAGATCTTATGAAGACTTTAAATTATTTATAATGATTTCTAATGGTATAATATGGAGTTTCGTAAAGTTTGGAGGTCAAGTGTCCAAGAACGTCCAAGATGTTCGAAAGTTAGCTCTTAAGACGCTCAATGTGTGTCTTGATGGGGCCTAGCCTTTTTGGATGTGTTATGTGTATTTTTTTGGTGAAACTCATTTGGGAGGTATAAAAATTGTAAAGGTTTGTATTTACTTTGGGAATGTTTGGTTACGACATTTAAATGGCCGCGCAAAAGGGCCCACAAGAAGGACCCAAGGCTGTCGAGCCACTGCCTTGGAAGTGTCAATCGACGAACTAAACGATGGCTAGTTGGTTGACCAACGACCCGTTGGTCAGATATAATTTATGGAAACTTATCCTGCTCAGGTATAAACCCAAAAAAGGCCAAGGTCCAATCAACCAAAGCCAAAGGAAGGCCAGTCGAATGACCAACGGCCAGTCAACGGTGGTCCGTCAATGGTGGCCCGCAGTTGTTGCCTGTGTAGTGTTTTATTTAGGGGTAATGGTAAATTCACCCAACTTCCTAAACTGACTATAATTGATTAATTTACCTCTTTTGTGTGTGCATAAGTAATCTAAAAAGTGACCAACCCATTCCCAATCCCATTCACTCAAATTTAACCTTCCTTCCAAAAATCTTCTCCCTAGAACCCTCCATTGTTGGGGAAGCTCAAGAAAAGATTGGAGCATGGATTCCTATGGTTTATTAACAAATTTCTAGAGGTATTTATGTATATAAAGGTATGGTGATCCTTCATCTCTAAGTAACATTTCACTTGGAGAGTTCTTATCAATGTTTTCAAAAAAATTTCATGATCAAAGTTTTTCTTCTTCTATCTATCCATGGGTTATTTCTAAACACGTTTTTAATGATTAAATAATGATGAATTCATGTTAATTTATTGGTTTTAATTTGATTTTAATCAAATTGCATGATGAATCCATGTCCCTTCCCAAAATCGATTTTGCCCTTGCATGAGCATTGTGATCATGGCTTGTTAATGGTTGAATTTCGATTCTCTTACGTTGAATTGTATATATATACTGTTATTTACATGAATTGATATTTAATTTATGATGAAGGATCCATGTGTAACAATGCATAAAGATTTCAACATGCTTAGCTTATTTTTCCATAATTCACTTTAGCGTTGGCCTCTGAATGATTTAATGTGGGATTTGATTGTATAGGGATTGTTGTGTATACTGTATTACCTGGATATTATTGATGAAGTTTCAATTACTGATTCATGTGGATCAATGTCGATTAGCCTATGATTCTTCTATTTTCCATTGATTTCTTATGTAGCACGTTCACTGTGATCTAGAGGTTATGGCAAATTAGAGTAGGATTTCATGTAGATTAAATTTTCCTTAACTACTGACTTGTATTGATTATATTAATCAGTTTTGGGTATTAATTCTTGATGATCAAAGAAAAGCAGTCTTGGCATGAGTCGATCTTGGTTTTTATAGCCTAAAAATTGAATGTTGTAATGAACATGATGAAATCTAAGTTCTAGGTTTGATGAAGCATGACTTAGACGTGATCTATATGACTTTATATACTTTCCTAAGTTGACATTATTGTTATATTATGAATGTTATGTATGGTAGTCAAATTAAAGAATATTAGTACGTGATCTAAGACTCTCTACCTTCTAGTACATGTGAGATGCCTTGTATTATGTTATAGCATGATCTTGTAGCAACTTTTAAATGGTTTCTTTTATGAGTATAGTAATAATAGATACTGGCCTATATATGAATGGTTGAAAAACAAGGTGTATTTATCAATGATGATCAAAGTGTGCGAAGTTTGTAAGAATGCTTATCTTCTCTACTTTTCTATGCTAATGTAGTTGATGAAGCCTTGTATAGCATTGTGTGTTATGGTCCACTAATGGTGGCGGTGTTTAATTTATTTTCATTATATATGTTTTGACCATGGACTTGAAGGCAAAGTGATGATTATATGAAGGAGTGGTTATGATGATCACCTTATGTGTAAATTGTGCCTAGTCTTCTACTCTCATTGTGAATCTAGGTGATTTTACTATTTATATGAACATGTAAGTGCCTATGTTAAGTTATATGTACTTTCTGCCTATGATGACGTCTTAAAATGCTATATGTGATGCAAAGCTAAGATAAGTACATCAAGACTAAATATTATTGTAAGACTGTTATTTGTCTTAATAAACGAGTCTTATGCTATGCTAACCATTTTATGATGTTGTGTGATGTATCATTCACTAGGGTGACTTGATAGATGTACTAGTATAGGCAAGGGTAAGGGACTTTACTATGCACTGCACATGTGCACCTTGATAAGATAGTTCCTAGGTTGGTCTTCTATGGACATGCATAGTATTGTATAAACATGTGATGAATATGACGTATATTCTATGATGTTAAGTATATGATATGATAAAGTATGAATGTGCATAGTGTATTGGAGTATTGATATAAAAGGATTGCTCATAGAGGTACACATGTAGCCTTATGCATTGATATATGAACATGTGTGACATTATGTGTTATGTGAAAGGTTTGCTCAATATGAATACTTACACACATGAATGATGATCTAGATAATAGAGGGTCCTTGAAATGTGTGCACCCAAGAATACTCTAAATTAGATAGGTTCTTGAATATGCTATAAGCATATGAGGGATGAATATCCTAAGCCTATGTTTTATAAAAAATGTAATAAAGACTTTTCGATAAAAGGGAACTTAGTTTTGCACTGAGTGAACTTGACATTGAGAGGTGTTGCCTTCCCTTAGAGCAAGGTTCACCATTTGTTCCTTATAGAGTGTTGACTTCCCTAAGAGGAAGGTTCGCCATTTGTTCCTTATAGAGTGTTGACTTCCCTTAGAGGAATACTCACCTATGGATTCAGATAAGATGATGACTCCCCTTTGAGGAATATTCACCCATGTTTTCTCATGAGAAGAGGCCCCAATTACCAAGTGGTATGAAGAGGGAAGACCTATCTATAAGTTCCGTAAACTATGCTTACCACATAGGATCTAGCGAAGTGAATTCACTTAGGATGCCAGGATGTATGTTAATGTTCTACCTTGCCTAGGTAGGAACACCTTCCCTCGGTGTAAGGATCTACAACACCAAATTCCATGTTCAACACCCCAGTTCTTAGTATCGGTTAAGGCTATAGTTTCCCGAAAGTAAAATGGACTATGGAAGTAAATGAATAGGATCCTAACTAGGAATACTTAAGGGAGGTTACTTAGGATAGGTGGAAGTAATGAACCCATCTAGCATTGCATAAGTAGCTCCTTAGGAAGTCCTACGAAGGTGACCTACTGTGTATGATTATCCTTATGTCCATATGCATGACTTTATAGTATTTGTCTACTTATTACGAAGATGTGCATGGTATGAGTCTATAAGATGTGATCTTATCCTTATATGCACTATGTGAGTTATATGTATGTTTCCTTGCGGACTTAAGGTGATGCATTGCACCAAGTATCACTAGAGGGTTACTTGGGAGGTTAATGAATAAATGAAAAGAATGCTCAGTGTTAACTTAAATGAGCTCACTATAAAGTGACTTCAATTATGACTTAAATTCTATTTATGATCTTACGTAATGTTTGGATTTTTAATATGTTTATATGAAGTATGTGAATGATATAAATGCTATTGTATAAATGTTTTATAAAGGTTTACTTAAAAAAGGCATGAAGTATGATTTCAAGAATATGTCCCGTTTAAATGCATATTTTTTCATGGTTGCCATACTTAGTGCATTCTTGTACTAATTCCATTCTTCTATAGTTTTTACACAAAGTGTAGGTTATGGATTCCTAAAGGATTTCTATGATTGAGTAGCTTGATATGTGATTCCCAAGCTCAAGGAAAGGGGTCCTTAAGTTTCAAGGACTCCCTACTCATGTCTTAATGTAAAGTTTATAGTTATGTCTTATGTTATAAGGGTCGTGTCCCTAATTTATTCTAATGTTGTTGAGTCTTAGATGGAAAAGAGACTTAGAGTACAAATTTGTATTATATATATATATATATATATATATATGTATATATATATATATATATGAAGTGATGTTTCTACCATATGATGTGCTATGAAATATTTTAAATTTTCCGCTAAATTTACTATGAAAATGAAATGAATGATAACTATGGGCTTGTATAAGACCTCCGAGAGGTCAAGTACGCCATGTTACTTCTAGGGGGTGCTCCCCGGATGTGACATTTAACTTTCCAAATGAACCCGTTGTAGAATGGAAGGGGGCATATTCTATTCCTAGAGGTCATATCATCTTTTGTCTAAAATCTGCAAAATGATCTCTAAAAGTTGTCTATACCATATTGTAAGAGTCCGAGATTTAGACTCCGAAATTCCTCCCATTAAGTCAATTCCCGTAGTAAGTGAATTTTCGGAGGTATTTCCTAATAATCTTCCCGGTATTCCTCCCGAATGGGAAATTGATTTTGGTATCGATTTGCTACCACATACAAGTCCCAATTCAATTCCTCCTTATCAGATGGATCTGACCGAGTTGAAAGAGTTGAAGGCACAACTCAAAGATGTACTAGATAAAGGCTTCATAAGACCTAGTATTTCTTCATGGGGTGCTCTGGTTTTGTTTGTGAAGAAGAAAGATGGGTCCTTAGGAATGTGTATTGATTATCGCCAACTCAATAAAGTCACTATTAAGAATAAGTATCCTCTCCCTCGGATTGACTACTTGTTTGATTAACTCCAAGGGGCAAGTTACTTTTCTAAGATTAACTTGAGATCGGGGTATCACCAACATAGGGTGAGAGGTGAGGATATACAAAAGACGGCATTTCGGACTAGATATGGTCATTATGTGTTCTTAGTAATGTCCTGTGTTCTCACAAATGCTCCTGCGGCGTTTATGGACCTCATGAATAGAGTGTTTCAAAATTACCTTGATTTATTTGTCATTGTCTGCATTGATCACAGCTTGGTATATTTGAAAAATGAAAAATGATCACATGAACCATTTGAGGGTGGTGTTGTAAGTCCCTAAAGAACATCAATTGTTTGACAAGTATAGAAAATGTGATTTTTGGTTGAGTTTGGTGACATTTCTTGGTCATATAATCTCGAGTGAGGGAATTGAGCTTGATCCAAGGAAAATGGAGATGGTGAAAAATTGGCCTAGAGCATTTACTCTGACCAATATTTGGAGCTTCTTACGTTTAGCGGATTACTATCCGAGGTTTGTGGAGGGTTTTTCATCCATTGCATATCCCTTGACTACATTGACCCAAAAGTTTAAGAAATTTGAGTGGTCGGAGGCATGTGAGAGAAGCTTCCAAATATTAAAAGATAGGCTTACTTCCGCTCCGATGTTCACTTTACCAGAGGGTACAAAGGGTTTTGTTGTGTATTGTGATGCATGCCGAGTAGGTTTAGGGTGTGTGTTTATGTAACATGGGAAGGTGATTGCCTATACTTCTAGGCAACTTAAGGTTCATGAGAGAAACTATCCAAATCATGACCTTTAGTTAGGGGCTGTGATATTTGCCTTGAAAATATGGAGGAATTACTTGTATGGTTTCCATGTTGATAATGTATACCGACCATAAGTCTCCAATATGTGTTTACCCAAAAGGAGTTGAATCTAAGACAAAGAAGGTGATTAGAATTGTTGAAAGATTACGACATGAATGTGCTCTATCACCCCGTCAAAGCTAATCTTGTTGAGGATGCTCTAAGTCGTATGACTATGGGTAGTGTGTCTCACATAGGTGAAGCCAAGAAAGACCTAGTAAAAGATGTTCATAGGTTGTCTACATTGGGTGTGATATTGAAAAATTCTCCGAATGGTGGTTTCATGGTCCATCATAACTCTGAGTCATCATTGGTAGTTGAGGTGAAGTCCAAACAACACCTTGATAAATCATTGATAGAGTTGAAGGAATCGGTCCTTGGCAAGCTTAATGAGGTATTCTCCTTATTGGGGATGGTGTTTTGAGGTACCAAGGAAGATTGTGTGTTCCCAAGGTAGATTAGTTGAGGAACTGAATCCTTGAGAAAGCCCATGGGTCCCGCTATTCTATTCATCCGGGTTCGACAAAAATTTACCATGACCTTAGGGAAGTATATTGGTTGGAGGGTCTGAAGAAGGACATAGATGAGTTTGTTGCCAAGTGTCCAAATTGTCAACAAGTGAAAGCGGAACATCAAAAGTCAGGTGGCTTGCTACAAGAAATCCAAGTTCCTACTTGGAAGTGGGAATACATCAATATGGTTTTGGTAGTGGATTTACCTTGGATTAAAAAGTAATATGACTCTATTTGGGTGGTTGTGGATAGGTTGACCAAGTTCGCTCACTTTATTCCCGTCAAGTCTACTTATTCGGCGGAAGATTATGCTAAGATCTTCATAGATGAGATTGTGTGTCGCCATGGTATTTCGTTATCCATCAAATCTGATCGGGGTGCACAATAACATCTAAGTTTTAGAGGTCATTCAAAGAAGGGTTGGGTACTAAGGTGAAGTTGAGTACCGCTTTTCATCCCCAAATGGATGGTCAAGCGGAGCATACTATTCAAACCCTTGAGAATATGCTTAGGGCTTATCAATTTCAAGGGAAATTGGAATAAGCATTTGCCTTTGGTGGAGTTTGCTTATAACAATAATTTTCATCCATCCATCTCCATGGTTCCCTATGAAGTCGTGTATAGTAGGAGGTATAGGTCTCCTATTGGATGGTTTGAAGTGGGTGAGATTTTGCTTCTTGGTCCCGATTTTATTTATAAGACTTTGGAGAAAGTTCATATTAGATGGAATCGGTTGAAAATGGCCTATAGCCGGCAAAAGTCCTATGCCGGTCATAAGAGAAATGATTTGGTGTTTGAAGAAGGTGATAAGGTGTATTGGAAATTTCACCTATGAAAGGGGTGGTTTAATTTGGATAGAAAGGAAAGTTGATTCCTCGTTATGTGGGTTCCTATGAAATCTTGCAAAGGATTGTAAAGTTTCCTATGAGTTGAAACTTCCTAGTGAATTGGCTTCGGTTTATCTGGTTTTCAATGTTTCCATGCTTATGAAATGTATCGGTGATGCCGAGTCTATTCTTCATGTTTAAAGGGTCTTAGTGTGAAGGATAACCTCTCCTATGAGGAATTTCATATTCAAATTCTTGATAGGCAAGTCAAGACGTTAAGAAATAAAAAGGTGGCTTCCATAACGGTGTTATGGAAGAATCACCGAAAGGCTGAGGCCGATATGAAGTCCCGTTATCCTCATCAATTTGATAATTAAGGTTAGTAGTTATTACTTATAATAAAATTAATGACTTAAAATTTAAGTTGTTTTGATTTTGGTGAAGTTTTGCAAAATGTGCTTCTTTTTTAATAGCCTTACAATGAATTTCAGTGAAGTAGTACATTTGAACATGAAATTTTACTCTTTGGCTTGTTTGAGTTATCTTATACATTTTGATATGGTGGGTATTTATGAAATTATATGTAGCATGTTATTAAGTTGAACTTTGACATAATTGACTCATAAATGTTGTGTTGAGCTCTTATTGTTATGAGAAGGATATTCCTCATAATATAATGTTAAGACTTATGTGTGGTAATTGAAGTTTTGAATTGCCTTGTGTAAGAAATATGGTTGATTTTGTTTTGTATTGTTCTTGGTTGGGCTGCCAGTCTTGAGTCTATTACCTCCTTCTAAAGATTTTTAGTGCCATTCGGGGACGAATGTTTCAAGGGGGGAAGCGGGATAATGTAACACTTTGAAAATCCAAGATGTGTCTTACATCCTAATGTAAGTTTCATAAGGTCTACACACTGTTTTATGGACTATTTTAATATTTATAAGTTATTTAGGAAGTCTACAAACCAAAACGTTCAAGAATGTCCATGATATCCGGAAACTAGTTCTAGGAGGTACTGGCATGCCTAAGCCTATTTTACTGGCTTTTAGGTGTCGGAAAATGGTGAAAATTGGCGGAAGGGTGTCTAACATGTGTTTAATTTAATTCATAGTCTAAACGTCTGGGGACGACCCCCCAAGGACCAGCCAAAGACCCTTGAGGAGAACCCTTGCATATTGGTGTCAACACTGCGTCTAACCACGAGATGCAGTCGATGATCCGTGTGTGGATCAACGGGGCGTCGTTGCCAACCGTCGACCAAAACTTAGCAAAATCCTTGAAGGACCCCAATGGCATATCCACTTATACGAACGACGGATGTACTACATGGAAGGGCACAATGACCTTTGATTCAGAGACGGACCGTCGATTGGGGTGTCCTTTGTGAAGGTCCATTTTCCTTCACGTTTTTAAGTTGGTTTTAACTAATTAATTTAAGGGTTTGGTTGTTATTTATGGATAAAAGGAAGACTAATTAACTTAATTGACCCCCTATATGAATACCCCAACCCCATTAGTCTAATTACAACTCTCAAAACAAAACTTTCTTCCTTCTCTCTACTTTCTCTCTCTATTGGAAGACACCATTGAAAACAAACTAGGGGAGGAATTCGGGGTCTGTAAAGTAACTATTTAACCATTAAATCTTCATGCGAATTGAGTTATTAGATCTAATTCACCTTTGAGACATCTTTCCTCAAACGGTTCCTTCAAAGTATTTTCAAAAGTTGGGTTTTCATGTTGGTCTTTCTCAATCTCGAAAATTATGTTATGACTTGGTTTGTTTATGTTTTCCATTGGATAATATGAATTGATTAACATTTATTCTAACTTTTATGTTTTTTATTGGATAATATGCATTGATTTACATGTATTCTAACCTAACTGTGATATATCTTGATGGTTTGGTCTAGTTGTAGAAGATGACCCTTAACCCTTAACCCTAGGTTTGATTTCTGATATGAATTAGGTTGTATTTGGTTTCAATAAATTGGTTATTGATTAAATTACCATTAGATGATGTTGTTACATTAATCATGAACAATTGAGAGTAAATTGTAGTCTTTTATGCTACATCTTGAGAAGATGATCTAGGTTAGGAAGTGAATTGACCTAACTATCTTGTCTTAAGCTAAAATGAAGTATTGAATTGTGATGTAGTGATTCTTCTAGCCTTTTTATCATGTTTATTATTGATTTATGATGATGTATACCCAAATTGGGTTGAATTGAGGGTTTATGGTAAGACCTTGATAATGAATTATGAAGGAAACTTGGTAAGTCTTATGATCTCTATCCTTTACTTCAAATTGTGGTTAATTATGATTAAGTCATGATGTTGTGTTTGAGTATGCCTTATATTAAGATGGATAAGCTGATATGGCATTGAAGTTAAATTTCTTAATTATGATTGTGAGGTTGATTAAGATGTAAATGTTATAAGGATGGTGATGATTACCAATGTGCCTTATTATGAATAAAAATGAAAATGTGCTAACCTCACTTTTGTGAATTGTGATGAAAGGACTATACTCATACAATTCTTACTGATCTATGATGATTGTTATTATACAAGGGTTAGACCCTATGACCTACAATAATTTATGATGATTAATAAAGACATTAAATATATTTGAATAAAGCGACTTATCTTATCACCGAGTGAACTTGACAATGGGAGGTGATAACTTCCCATAGAGCAAGATTCACCCTATAGTTGTAAATGTGCTGTTAACTCCCCAAAAGGGATACTCATCCAATGGATTCCCATGAGAGGAGACCACAATTTCCTTGTGGTATGTAGAGGGAGAATACCTATGTCTTAGTTCTTGAACTATGTTTTCCCATGGGAAGACTAACTAGTGGATCCACCTAGAAAACTATTTTTATGTTTAGTTTTACTTTGGCCGGTAGACCACCTTCCATCAATGTAAGGTTTTACAACACCGGATTCCAGACTTAGCTCTTGTGGTCTATGTCAGTTAAGGCAATTCTTCCCTAAATTAAAATGAACAAACAAAGATAATCTAACTAAGGTGACTTGAGAGGTTTTACTTAGCCTAGGTAGGGGTATGGGAATCTACGTATGCCTTGCACTAGTTTGACTTGATGGAAGCTTAAGAAGGTTGATATTATGTATGTATATGATAATGAATGCAAAAGATGATAGTATGATGACTTTATATGTAAATGATACTATATGGTGATTGATACTCTTATGAACATGTAACTGGTCTTTGTGGTTAAAATACGATGTTGTATATCCTTAAAAGGTTATGTTATGTGAAGTTGAATAGTAGTCATGATTCTTATTGGGTCACTTGATTGAGTAAGGTAATGAGGCTTTGCTTGGTTACTGCACTTATTCGCTTTATGAGGATTCACGGAAAGTAGTCTTGCTTTATTATGATATGATGAACTCTTATCCATGCTTATGATGTAATTACTTGATTGTAGGGTTACATTAGATTATGGGTTAAAGTATGCAACTATGTTATTTGCATTGACTTGATGAATATGCCTTTTTGAGCTGTATGTTTTCCTTGATGAAGCATAATGATTTTCAAAGAATAAAGTAGAATGTTTTAATAAAATTTCCTTTTTAGCATTATTTTATCGTATATGTGCATATGGTCTCATACTTAGTACAAGTGACATACTAACCCCATTTCGTGCTTTTCCCCAACATTTTAGGTTCCGATCATTGAAGTGTTTTGGAAGGCGACTTGAACAAGGTTTGGATCTTTTGATCATCCAAGTAGGGTAGGTCCTCATTTTCCGAGGGAGATGCAAATATCAAGCTTATGTTGTTGTTTTAGTTCTAAGTCTTATATTCTATCTCCTTTCGTTTAACTAGGAATTGTATAAAGCCTATATGTGGCTATCTTTATATTGATGTATGGGCTATGCCAAAATTTCTAATCGTGTTAGATGGTTATGAAATGAGACAATCTTTGAAGACTATGTTTTATATTATATATATACTTAAGTGCAATAAGAGTTGAAGGCTATGTAACCTTCGTATACGAAGGATCTATGTATACTCGATATATATATATACACTATGTGTATGTAGAGGTCTATGTAAACCTCCAAGTAAAAGTAATGAAATTTTTTAAATTTTCCTCTAAATTTGACCTATGAATGTAATGATGTAAACTAAGAGGCTAGTCTTAATCCTCAAAGAGGACGACGATGCCGGTTACGTTTAGAAGGTAAACCCGGATGCGACAATCGTCCTTTCATTACAATTCATACAAGTGATTTTAGCACATTTATATAGTCACATCATAATAAGGCACATTGGAAAGTTATCACCATCTTTATAAAATTTACATCTTATCCAACAACTCACAATCCATAGTTCAAGACATTTCAATTCAACATCATACCAACCCTATCAATCTTATTATATGGTATACTTCAGTAGAACATCGTCACTTAATCACAATTAACCATAATTGAAGTAAAGAATAAAGATCACAAGGCATACTCAATCTCCTTCACAATGCCATCATTAAGGTCTTACCATCAACATTAAACTTAACCCAACAATGGTATTATAGCATCACGTTATAGTAACCAACATAATAACAAGATCAAATGAATCATTATACAACAACTCACCACTAGTTCATAGCCTAGAATTATAGACTTAGATCAAGTTCATAATCTACTTCACAACCTAGGTCAATTACTCAAGAACTAACATAATTGGATTACAGTACATAAAATATAATCATAATAGCATAAATAGACACATATTATAGTAATTCACTCACTAACCAAACCAATTGAGTCAATACTATACAATTTGATTCAACATCAAAACCTAAGGTTAAGGGGAATAGGTAATCTTCTACAATTGAGAGCAATACATCAATAAGTAACACAATTGAGTTATAATACATGTTAATCTACTTTTAATATCCTAAATAAATCATAAACAAAGCAATTCAAAAGATCAATTTCGTATTAGAAGAAAACCCACTTGAATTTCATGTTTTTGAAATCATCTTGAAGGAACTCTTTGGGGAAAGAGATACCGAAGGATAACGGAATCCCATACCTTGTCGATTAAAGAAGTTTGAAGGAGAAACTTGGCCTTTAGCAGCGCTAGAAGCCTCTTGACCTTGACTTCTATGGGAGAGAAAGAAGAGAGAAGGAGGACCAAACTTGGGTTTGGGAATTATAAGGGCTTAGGTTAGTTTAATTAGGTTAGGGTATTTATATATGTAATTAACAAACTTAATTAGAATTTACTAAACCCCTAAGTAATTAACTAACCACCTAATTGATTAATTTAGTCAACTTAAAAACGTGTAGCAAAACACTGTGCTCACAGACGGAGCGTCAATGACAATTGTCATAAATGAATCTTAGCATTATTAATGACGAAGAAATTTCATAGAATATGAGGTAGATGCTTTTTTTTTTCTTGGATGACATTATTTTCTACTATCCATTGCCTTTATAACAATAAAGTAATACGACTGAAAAAAGAATAGCTTAGCAAGACGATATAGTACATTTTGACACTACAGTTAATTCAATTTTTTTTAGTTGTCTGTTCTTTATAGTTTTATTGTATTAAAATAACATACTGAATGTATTGAATTACAATATTATTCTAATATTGAACTACTCATGTATAATGGAAATAGTCAGAGTATTGAAATGAAAGACATATAATTGCATTAAGATTTCACATGGCCTTCATGCATATGACACATTCGCCTAGCAAGTTCTAAAGACACACACAACAACAACATAATGGTTCAGTTTACATTATATTTTCCCAGTTTTCGAAATGTCATTTTCCCTTTTTATCAAGTTTATCATATACATTTAATCAAAATGTGCAGAAAATCTTATACTTACTGTCAAGAAAGTTTAAATTCACTCTAACATGCCCGATTTGTGATTCTCTTCAATTGTTGGAATCCATTTCTTGCTTGAAACTTAACCATACATTATTTCAATGTCTTTTTCTGTTTTACTTTTATTATACCTCCCAAGTGTTATGACTTCCAAACACTTCTAGGCTTTTATAAGATTTAACAATATTTGTTTTTTCCTTATATTTTACCTCTGATGCGGAGCAGACAATATGAGCTCATATTTTGATAACCCGCCCATGATTTAATTGATTGCGTGAGTGACTTTCTACATGGGTAAAATATGACTCGATACTCACATTTAAATCATTAAAACATGGATAAACTATGAGTAAAATATGGATTATCCAAGTGGATTAAGCTTCTAACTTTTTCACTCAAAATTCATGATATCACAAAAAATATTGTAACTTCTTTTCCTTTTTATGTATTTCTATAAAACTAATTATTTTTATCTATAATTGAAAAGGTGGAGTCTTTGACCTTCCAAAAATATATATATTTGAAATGTACATTACTTTTGTTAATTATAATTATATTTTTATTTGTTTAATTTTATACTGAATAATAAAAAATAGTGTAAAATAAGTAAATCATGTATTAGTATTGACATTGCTTAAAGTTCATTAAGCATGTTTTAGTTCTTTAGTTCTCAAATGCAATAATTCATTTATGTTGAAATTAAAAATATGTTCACCTTATTATTACAAAATTTTATTTTATATTGAAAAGTCATAGGACTTCTTTACTTTTATGATAAAACGAAACTAACTGAAACATTTTCATCTAAAAAATGGCTAAAATATTTTCTCCATGTTGAATTTTTAAGTAAAGTACTATTTACTCATGAAAATATGGGTAAACTAGTATTTTACCCAATCAATTTGTTACCCAATCCATTTTTACCCTTACCAAATATGCGAGGGTTGAATTATTACCCATTTTATATTGAGTCATTCTCAACCCGTCCAAGTTTGACCCAACCCATCCGTTTGTCACCACTACTCACAGGTTTTGTGCATTAATAAATCCTTCAGCTTTTACTGTGCTTTAGATGTCCTCTCAATATCCTTTCTCCCTTATTCAATTTGAAATCTTACTTCACTCTTTACACAATATCCTTCTTTGCAATCAACATTTGTTTATGGATTGTTCAAAATTGCTCTTTAATATTAAGATTATTAAATGACACCAAAAGACTCTTGAATTTCTATCTCAATAATTGCCTCTCAATGCTGCTGGATAATAGGACAAAGGAACTCTTGAACTTCAAACCTAAAAAAAAGACTTTAACTACATCTTTGCCTTTCCCACTTTTACAGATACCTTCACGTATGATTGGAAGCTTGGAACTTTATGTATACTTTATTTATTTCCATGTTTTTTCCGATATTGCATTATGATCATCTTTGTTAATTGTCAAGTCATTTCTTAACCGCACCACTCTGAAACAAAAAACAACAAGGTATGCTCACAATTTGTGAACTGGAAAAAGATAAAGATTATGTTTAGATTTTGTCCTGATTTTCTTACCATAATTTAAGATTTATTATTCCTCGAAGAAAAGACAAAACATTACCATAAATATTTTTACTTTTCTTGAAACGAAAATATAATATTCTTTCATATTTATATATTCTTTCCTTTTAGAAAAAGATTTTGGCGTAACTAGTCCTTTTTTTATTAGGAAAAAGTATTAGGACTCTATAAATATAGACTTGTTTCTCCTAACACAACATAGCAATGACATCCACAGTGTATTCATTTAGAGACTTTTGTTTATGGAAAAATTCATTCTCTGTATAGTTTCAATGTTTTTCTTTATATTAGTTTTGATATAATAATATTTTGATTTTTAGTAAAAGAGTTTGTTATCTGCTTTATCAACCATATGATTTGCAATTGTAAGCTTCTGCTTGATGCCCAAATCACCTCTTCACAACCCAACAAATTAAGGTATAATTACAATTCCAATGATTGCATATTTATTCCTCAATTGCAAAAAAAAAAAAAACTTATCTGAATTGTTGTCTCAACCACATTTAACGTTTTCTTTTATCTATGTCTGGAGGCATGGAAATTTTTAACCGTTATGCTAATTTTATATAATTTCATAAATTTTCTATTATTAATTTATTGTCTCCTTTGATTATTATAGTTCATATCTTAGCCGATCTTTTTCCTAAATTCATTTAATTTTAAAAGTACTCATCTTTTGCCTTAGGGGTTGTGCAAAATACCACCTCAAATCTCTATACACCATTTATGTATCGTTTAATAAAGTTTATCCTGGTTTCTAATGGATATTATCATCATACTCAACTAAAGATCAGAAGTGGAGATATTAAGATGTAAGTTAATTACCATCCCAAACAGAGGTGAGAACAGGATTTAAAGACTTAGGGTGCACCGATATAAACATAGTTCAAATATGAGCTCTAAGCTAAAGTTAAAATAAAAACTTTGGATGCACCATTATAAACATAGCTCAAATATGAACTCTAAGCTAAACTCAAAATAAAACCAATAAAATATAACAAGTCTTTAGTTGGACTTGAACACTAGTCTCAAGGGTGGTATCTTTAGCTCATACCAGTATCACAAGGGCATTTCTATGCTTTTCATGGATGAACTGGTAACTATATCCTAATTTGGACTAGTTTTTCAAGATAGATATACATATATACATATGATAGTTTTGGAATTTAGCGAGTGCATGTGAACCCCTATCCATAGTGTGGGTCCGCCTCTACTTAAAAGGAGGATAATGTTAAGTTATTCATAAACTCGCAAGGATCGAATTCTGCGATTTAAATTGACACCTTTCTGAAGAGATCTTTGTCCTCTAATTATCAACATTGTAAAGAACTCCTATTGTATTCAATCTCATTGTCTGTAGTCATGTTTTAAGAACAAAAATATGTTTTTAATTCATGATTACTTAAAGAAATTTTATTTATCCTCTAATTATCAACATTGTAAAGAACTCCTATTGTATTCAATCTCATTGTCTGTAGTCATGTTTTAAGAACAAAAATATGTTTTTAATTCATGATTACTTAAAGAAATTTTATTTTTGTTAAAATAGAACAAATGAATTATTTATTTGGTTTTTGTTTTTTTGCCAGACTATAAATTTATGAACATCGTAAGTACTACTCCCTCCGTCCACTTTTATTTGTCATGCTGCACTTTTCAAAACCAATTTTACTAATTTTCAAAGTTAAATTAGATTAAATAAATTTGATAATTTAGACAAAAAATTTAAAAGTATTGTACGATGCAATTTTTTTTATATCAATGCGATGAAAAATATATATTGTAAAATGTTAGTCAATGTTTTTGTAGTTTGACTCTAAAAATGGAAAGTATGACAATTAATAGTGAATGGAGGGAGTATGTACTAAGTTGCTTAAATGTGTAATTCTACAGAAGGTGTTTATAAATGGACACACTCTTACAAGGATCCCAAAAATCTTTCTGCAACATTCCAGAAAATGTACATGCCTAGTGAAGAGTCTATTATGTTTTAAGAATAGGTATTGGGATGCATAGGCATACCGAGCCCAACATTGAGAAATATTGGGCATATTAGAAAAATTGGCTTAAGGGTTTTAGCCAATTTGTATGTATTAAGATTTACTTTTCATGTTCAAATGCCCCAATTCAAGCTTTTTTAGGAATTGTACCTTCAATGAAGACCATAAGCTAATAAAATTTTCATTTCATAGATCCCACAAATTAGGTACGAGGCATTCAAGTGTCAAGCCTAGGTACCATAGCACATGATCATTTAAAATGATCATGTGAAGTAAGCAGTGCCCAAGGATATAGTGAGGATCCTTGGGACAATAAGAAATGAGGAGAAACACATGTGCAAGCACATGTGTAACCTATGTCCAACCACATGTGCAACCCATGTGGAAGCACATGTTCAAGATTTATGTTAGGGTGGTTAGGGTGGTTAGGGCGGTTGGGCAAGCGCATATGTGGGGGTAAAGCCATGTGGAACTGATCTTTCTAACCAACTCTAGGATTTAACTAACTAAACTAACTAGCTAACTAACCTAGGACTAACTGAAATAAACTAACTAGTGCAGCCGACAACCTAAGACCTAACCGGGTGACACTAACCTAGTAACTAACTCAAGAAACATCCTAGTACCTAACCTAGGATGGTACAAAAGGGTTAGTTATGGCCCTAACGACTTAGGGGTACTTTAGTAATGACACTAGGTCAAATAATTAATTAAATTCAAAACTTAATTAATTAATTTAAATGGGCAAACCAAAATCCTTACACTAGATAAGTAACTAACTAAGAAACATCCTAGTACCTAACCTAGGATGCTCCAAAAGGTTGGTTATGGTTCAAAAAACTTAGGACTATATTAATTACCCCAGTTTACCTAATTTATCAAAATATCAATTTAATTAATTAATTTAATTGGTAAAACCGAAACCACTAAGCAATTTCCAGATTTTGGTTAAGTCAACTGTTCTTCTGATTCTTGTCAATCTAGGGGGGGACTTTTAGTAAAATAAATAATTGATTTATTAATAAAGTTAATTAGTCTAAGTTAAATTACTAAATATCAGTTCCTAAGACCGAGAAACTGACGACTAAAATAGAAAACAAGCGTCTGAAAAACAGTGAGCAAAACACAAGAAAAACAGAAAATTTCTTAGGCGATTTCAAGGTATTCTTCAAGGTTTTCGTGCAAGATGATCTTCGTAGATTCAATTACACATAAGGTATGGAATTTCTCTCTTGGATTCCCTTCTCCAAGTGTCTTTTAAAACTTTTTATGAATTCAAGAGTATCGAAACTAGGGTTGTTCCCAATGACATTGTTGAACGTTCATCTCCCTAGTTATCCTTTGTTTTTTCATAGTAGTATGTAAATGTAATCTCGAACATGTTGTTGGTATGTGGTACTAAATGATCATTATGTCTAGGTTTCTATGATTTAGTAATTTCGAATTAGACCTATAGGTAGGATCCATATAATAAATTCTCAATTATATTCGAGAAGATGAAATTCTTATAAGTTGTTTATGAAATTCAATTTACTGTTGAAAGGGATGAAGATTTCGATTCTAATTGTGTTTTACCGTAGATATGTTTGTAATTGTTTGGAATGCAATATTTCTAAGAATAAAGAAGAATGAGAATCAAAACTAGTTAATGAATCTTCAATGCAAAATTAACCTATTAGCTTAGCCAAACTAAAAAATGAAATTGTTCCAATAGGTAATGAAATGTTAAAAGCTGGCTGCTTAACATGATGAGATTAGTATAGTATAAGCATAAAGTTAATTGTCTTGGCTATTAATAATATCTTGGGCGTATTTAGTGAAAGTTTGGTTTATGCCAATAAATTGGCTAGAAATATTATTTCAAAAATATGACATAAAGTTGGCTAATGACTAAATCATATCAATCTTACATGGCCAACATAAATTACAATGTTTCTTGTGAGGCCAAATACATGCTAAAGATTAAGCATGACCAATGTAACTGAATGAATTTCATAACCAAGGTGACAACCATTGGGACAAGTCCCAGCATACCTTTTCCAAATGAACTATGAATATAAGTAAGTACACTGAACAAAGTTTATAACGTTCATAAAGAGTGGCATAAAGCTACCAAATGTCATTGAACAACATAAGGTGAGTAATGACATAATTAAAAGTTTAAGAATTATGAAAGTAACCTGAATGAGTGTTAAAATAAGTGAGACAAGTATCAGTTACACTTAATCTATTCCGTCAAAAATACACACATAAAAGGGTGCCAGAGTCCGTGAGAGAAGTCTCACTCGCACCATGATGATAATGTAAGACCTAAGTTCATATTCATCAATAAAAGAAAGGGATGACCGGTTATCCAAAGAGTTAAGTAAACCTCATAACTAGAAGCAAGCTTCCCTAATGTTTGAGTCAACTCTAAAAGATGTAAATAAAAGA
Source organism: Solanum arcanum (assembly GCA_027789145.1). Taxonomy (NCBI): domain Eukaryota; kingdom Viridiplantae; phylum Streptophyta; class Magnoliopsida; order Solanales; family Solanaceae; genus Solanum; species Solanum arcanum. The sequence continues at coordinate 64,326,276 of CM050933.1, forward strand.
AGTTGAGCAAAACACCGATAGACTACCAATGAGCTTGTGCCAGCATATATAAGCCTCATGAGATGAGGCTACCACCAAGGTGGATAAGTAGTCTCCGTATATTTTCTAGTCTTTGAACTAAGTTGCCAGCATAGGAACTAGCCAGTGAATTCCACCTAAGAGAGCTAGTGATGCGGTTTTAGTTTGGCTGGTAAAACCACCCCTATTTTGTGTGGGGTAGACAATAGATTTCATGCTTAGCTCAAATGATCTATGTCGGTTAAATGCTCAAAGAAATTATTCATTTCACTTTAGCCGTGAAACACCTCTTTTCGATGTGGGGAATAAACTGAAGTTGGTTTCACTTAGCCGGTGAACCACCCCTTTTCGGTGTGGGGCACACACTAGATTTCATGTTTGGCTCACAGGATCTAGGTTCACTTTGATTGGTGAACCACCCATTTTCAGTGTGGGGTAGACACTGGATTTCATGTTAGCTCGGATGATCTTAATGCTAAAGATTTCTTTAAGAAAGTAAGAAAGAAAGAAGAAGAAATGTAAGATCAAAGTGAGCTAAGAAAGCAAGAACTTAAGTATATCAAATCATTTGTGGTTGGTAAGAAAGAAGTTTGAAATTTTTTTTTTCTTGTTCCAAATCAAGATATATTCTCCAATATCTTCACATTATGCAAATTCTCAAATAATGGACATATTAGCCAATATATATATGCCAATAAAGAGAGCAAAACATAATGACTCAATCATTTGGAGGGTGAATATTGTTAGGTTGTGGAGCGTGATAAATATATATAACTGTTTATTCTCTGCAACCAAATATACTCTGATTTATTAATATATATACCCCACCGCCGTTGAATTTTACTCACGGGGTGTTACCACGAAATACTGGTTTTTCTCGTTCTCTCTCTAGACCTCTCATCTCTTTCTCTTGAAAATTCTTGTGTTCTTCATTCATCAAGTGTGTGTGCGTGAATTAGATCCTAACAACTTGTATCAGAGCTAAGGAGATTCAAAACGACCACTGAAGATGGATAATTCAAATCTTGGAATTGAGAAGTTTGATGGATCCGATTTCAGTTTCTGGAAGATGTAGATCGAAGATTATCTGTACCAAAAATATCTTCACAAATCGTTGACCTGGGTGAATCCGGAACCCATGACGGAGGAGAAGTGGAAATTCAAGGATCTCCAGGCTCGAGGGCTGATTCGGTTGACTTTGTCAAGAAATGTGGCGTTCAACTTCGTGAAGGAGAAGACTACATCTGGTCTGTTGAAGGCACTATCAAACATGTATGACAAACCATTGGCGATGAACAAGGTATACTTGATGCGTAGATTGTTCAATTTACAAATGTCTGAGAATGGATTTTTTTCTGATCATATGAACGAGTTCAATATGATTGTGAGTAAACTCACTTCTGTGGATATTAATTTTGAAGATGAAAATAAGGGGTTGATTTTGATGTCATCTCTGCCCGAGTCTTGGGATACTGTTGTTGTTGCGATTACCAGTTCTCGTGGATCTGAGAAACTGAAGTTTGATGAAATTTGTGATGTTGTTCTCTGAGAAACTGAAGTTTGATGAAATTTGTGATGTTGTTCTTAGCGAAAGTATTCACAAACGAAAAGTGCGAGATTCATCAAGCACTGCTCTCAGCGTTGACCGAAGGGAGAGAAGTAAGACAAAAGGCCAAAATCAACATGGTCGATCAAAATCAAAGAATCGAGGAAAATCTTTGAACAGATCAATCGTGACTTGTTGGAACTGTTGAGAAAAAGGGAACTTTCAGACGAACTGTACAAAGCCAAAAAAGAAACAGAATCAGAAATCAAGAGATGACAATGATTCTGTAAATTCAGCAGAGGACATTGGGTATGCTCTAATTCTTAGTGTAAACAGCTCGGTTGAATCATGGATTTTGGATTCTGGTGCATCTTTCCATTCGTCTCCAAGCAAGGAGTTGTTCCAAAATTTCAAATCTGGAAATATTGGAAAGGTGTATCTTGCTAAAAATACAGCCTTAGATATTGAAGGAAAGGGGATTTTTGCATAAAGACCACCTCGGGAAACCACTGGACATTGGAGGATGTCAGATATATTCCTGGGCTCAAGAAAAATTTGATCTCTGTTGGCCAGTTGGATAGCACGGGATTTGCAGCAGAGTTTGGGAAAGGTTCGTGTAAGATTGTGAAAGGTGCTATGGTAGTCGCTCGTGGCACCAAATCTGGAACCTTGTACACCACTGCAGGATGTATTAACATGACCGCTATTTATGAAAGTGCTTTTTGTTCATGTCTGTGGCACAACAGACTTCGACATATGAGTGCTAAAGGAATGAAGATATTGGTTGCAAAAGGAGCATTAGAGGGTCTGATGTCTGTTGATATGGGACTTTGGGAGAGTTGTGTTATGGGTAAACAGAGAAGAGTAAGCTTCACCAAGACTCAAAGAGAGCCAAAGAAAGTGCGGTTGGAAATGGTCCATACAGAGGTTTGGGGACCATCTCTAGTATCATCACTTGGAGGATCCAGATTTTATGTTACCTTCATTGATGATTTCAGTAGGAAGGTATGGGTTTACTTCTTGAAGCATAAGTTAGATGTGTTTGCAACTTTCAAGAAATGGAAAGCTGAAGTTGAGAATCAGACCGATTTTAAAGTCAAATGCCTAAGGTCTGACAATGGAGGAGAGTATGAAAAATCAGAGTTCAAGGCATTTTGTGCAGCTGAGGGAATCAGATTGATGAGAACAGTTCCTGGTAAGGCAAGGAAGAATGGAATTGCTGAGAGGATGAACAGAACATTGAATCAGCGTGCAAGGAGTATGAGATACATTGTGGGCTGCGCAAAACATTTTGGGAAGATGTTGTTAGAAGAGCTTCATACTTGATCAACAGGGGACCATCAGTTCCTTTAGGGTTCAAGATTCCATAGGAGGTGTGGACAGGAAAAGAACTCAAGTACTCATATTTGAGGACTTTTGGTGGCACTGCTTATGTTCATTTTGATCAAGAAAAATAAGACAAGCTTGAGGCCAAGCTTTGAAGTGTTGCTTCCTAGGATATGGTTCTTGATTTGTTTAGTTACAGGTTTTGGGATGACAAGAACAGAATCATCCTGAGACGTTGCGACGTGACATTTGATGAGTTGGTCCTTTACAAGGACAGAGAGTAGAAGGTTCTAGAGATTACAAATCAAGTGGGAGTTGAGGTTGAGTTAGAGAAGAGTAACCCTAGAGATGTCTAAGAAGATACTCAACCAATTCCTACTGAAGAATCTGAAGTGGAGCAAGTTACACCTGAGCAGGTGTTAAAGCGATCATCCAGAACAATCAGTGCACCAGATAGGTATTCACCTTCATTATACTATATATTGCTGAGTGATGAGGGGGAACCAGAGTCTTTTAATGAGGCCCTACAAGTGGAGGATTCAATAAAGTGGGAGCAAGTCATGGATGATGAGATGAGGTCACTTGAGAAGAACGACAGATGGGTGTTGATTGAGTTACCTGCAGGGAAGAGAGATTTGCTTAACAAGTGGGTGTTCACAATCAAGACTGAAACATACGGAAAAAGAAGGTTCAAGTCTCGTTTAGTGGTTAAAGTATATTCACAAATGAAAGGTATTGATTAGGCTGTGATATTTCCTCTTGTTGTGAAGTTAACCTCTATTCAAATTCGGATGAGTATGGTTGCATCTGAGAATTTACATCTAGAGCAAATGGATGTAAAAATAGTGTTTTTACATGGAGATATGGACAAAGAGATCTATATGCAACAACCGGAAGGATTTATGGTTCCAGGCAAGGAAAACATGTTGTGCAAGCTCACCAAGAGCTTGTATGGACTAAAGCAAGCACCAAGGCAGTGGTACAAGAAGTTTGACTCCTTTATGACCAAGAGTGGATTTTACAAAGATGAAAATGATCCTTGTTGTTACTTCAAGAATATGTATTTCTACTATTGTATATGGATAATATGTTGATTGCAGGATCTAGTATGAGGGAGATTAACAATCTGAAGACAAGGTTGTCTGCAGCATTTGAGATGAAAGATTTGGGTCCAGCGAAGCAGGTTTTGGGGATGAAGATTTCTCGGGATAGATCTGCTGGCACCTTAAATCTATCTCAGGAGTTGTACATTGAGAAGGTGCTGAGCAAATTCAGGGTTAATGATGCGAAACCCAGGACTACTCCATTGGAAAATCACATTAAATTGTCAAAGGAGTAGTCCCCCAAGACTACAGAGGAGCGGTGATCATATGGCACTTTTTCCATATGCTTCAGCAGTTGGGAGTTTAATGTATGCTATGTTTTGCACTAGACCTGAAATAGCACATGTAGTGGGAGTTGTTAGAAGGTACATGGCGAACCTGGGGAAAGAGCATTAGGAAGTTGTGGCTTCTGAGATATGTGAGAGGTACATCCAGTACTTCACTTTGTTTTGGCAAAGGAAAGGTGATTCTACAGGGTTTTTTGGATGTAGATCTTTGTGAGGATGTGGACTCGAGCAAGAGTACATCCGGGTACATTTATACCATAGGTGGAACAGTAGTGAGTTGGATGTCCAGGATTCCGAAGTGTGTTTTTCTTTCATGTAATGAAGCTGAGTATGTGGCAATAGCTGCAGCTGGGAAAGAGATGATACGGCTTGAAGATTATCCTGAGGAATTGGACAAGAAGCAGAGAGAGAAGATTCTTTACTCAGATAGCTCGAGTGCCATACAGTTTGTGAAAAATCCAGTATATCATTTGAAGACAAAGCACATCAAAAGGCGATGCCATTTCACTCGCAGGGTAGTGGAGGATAGTGATATGTGCTTGGAGAAGATAAAGGGTGCAAAGAACCCGACAGACATGTTGATGAAATGTGTTGATGTTGGGAAACTATATTTATTCAAAACCTTGGTTGGTATTCTGTAGTTGTTGCTAGAGATGTTGCGGTGCGGTAAAGATGTTGATGATGAAGAGATTTTTTTTTTTTTTAGAATGTATTTTTTGCTTGACAGAATCAGTCTCCAAGTGGCAGAATTATTACTTTGTGGAGCCTAAATTTTAGGCTGTACCATTTATTCTCTGTAACCAAAAATATTCTGGTTTATTAATATAAATACACCACCGCCGTGGAAGTTTATTCACGGGGTGTTACCACGAAATATTGGTTTTTCTCTTTCTCTCTCTAGATCTCTCATCTGTTTCTCTTGAAAGTTCATGTGTTCTTCATTCATCAAGTGTGTGTGGGTGAATTAGATCCTTACAAATATATGAACCAACATCTTTATATTACGCAATTGATCAATAAATAGTCATAGCCAATAAAGATTGTATTATAAATACATTCATGTCCAATTTAATAAGAGTGAAAAATATAACTTGGAAGGAAAGTAGCCAAATTATTTCCTTACTTTTTAGAATACTTGTTCGATTCATTGTAGGTATGGGACTAGAATGAACCATTGAAATTTTAATTAAAAAATAAGTTCAAAGTAGATCATTGAACTACACAACAGAAAGAAGAAAAAGAGTCAAAAATAAACTAAGTCATGAAGACATAGCTCTCAGCCTAGACATAGAAAATTTATAATTTTTTATTCGGGTTGTTCTAAAATTATGTTCATGATCCTAAGATCTTATTTTCATATAAAAAAGAGTTTTATGCCTTAATGTCATGAGAACAAGTCATATTCATAGCATAAATCAGAAGTAATGATTTAAGAAAGACTTAACTTTCCACAAACGGCGTGTTGCTTTAGGAAGAGCTTTCCTTGATCATGCATAGCCCTTATGTGTTATGTGCATAAACTCATACTTAGTACAGGTGTGTACTAACCCCATATATTATTACTATTTTATAGGTATAGGTTCTAGAGAAGATTGAAGATTCAACGAAGCAATTCGAATTAGCGATCTCCAGACTTTAGTAGGTCCTCTTGAGTTCGGGGATACTACACTTTATCATTCTAGCATTAGTACAATGGATATAACTGGTGGATGTAGTTTCTAGCATTTCATTTAATACAAATTATTCAAAGCTTTGTAGTAAGGCCGTTTGACAAACTATTACGATATATTGATTCTTTCATTTGAATTGTTTAATTGATTATAGATGGTTGTTTAATTTTAGATCATTAAAATATTTTTATATTTAGTAATCATATGAAGTCTATGTATACTTCACTATGTTTTAAAAGTTCTAAATTTTCTACAAATTTGACTTTATGATTGTGATGAAAAACTAAGAAGAGGCTTGTTGCGACCTCTTAGAGATTAACGACGCCGGTTGCTATCGGATTCTAGAATCCGGGTGTGACACTTTCCTAATTACATGTGACGAAATATTCACAATCAAACTTGCCATTTTTTCTACGTTCCATTTATTGTTGCATTTGGGTTATCTACTGCTTTGTTTTGTGTTATTTGAGCATATGGTCTTTTTGCGAAAAACCTTTTTAGATAGGGATAAGGTAAGTACCCGCTCCACCATCGCCAGATCTTAATTTCTTTTGGATTGTGAAATATTGTCATCGATAATGGATGTATGCAAATAAAATGATTTCTTGCGACATTATTTAACCCAAAGGAACATATGTTTTTTTGTTATCAAACTCAAGAAGATGAAATTTTTTATATTCATTAAATTAGTTAACTACACAACAAATTCGATAAGATACACATCACTTGGATTAGGTAATGAGAGACCTTGCATAATAGAGAAAATACTTGAACTTGATGAATAAAACGTTTTTACCTATTCACAAAAACATAAATAGAGAGAATGAAATAACATATTCTTCACAAATCAATGTACTCACTAGAAACATAAATATTGATAAATTATCATAGGTAAACTAATTGAAATAGTTTATCACCACGCAAAGCGCGAGAAATTTACTGACTGTAGAATAATTTAAAACAAATCAAATAATTAATAAATCTTAAAAGAAGCACTATCATTTTTTTGTTTAGGTTTCTTTGTCTTATTAATTGCTTAATAGGTTTTAATATCTTGTCTTAGGTTCTTGTTAATTTTTTTTAGTGTTTATTTATTATTTTTTTCATGTAGTTTATCTACAATGCATTGTTAATACATTTTTTATCCTACACGACCTAAATATTACTTACTCTTCTTTAAAATATTCCGAAGTGAACCAGGTTGCCTACCGTGTTTTAATGGCAAAGCAAAGACAGTAAAGTAAGAACATAATATTTTATATGGAAAAAGCCAGCTCAAGAAGGTGTAAGAATCAAGATATGTTCCTCAACATAATTTACCCCAACTTCAATAGATTCAATGATCCTAACCAACCAACAAGACTAGAAGAGTTATGTAATCTAAGAGTAATCAATTAATCTCTATTCTAGCACAAACCTCTAAGGTGTGTGTTCCTAATGTCTTCGAGTTGCCCTCAACTTGAAGACTAAAATCCTAGATTAGGTTTACAAATCAGTAAATAACCATACAATAAAATCACAAACACTAAGATTCTTCTTAGAGTATTTTCTTCAATGTTCTTTGTTCAGCAGCACCTTTAAAGTCAATCACTTCATTCCTTATTGCTTTGTAAGTGCATGAGAAGTATAGACGCCTCTCCTCCTATTTATGCTTTTTCTTTCAGAAGTCTTCTAGTCTTTCACTGACTCTTCTTTCGTTCAAACACTCTATTTCATTTAGAGTTCTTCTTGCAATGAATCTCTTTCATGAAATAGAAGTCTTACTTGAAAACGGACATTTGAGATTACTTTGCGAACGTGTTCCTTGCATTTCTCCAGTTATCAAAATAATGCTTATCACAACATATTCCTTTTTTTATGGGGAAAAACTTATGTCCATTTTATACATTCTTCTCCTCTTTGCTATTTTAACCTTTTCACATTTAAGCATTGAACATTATGGACAAAACAAATTAGATGTGGGTTATAAATAATGCACACCTTGTTCTTCCCCTTTTTGGTATCATCGAAAAAGATTTCAAGGTAAATAATAAGAATAGAAGCATATAAATGATAAATACTCAATATGCACCAAAATATGGCGATCAAGATCATAACAAAATCAACTAAAACGAAGGATCAAAATAGAAAATAATACTAAGAGCCAAAATTAGTGTACGAAGAGCCAAAACAAAACATAGAATACAACAAAAAGGCACTTGACGTCTTAAAGAGAGAGCATACACAACACAAGATCCACAAAAACAACATAGGCGAGCAAATAGACAAAGTGAGAATAGAGGTTTCAAGGGGCTAAGGTGGGATTTTTAGTGGACATTAGCTGATTCTAGTGGCGCATAGGTGCAATATAGTAGTCCATTCCGGAGCAAGCTCATTTTTGAGAGAAACTACCCAAGCTCTGCAACTATCCCTTTCTGATTAATGATAAGTCGTCAAAGCTAGTAGTTCATTTTCCTTCTCAGAAGTTGATTTTTCAATCGTTGAAGAAGGTAGTCCAGACGCCTCTTAGTAACATGAAGATTCATATGATTCACCTGACCTACCACATCCTTGACAGTTTGATAGACCCACACCTGTACTGGAACTTCAAGAACGCCTCAAAGATAGAAGCCATCAATAACCCATAAGAAAGAGTATGTCCATTCATATCCCGATTAAGAACGTTGTGAATGCGTTTGATGATGAGAGAGGGTAAGTCAATAGGTACCTCATTGTCCAATCACTCCAAAAGGGTGAGATGAAGAAAGTTATCATGCATCCATCATTGCTTATGTTGCAGGATAATCTTATGAACTACATCAAAGTAGAGATGATGTAGTGGAGATGTCTCATTCTTAACAATGCAACGATGATGAGTTTGAGTAGGTTTTGCGAAGAACATTCGACAGATACTTAGTGCATAAGACTTGTTAGGTAAATAGCCATTCATGTTTTAGATAGTGACCCTACCCGACAGAAGGAATCTCTAATATTCCAGCAACATAAGTACGAACCAAATGAATAAGAGAGTTTTGCACAGTTGAAGTAAAAGATAGACCATCACTCTTTTAATTTATGTAGACTTCAATTACCTTCTTATTTGCCATCCTACATTAGGTATCACCCTAATGAAACAGAGTTGACCAACCTTGGGCCTCCAACATGGACAGTAGCACAAACATATTAGGACCCTCTAATTTAGTGAACACTCTTCCCCGTAAGAAGTGACTACTGACATAAGTGAATGATTTGATCAAGGCGAGCAGATGATGCTGAAGGATTGGACTGGGTTAGATTCTTAGCATCTGAACTAGACAAGGAACACGAAGAGTAAATAGGCAACCTGTTTCTTTTGAATGTCTACACTGAATCTCTTGAGGATCAGACTTTCGGGCCAAATTTCAAAGAGGTCTTGGAAAAATAGGATTCCAAGGATTTTTGGGTGGACTTTGTCTTACAGAAGGAATATTTCAAACTAATTTGTTTCCCACGCCTAACCCTACTAATACCATCATAAAAAATAACAACGTTAGGGGGTTATAGGTAAAGTTTTTGTAGAAGCACGACTCCTTTTATTTACTGACATGGTAGAGGAAAAATAAGCCTCAGCCCTTATGACATTTATGTCTAGAATGGAGGGGTTAGCTTTGGATGGAGAAAATTCAGACACTTTTGATTAAGAGTTCTAAGATGATGCCTACCCTTTGAAGGTACACTATTAGCAAAAGGAATTTCATGAATGGTATCGATACTCAAGGTGACAGGGATAACAACATGTTCCATGGGACAGAGTTTAGTTGAAAGAGGAAGAAAGTTATTAAAACTTTAGAGCTCCAATTCGCAAGTCCATCTAGAGCGACACAGATAGCTGCATGCTCTCTTCATTCCCCTCACTCGATGCATGAATAGGAACAACTAAAGGGATGTCCAGAAGATATTTTTCCTCAACACATGGGCTGGGTGGAGGGCTACTGGGCGACACAACATGAGCGATACCATACACAAACATCCAAATAATAGTTGGAAGGGGCCGCAAATACTAAGGAAAGAGAACTGTCAGATGGCTAGCTTCATGGTTAAGTTTCTCTAGGGAATTTTCGTTAAGACACCATCTCTGATGATTCAAACCTTAGGTGAATATGGGTAATTAAGAAAAGTATTTTGGGAATTATAGTAAGTGCTTTGGGGAGTTTAACATTCGGAAGGATGGGTGATGTAATAGTGACAACTTTCTAAGCAAAATAGAAAAGAAGGGGAAACGAAGGGTTTTTGGTTTTGGAGGTCATTGTTAATGAGAGAGAATAAAATAAAAGAACCATAGTATTAATGTGTATAAGAAATGCGATGCTATAATAAAAAAAAATTACACCTGAGGTGTACTCAAGAATCGGCTTAGCTAATTTGTACCTATATTTTTTTGGGTATGTAGAAATACTTAATGGGTAATGAAGGAAAGATGAAAAGAGAGGAACTTGGAAAGCTAGGAACTTGAAAAGTCCTTTTATACTTTAATAAAAAGACATTTGTCCCTCATCAAGGGTGGAAAGAAAAATAGGAGAGTTTAAATATAGAAACACTCATATTAATTTATAAAAGGGTTAGAAAGAGGGACACCACTCACGCCTTCGTCGTCGCTTTCTCAACTCGGCTTCCACTTCCGCTTCGGCTTTGGAAAATGGTCAAGAGATTATTTTTTGGACAAAGTTTGTTGTAATTATTTAATAAATTAATTAAATTAAATTAAATTTCCAAAACATTTCAAATAATAAGTTAATTGACCGACCCAACTCGAATCTGCGCGCGACCTGTTTTAGTTTAGTTCTTTCCCAATTTTTTTGAATTTCCCACCGTTGGAAGTAATTTTTTATGAAAGGTTGCGACTTTCAAAAACAACCATGACCGTTTGAAAGATTGCAAATTTCATGAATAGTCTTGTGGATTCTAAAAGGGTTGCAACCTTTCAGAACCAATTCCTCTTTCCTATAAATACATTCATTCTTCATATTTTTTCCTTACAAATTTTTTTACTTCTTCTGCACAAAAATATCTTTGTGCACTTTACTGTTGTTATGTGATTCGTTGACACAAATGTTTTTGGTATCAATACGCTGGTGATTAATATCATTCTATCATGGAGGACATATTCCAAATTAACCCTCGGATACTAGAGGGGAATAATTTTCTTAAAGGGACATTGTATATTCAGTGGGCTTGATCTTTTTTTGTTCTAATTTTCCAAACATTGTATGTTCACAAATTTTAGTTTTTTTAAAAATTAGTTTATGTTCATCTTTCTTACTGGTTCATTAAAGTTTGGTAACTTTGTGTTTTTTCAAAGTTTTGTTGGAATCATTAAGTCTATTTTTCAAATATAGATTAACAAGAATCTTAAGGAAATTATTATTTAGTTTATTAATATGTGTTTCTGGTGGACACAAAAACCTTCGTAGTTTTATAGTCCTTTAATTAACTGAAATTTCATGTTATTGCTTTATAAGAGTGTATCAATTCTTGTTTATAAGAAATGACAAACAACAATGTTACAGTGACTGTTGCTGCCCCAACCCGAACTCTTGTTCAACAAGTGGAGAAACCGGATAAATTCTCTGGTTTGAATTTCAAAGGATGGGAGCAACGAGTATTTTTTTTGGCTAACCACACATGGTCTGCAGAAATTTACAAACGAAAAAACTTCAGTGCCTACTGCTAAAATGGAAAACAGAGAAAAATTCATTATTCTTGATGTATGGAAAAAGACAAACTTCTTATGCAAGGGCCACATTCTGTGTGCTTTAGAATATGACTTATATAATGTCTATAGTGAAATGACAATATCAAAATATTTGTGGGATGCACTTGTAATGACCGGGGAGCACCCTCTAGTTGTAACCGGCCTCCTCCTCGTCGAAGAGGACGTAGATAAGCCCTTAACATTTGGTATAGCATGTATCATATAATAAAAATACGGAAATATTAAAACTTTTACCTTGGAAGTTCAACTTCACTTCACCTGTGAAAATAGAATCTAAATTTGTCACAACATACCATCTATGCATAAAAGTACAGAAATTTGGGACTTAGCCCTTATATCAATAAGGAGTCTAGAAATAGGAAATACAATAACGTTTTCCAACATAAGAAAATAAGTAAAACCTAGAACATAAGGGTTTTGCCTCGTACTTGAGGACTCACCAACTTGGAGAAACAAGTTCCAAGTATCCTAGAAAAGAGACCTTGATTTCTCAATGGCCCAAACCTACATTGTTTATGAAAACGGGAAGATATGGGTTAGTACATCACACATATTAAGTATTACTTCTATGCATAAAAATCATCAATGCATGCATAAAAGGACATTTTAGTCAAAAAATGATTTTTACCATGTAAATTCAATATGCACTTAAAGTAAGAATCATAAGTCAACCCAAAATAATATCATCCCAACATGTAGAAAACCCAAGAAATACTTGTGCAATGCAAAGAATAGAATCCCATAACCCTATCCAAAGTTAAGTATCACTTTAAGCAACCTGCTTCATACATACATTCATAATCTCATATTTAATCATAATTTTTTTATATTCATAAATATCATTCATATCTTAACACACATGAGTCACAATCAACATAATGACAAAAGAACAGTTCTAGAACCATCCCTTAGGATCCCACAAGTGCAATGTATAATAGAAGTCTTATACCTTCCCTCACACTATGTATAAACCCCTCAAGAAAAGCTCTACTGAGAGTCCTTACATATTTATTTTATTCATTTACTTTTACATTAGGCAAAAAGGTTGTAATAACTGACATTAGACCATGTGAGCTACATAGAATCCGGTGTTCTACTTCCACACTGAAAAGATAGGGTTACCACTTGTCTAAGGTGTAACCTTCCGTACAATGCTATCTAGGTGGATCCACTAAGCTACAGTCCTATGTGGGTACATTATTAAGGGTCAATGATATTGTTACTAGAAACCCTAACTTTCTAAACATAGGGATTTCCATCATATGAGACAACACATCTATTGGGGAATTCGGACTTTCTAAACATGAGGAAACCCATGTGAGAAGTCGGACTACTAAAAGTGAGATCCCCCTCTCATTACATGCCCCTTTCAAGCTAAGCATTTATTCCCTAGAGTAATCATAATTTGTCACCACAAGAGTTCACATTAGCCTTTACTATACCCTTATATAAACATCTAATCATAATAGCTCATAGGTGATCATAAGTGAGACCAATCATTTCACGTTAGAAACACTAGCAAGTGAGTAAGCCTTTCACTTTAACAATTCATTATAATGATGAGAAATACCTTTCAGTCATATAACTATCATACCACAATATAATTTCATACTCCATATCAAATATAAGATTTTAGTGTTGAGGATGATATTGATTCATAATTTGGTTTTTCAAAGAAGACGAGAAAACCCTAGATTTGTGGAAATTTGAAAATACCTTTACAGGGACCTCTTGGGGAAAGGTATCCCAAGAGTGAAAACAATCATACCTTAATGAATACTTTAGCAAGGAATTTGAGTAAGAAACCTTGGGAATTGGTATTCTTCTTTGAGCTCTAATGTTCTTAAATTGAGTCTTTGTTTAGTGAGAGAATCTAGAGAGAAGTGGGAGTCTTTGAGGTTTTCGGATTATGAGGTGAAAATACTTATTTTATGTGTTAAAATACTTAAATATACCTAAAATAATCAATTAAAATTGTCCTTTTATTTAAATGGCAAAAGGGTGGAATTTACCAAACCACCCTTGGCTTGGTGGCTTCTTGCACCAGTGTGCACTGTGTAGGCCTAACTGATGCCCATGATTGACGGTCCGTTAATCCATTAACAGGTCATCCTAGAACTACATCATTTTGCTTAGAGAGTGATAAACCAGAGCCAATTCTCCTTAATTCTATGTATGGACTCACGACCTCCAATTACGGGGCATGAGTCCATTGATGGGGCGTCAATTGCTCTCGTGATTTGCTTGCTACTTTTTTACATCTTTAGGGTCAATTGTTTGGGTCCTCAAGGACCCTAAGGGTGGTCCTTGGGGAGTTGTACCCCGACTTTTTGATCCTAAACACGTACTAACATGCATTTTTAGCATTTTTACAAGATTTTACATCATACGACTCTCCAAACCCCTTGCAAGATCTAAAGTCACACTAGATCATTTTTTTTACTTGACTCCGGACGTCATGGTCGTTTCTTGACGTCTAGGATCTATTACTACCAAACAAAGTTAGTTATATCAATACAGGTCTAGAAATATAACTTTTTAAGAAACTTTCCTTATGCAAGGCTCTAGCCTAAGTCCCATAATTTCTAGAGTGTTACAATATCCCCCCCCCAGGAACATTCGTCCCCGAATGACACCTCAAACCATTTGTAGGGGTGCAAGACTCAAACTAGCAGACCACCAACATACAATGTCATAGAAGTCAGATATCATGAGAGGAATTCTCTTCTCCTTCCATACATAATCATAGCATCTTTACATAGGAACTTAATTCAGAACTTATCATAAACAAGAACTCATCTTTCATGTCACATAAGGAGGAACTACCTTCTCCATACTTAATCGGAAATCAATATGTAACCTTAAGCAAATCAACACGATGTTTCTTCATCAAGAAAATATCATGCATGCTCAGTAAAACTCTCATGGGAACCATATGACACAATACATATAAGTGCAAGCAAACCATGAGTTACATATTTCATGAAAATTAAATTTACGCATGAAGCTCTACAAGAGTAAGCACATATTTGAAAACCATGATGAGTTCAATATTATACAAAACTCTCATTTAAGAGAAACTACTAACATCAACTTTGTCTAGGTGTAAGAGAAAAAAGATGAGGATAGAGGGACTTCATGTCGACCTCGGCCTCCCATGTTGCACCCTCCACTATATGGTTCCTTCATAGGACTTTTACAAAGGCAATCTTTTTTTCATTAATTTTTTGGCTTGATGATCTAAGATCTCAATCGGAACATTTTAATAAGAAAGGTTCTCATTCACTCATAACCCTTCTAAAGGAAGAATAGACAACGGGTCACCTATACATTTCTTGAGCATAGAAACATGAAACACCGGGTGAACTAGGGCCAAATTATTTGGTAATTTCAAATCATAAGAAACTTTCCCAACTCACTTCAAAATTTCATAAGGGCCCATATATCGGGATTAAGTTTCTCCTTCTTACCAAATCTCATCACCCCTTTCATTAGTGAAATCTTCAAGTAGACCCAATCACCTATTTCAAACTTAATGTCCCTCCTTATATTGTTTGCATATGACTTTTGACACCTACAAACTATTTTAACCTATCTGTTATTATTCTAACTTTTTCCGTGGCCTCATAGACTACCTAGTAACCAACAAGTGCAAATTCACAAATCTCAAACCACCCAAACTGGAGAAAGACACCTCCTACCGTAAACTGCTTTAAATGGTGCCATAGAAATACTTGAATTGTAGTTATTTCTTTAGGAAAATTCTATCAAAGGTAGGTGTTAATCCCAATTACCTTTGAAGTCAATGACACACGTTCTCAACATCTCTCTATGGTTTGGGTGCTGCGCTCTACTTGACCATCTGTTTGAGGGTGAAATGCGGTACTAATTTTCACTTGAGTACCAAGCCCACTTTGGAAAGACCTCCAAAAGTGAGAATTAAATTGGGCACCTCTATCTACGATGATTGACAACGAAAACCCATACAACTCTATGATATCAATAATGTACAATCTAGCATATTATTCCGTCGAATAAGAAATATTGATGGAAACGAAATGGGATGATTTAGTTAGCCTATAAACAAAAACTCATATGGAGTCATGTTGCCTACGGGTATGAGGCAAACCTACCACAAAGTCCATGTTGAAATCTTTCCACTACCGAGTGGGGACATTAGTATCTTGAGTTAGACCTCCCGGTCCTTGATGCTCGTCCTTTGCTTGTTGACAATCTGAGAATCTAGATACAAAGTTCGCTATGTCCCTTTTCATTTTGTTCAACCAATAAATTTCACGTCAGTCACGATACATTTTTGTCTCCCCCAGATGAACGAAATATCAGGACCCATGGGCTTCCTCTATGATTGTTTCCCTTAGTCCATCCACATCCGGCACACATAACCTTCCTTGGTGACTAATCACCCCATCTTGTCCTTGAGAGAAAGTTTCTATAGATTTGTTGAGAATGGACTTTTTTAATTCCATCACTATAGGGTAAAAAAGTTGGTTAGACTTCACATCAACAACAACGGATGACTCAAAATTATGATGGATCATGACACCCCCTTTTGGGAAATCTTGTAGTCGGACACCCAATCGGGCTACCCTATGTACATCACGGGCTAACTCCCTTTTCTCTTCTTCGACACGCGACACACTACCCATAGATACACGAGTCAAGGAATCTGCAACCACATTGGATCTCCCAAGGTGTTATAGTACAATCAGTTCATAATCTTTTAAAAGCTCTAACTACCTTATTTGGCGCAAATTCAAATCTTTTTGATTGAATACATATTGGATACTCTTGTGATTAGTGAAAACATCAACATGTTATTCCATAGAGATAGGGTATCCAAATTTTCAAAACAAACACTACGACCGCTAGTTCAAGGTCATGAGTTGAGTAGTTCTTCTCATGAACCTTGAGTTTTCTAGAGGTATATGCCATCACCTTACCGTGTTGCATGAGGATATGACCCAAACCTACTTGAAAAGCATCACAGTAAACAACAAACCCTTTGGTACCCTCCGATAAGGTGAACACCGGAGTAGAGGTGAATTTATCTTTCAATAATAGGAAGCTCTTTTCACATGATTCCGACTATTGAAACATGGACTTCTTTTGGGTCAAGGTTGTTGATGCAGATGCTATATATGAAAAACTCTTCAAAAAACCTCCTATAGTACCCGGCAAAGCCCACAATGTTTCGAATGTTGGTAGGACTCAAAGCTCTAGGCCATCTTTTTACCACATCCACCTTTATCGGATAAACCTCTAAACCTTCACTACTGACAATGTGAGCAAGAAAAGAAACTGATCTCAACCAAAATTCACATTTATTAAATTTAGCAAAAAGTTTATTATCCTTGAGAACTTGCAACACTATCCTCAAATGGTTCATATGATCATTCTCTCTCTTAGAGTATATCAAGATTTCTTCAATGAAGACAATCGCAAATAAATCAAGATAACTCCTAAAAATTTGATTCAAAAGGTCCATGAAATCCTCTGAGACATTTGTAAGACCAAAGGACATCACTAAGAATTCAAAATGACCATATATAGTTCAAAATGCCATTTTTTGAATATTAACACCTCTCACTCTAAGTTGGTGATAACCCAATCTCAAGTCAGTTTTTAAAAAGTCACTCCCTCTTTGGAGTTGGTCAAAAAAATTATCAATCCTAGGGAGTGGATACTTATTCTTTATAGTAACCTTGTTCAATTAGCGATAGTCAATACACATTCAAAGCCCTATCTTTATTTCACATAAATAACACTGGGGCGCCTAATGGAGATATGCTAGGTTGAATAAAACCCTTATCTAGCAAATCCTTGAGTTGAGACTTTAGTTCCTTCAAATTGGCTGGGTCCATACGGTAACGAGGGATTGAGATGGATTTTATCAGACAATAAATCAATGCCAAAATCTATTTCCCATTTGGGAGGAATTATGGTATGTCTTTGGAAAATACTTCAGGAAAATCCTTCACTACGGGGATAGACTCTAATGGAGGATCCTCAGACTCAAGATCCTTGACTCCTACAACATGATAGAATCATCCCTTAGAAATCAAATTACAAGATTTAAGACATGAAACGATTCGACTTTTTGGATATATGTTTCCCCCTTTCCATTACAAAATGGGTTCATTAGGAAATTGAAACTTAACTAGTTGATTTCTATAATCAATAGAAGCAAAACGGTCATGCAACCAATCCATCCCCAAAATGATATCAAAGACCAACATGTCAAGTTCTACCAAATCAACCAATGTGACTCTATTGGTCAATGATATCAGACTAGCCTCATAAACTCTTTTAGCCACTACGGAATCACCCACAGGGGTAGAAACCTAAAAGGTTTCATCCAATACATTAGGAAGCACATCAAATTTCATATCCACTAAAGGAATTATAAAAGACCAAGTGGCATCGGGATCCAACAATGCATAAATATTAATTGAAAATACGAGCAACATACCAGTAACAACATTTGAAGATCTCTTTTGATCACCTCTGAAGTGGAGAGCATAAAAGCAATTTTTATTAAGCGCATCAGGATTGGGAGCACTTGTTTGTGCTTGAGCACTTTCCCTTCCTTGAGCCTTCAACATCGGACAGTCCTTCTTCATGTGGCAACTCTCACCACAATTATAGCAATTACTCATGTCAAGTAGGTACTTACTTTCGTTTTTTCTACCACACTTTGCAAAAATAGGCTTCTCAATATAAGGACCACCATCTTTTCCCTCTTGATACTTGGAGGTAAACACTTTACCTTTGTTTACCCTTCGATTGTTGGGAGGACCTTGGTTGGAAAACCTTTTCTTGAGCGTTAGATTATCTTAGACCGCAAATCTAACCTTGGAAGAATTTTTCATCTTCATCCCCTGTCCTCTTCAACTCTCTGCCAACTTGCTTAAGTTTTTGCTCCTCAATTTATTCGGCATGAACCATGAGATAACAAATATTCATGCTAGGATTCAACATACGCAACCTACATTTATTAACCACAAGGTCGGATATCCCCACAACAAATTTGTTCATTTTAGCACTAGAATCCTCTACCATAGTAGGAGCATGTTTGGATAGTTAAGTGAATTTGAGGCTATAATCCTTCACACTCATACCCCCTTGAAGAAGGTTGATGAATTCTTACATTTTCCTGTCCCTTAATTCCAAGGGGAAGAACTTATCAACGAAAATCGTCTTGAATGAAGCCCAACTAACAGAACCTTCTCTAACGGGTCTCTCCTCCTTCCATTGTTCATACAAAACTTGAGACACATCTTTAGGTTTATAGGCGACTAGTTCCGCCTTTTGTTGAGAAGACACCATATCATCTAGCACCTTGAACACTTCATCAATGAACCCTTACTTGTCCTCCTCTATTTTGAAGCCAAAAAAGTAGAGAGATTCATCCTTGTGAAACCACTAATCCTTTAAGGGGTAGTGTTAACATTGGGGACTTGCACCTTACTATCATAGCAACTTGAGTGGCTAACACTTGAGTAAAGCTATAAATAGTCTCCCTTATCACAACATTGGATATAGCCCCTTCTTTTATAGGAACTTGAGGGTTTTGAGGAGCTTGAGGGGGAACCTCCTCATTCACATTCTCCTGCTCGACACTCCTAGAATTAGTCCTTCTTGTGTTCATTGCTCATATGCACAACAAAGGATTAGAAGAAAGGACTAGATAGAGTCAAAAATCTTAGGCACGACTAATGAATGTCAAAAGAGTGAAAATTCCTAAGCATCTCATAGCCTCTATTTCAGAAGTGGTGCACGCTCCACACCCATAAAAAAGACACTACTTGACGTGGTATTTTGTGACATCAATCCTACATTATTCTCAACCTTATGCTCTAATACCCAGTTTGTAACGATCGGGGAGCACCCACTATTCGTAACCGGTGTCCTTGTCCTCGAAGAGGACTTAGACAAGCCCTTAGCATTCTTCAAAGCACACATCATAGAATAAAATACATTAATATTAAAACTTTTACTTTGGAATCTCAACTTTGCTCCCCTATGAAAATAGAATCTACATTTGACACAACATACCATCTAAACATAGAAGTATAGAAATTTGGACTTAGCCCTTTGTCTAGAAATAGGAAATACAATAATGTCTTTCAACATAAGCAAGGAACTAAAAGCTAAAATGTAAGGGTATTGTCGTCGAATTTGAGGACTCACCAACTTGGTGAAGCAAGTTCCAAGTATCCTTTAAAAGCGACCTTGATTCCTTAATGGCTTGAACGTATATCATTTGGGAAAAAGCAAATAAAATATGGGTTAGTACATCACACATACTAAGTATGATTTCTATGCATAAAAATCATCAATAGATGTATAAAAGAATATTTTAGTCAGAACATGCTTTTTACCAAGTATATCCAATACACACATAAAGTAAGAATCATAAGCCAACCAAACTTGTAGACAACCCAAGCAACACTTGTGCATTGCAAAGAATAGAATCTTATAACCCTATAAAATCTAAGTATTACATTAAGCAACCTACTTCATACATACATTCATGATCTCATATTTGATCATAACTTGCTATATTCATAAATATCATACATAGCGTAAAACACATGAGTCACAATAAACGTAATCACAAAAGAACACTACTAGAACCATCCCTTAGGATCTCACAAGTGTATTGTGTAAGATAACTCTCATACCCTCCCTCACACTATGTAGAAACACCTCAAGAAAATCCTAGTGAGAGTCCCTACATTTCCTTTATTCATTAAGTTTTACATTAGGGAAAGAGGTTGCAATAACCTAAATTAGACAATGTTAACTACATGGAATCCAGTGTTCTACTCACACACCGCAAAGAGAGGGTTAACATTTTCCTAAGGTGTAATCATTTGTACATAGCTATCTAGGTGGATCAACTAAGCTAGAGTCCTATGTGGGCACATAGTTAAGGGTCAAGGAAATTGTTACTAGAAACCTGACTTGCTAAATGTGGGGGTTTCCATCTCATTAAAAAGCACATATCTTGGGGAATTCAGACTTGCAAAACGTGAGGCGTCAGACTTGCTAAACGTGAGACCCCCATCTCATTTACATGCCCCTTTCGCTGCTAAGCATCTATTCCCTTTAGTAATCATCTTTAGTCATTAAATAAGTTCACATTAGCCTTTACTATAACCTTATTTAAAAATCTTATCATAATAGATCATAGGTGATTATAAGTGAGAACAATGCTTTCATTTTAGAAACACTAGCAAGTGAGTAAACCTTTCACTTTAACAATTCATTATAATCATGAGAATTACATTTCAATCATTTAACCATCATACAATAATATAAATTCATACTTAACAGGTAATTCAAGTGCATAGGGATAAGGATGATGGGACCTTGTCATCAACACCACACCAACATAGTGGCTACAATATCATTACTATTTAAGTAACCCATCTTTCATAATTGAGTCCAAGGAAGAACCAACAATCATACCTTCTTGCCATTCATGGTACATCATGATCCAACCACCCAGAATGAATAACCAATACATAAAACAAGGTAACTCATGAATCAACAACATAACTAACATCAATATTGACAATTGACATATTCATCAACTTCAACATTTCACCAATCAATTCAAGGTTTTTATGAAATTGGGGAAGAATATGGGTACAAGGGAATGTCAAATGAACAACAATAATTAACCATCATGACATACTTAAACATATTAAATGATCATAATTCATCATAAATTAATCCATAATTTGGTTTTTCAAAGAAGACCCATGTGTTAAGAAAACCCTTGATTTGGGGAAGTTTGAAAACACCTTTCAAGGGACATCTTGGGGAAATGAATCCCATTAGTGAAAGAAACCATACCTTAATGAACACTTAAGCCATGAATTTGAGTAGAAAATGTGAAGAATTAGTCTTCTTCTTTGAGCTCCAATGTTCTTCAATGGAGTCTTTGTGCAGTGAGAGAATATAGAGTGAAGTGGGAGCCTTTGGGGTTTCGGGATTATGAGGTGGAAAGACTTGTTTTATGTGTAAAAATCCTTTAATATACCTAAAATAACTAATTAAAACCGTCCCTTTATTTAAATGGCCAAGAGTGGATTTTACAAAACCACCCTTGGCTTGGCCGTGTCTTGGACCAATGTGCAGGCCCAATTGACTCCCATACGACTCTCTAAACCCCCTGCAAGACCTAAAGTCACACTAAATCATCTTTTTACTAGTTTCCGAATGTCATGCTCGTTTCTTGGTGTCTAGGCTACTTCAAAACCAACTTAGTTACATAAATATAGGTCTGGAAACATTACTTTAACTCTTTTTAACTCACTATTCATTATGCAAGGCTCTAGCCTTGTTCATAGAATTTCTGGGGCGTTATAACACTTGAGAAGAAATATAATACAGAAGATACCTGCTTGTAAAAGTTTGTGGTCGCAAATTTTTTAGACTATAAAATAGTAGATAGTAAAGTTGTTGGATCACAAGTGAAGGAAATTCAACTTATTTTCCATGATTTGATTATTGAAGATATGGTAATCTCACATACCATATAACTAAGTACCGGACATGGCATGCTTCACCGACTGTGATTCACATGAAGGATCGTCAGATCATATTGAAGCTTCCCGACATTTCAATCCTAATTCTAATAGAACTCCTTTTAAACATACTATTTTAATTAATTAGGATGTAATCATTAATTATCTAATGATGTACGGAACGCAAAACTACTTTCTAATTATTATCTACTTTTGTTTTTGATCAAATTAACATTGAATCGAGAATTAAATTTTTCTTTGGTTTTTGAATGTCAAGTGTTCTTTGAATCTACAAATTGTTGAAATGATTTTTCTTAATGTAGTCATTACTTTTATTTGCTTATTTGATTGAAAGCATGTGTACCTAAGCACTACAACTAGGGTTGTGGGAGCTATGACTGAAATCTAAGTGTAAATTCGTAAAATGAGTAGAATGCATATCATATTTGCAATATACAAATCACTTTTTGCTATTCATTTGTTATAATGAGTGCACACATTGTAAAGTTCCTATATATATCATTGTTCGTGAGAAATTCATAGTTAGGGAAAATTTGAGTGGAACAGTTGAAGTGGAGTGAAGGTTCGAGAGAAGAGAGAAGAGAATTTTGACACTAAACTATATGAGGGTAAAATCTATTAACACCCTAAGACTGAGAAGATTCGACTTGAAAGTTATCTAAAAAGACTAAGAAGTCTTAGATATACCTAACTCGCCTGTAATTTGCATAGGTAATTATTAGCTAAAACTCGTTCATGAATAAACACTAGATTTAACGTCATAGGAAGCACAACCCTAGTTTTATTCATTAATCATTACAACATTGATGTTAACATTCTATTCATTCTGTTACTTTTAATATATTTTAGGAATATTGGTTAATTGAACCTGACAACCAAACCCATTTTTCATTTCGTCATTGCTTTCTCTAGGAAATTATAACAGTATTTTGATAAAGGCGACAGTAATACTATTTGTGTAAAGAAATTCTCTGCGGGATCAACCTCAACTCACATTGAGTTCAATAACTTGACTTCGACCGATTATACTTATTAATGTAAGTGTAAGTTTGGGTGTATCACTAAACCGGGCCATAGAGGGTCGAATAATTTAATCTCTTGCTATGTAAGACCCAATTAAGGAGAAATGTCCACATGATACTTGAAGGTTCAAAATAAAAATATTTGAGTTATTAAAGGTGAAGAGATCATATTCATCTCACGATAACCCCTATGATAAATTCATAGTGATTAACAGTAATTGTTCTTCGTTAAAGCTATAACTTGTTTATACAGGTTCATAACCACAATAAAAAAATCCATAATGTTAGTTCTCCAAAAAACCTATTGTTTTATCGTATTACACCCATTGAAATATAATACAATTATTCCATAATTAACTAATCAAATTAGGGTAGATTGTATTGATCTAACATCTATATGTGATTCTATAAAATGTAGTATTTCAAATGTTGGACAAATCATATACCTTGCCAAAATATTTCTTATGTCAATACATTGTACTGAATTGTTGTATCAATGTTATATTTATTGTACAAGATTTTGATTTATTTAACCACACTTCTGAAGTTATGCATTATGTACCTACTTTCAATGAACGATTAAAAAAACTGAATTTTAAACATACCAAACCAAATATTAAGCATTCACCCCTTCAAGACTCATATATTAATTATATTAACAAAAAATATAAATAAGTTTAACATATACCTAACTCAATTAACCATAATGTTGGTTACACTTTTCAAACAACAAATAAGTAAGCCTTACACCTAAGCTATCAGAACCCTTCCAATTTACAGTAAATAAGATAAACTTGTGTAGAATTTTTTTGTTAATAACCTGATACAGTGCAATGACGAATTAACCTACGAGAAAACATTATAAAGGGTCATTTTTTTAATTTTAACTCTAAGAAAACCCTAGAAAAATTTCATGACTAATTAAAGGCCCAAACCAATTAGATTTTCTTTTTTTAATCCAACATTCTCTTTTCTCTCAAACCCTAAGGTAAAATCCCAAGGAGTGCAAGATTTTTATTCAATATGCTTTAAATCTTTTTCAAGATTCTTCTTCAAGGTATGTCCTTCTCAAAAAATTCCTTTTTATACAACTCAAATTCCTCCATACAATTATTAATCAATAATTAAAACAATAATTTTTTTACTATAGAGTTTTTCGGAAAAAAAATTAAGGATCTCCAGAAAAGAGTTTTCTAGATTTTTCTACTTCAAATTAAAGTTTCGAGGATTCTCATGTTCTTCTTCAAGATTCGTCAAGTGTTTCACTAGTTCATCCTTACACACTACAACACGAACCTTTTTTTGTGTTATAAATCTTGAGAAGCTTTCTAAAGCCAACACTTATGTTTTAAACTGAGTATTGAGAAAGTAAAGATGCATTTTGAAAATTAGTTTTTAAAACATGATTAATATGAAATTCGAATGTGCCATGCATGTTTAAGAAGTATGGTATCTTGATATTCCATCAGTGTTTAGGTTGTATGAATTCCCGAATCATCAATAATTATATCATAGAATGATTTTGATATATTTTGAGAAAGAGTTTTCCAATATGAATTTAGTAAGAGTATAAGGGAACTATGTATCTGTTTTTACATAGAAAAACGAACTTTTTTCATTTCTAATTGAGCTAATAAGTTAAGTGATATTTCAGAGCAGTTACCTTTTTGACAACATAGTTTGAGAAACTATCTCAAACAAGAGGAAGAGTATTTTGTAAACATTGAACGTGGGTATATATTATTGGGAGTAGTATGGAGCACTTATATAGGATAAGTTTATACAACTCATATTTCTCATAATATATGTATGCCAACAAGGGTACATGATCATACTTTTTAGATGAGTACTTATTGCTTAGTGGATCCACTTAGTTGAGGTGTCCTATATCCTGGTAATGTATACTATACTTATGGTAGCATTGGCGAGACGATGTATCATCATGTAGCTCATAGTGATGATTTTCAGTTACACAATCTACCAATAGAATTAAAGTGTATTTTTGTATCACTTATTATGGTGAGTTCTAAGTTGAGAAAATATTCAGTTATGTATTAAATTATTTTATTTCCATTATTTTTTTACATTCAGTTTGAGTATATTGTTATGTGTTCCAGTCCTTTTTAACTTATTTCGTATTCAACTATACTACACACTCGTACATTCAATGTACAGATTTCATTTTGGTTGCATCTTTTAATGATTCTGATACAGATTCTTAGGATCCTCAACAATAGTCTATTGAGATCACTTAATCTGCTCGCCAACTTTTGAGTGAGACTACCTTGCTTTTGCACTCTAATTTTATGAGTTGTTAGTAGCAATCTTCTTGAGGAGACCTGGGTCTTGTTTCGACACTCATGTAAAGCAATGGCTTCATCAAAAGATTGTCTTTGAGAGTATTTATTTTTTCAGAGGTTTTATTTGAAACATATATTTAATACTTAGTATATTCAAAGAGTTTTGAGATATAATCAAATTTTTACTTAGCATTTCTTCAAGTTTAACATTTATGTATGTTCGAGTTAGTCTTCAACTTATAATCATATTAGATAAGGAGCACTTAATGTTCTCGGTTGTGAGTAATTAATGAAGTTTCCTATCTTAAGATCAATGTCTTTCCAACCAGCATTGAAAGCTTCTAGCAGTATAATTACAACATTGTCCACTCCTCTTAGAGACAAAAGAATCATAAATCTTCCATTAGAATCAACCTTCCTTGTACTAAAATACTCTACTAGTTGGTCCTTCATACTAGATTTCCTCAAAAAATTCTTGTTGTCTTCTGATGCTTCTTTTAGGAAAAAACAAATCCACTCCATCACTTTTTTCTGAGAGTTATTCTTCTCATCATATTTCTATTTCTCCATCCAATCAAACAAGACCTCCTCAACAGATGTCCATATGGGTAAATATTGAGTGACTTGAAACCGACATGTAAATAAATCCTATTTTCCCCATGTCTGTGGAAGGGAACTGAGGTGAAGGATGGGTGAAAGCTATCACAGAAGGAGGTAGCTGAGGTTGTTTGAAGTCTCTTAATACTTAGCTACTTCTTTTGGGGATTAGAGCTATTAAAGCTTCATTAAAGTTCCTTAAAATACACCTTCATGACGAAAATTCCTAAATGCTTCCATAATATTCTGCTTTAAAATTTCCTAACAGGTGAGACCCTGGGGCTTTATCTCCTACACATAACTTTAAGCATTATAAGAACACCTACTGCCACAAGCTGGTTTTCAATGCATCCTTTTCTTCCCCTAAAATTGTAGTTGACAAAAGAAAAATGGTTCTTATGTATCGGCCACGTCCAGGGTGTAGGATCTAGTTGTGACATGTGTTCAAAAATTCAAGCCCAGAAGCTTTGAATTACATGACTTAGTTTTACCATACTTATGTCTATAGAATCTTAAGTTCAGTTTCAAAATATTATGTCTTCAAAGAAATTTTATTTCACTATCTTTGAATTACAAAAAATATGTTGATACAATTTTAACTTCAATTATAGAACCCAAAAACTAATACCTTAAACGAGACGCTTATTCATGTAGAATTTTTGTAGGATAGGACAAAAGTTCACTTGTTGAGAGGTTTGTGCTAGTAATTTTCCTATGTAACTATTTGCATGATGGAAAATAAAATGTGAGAATCTTGCCCACTCAGCGTTCTTCCATGGTATAAATATAAAATCATAGATGAACTGGGTTTAATTTATTTTATCACACATTTAAATCACCTTCCACCTTGTCTTGGATTTTAAGTCAAAGAATTGTTTTATTCCAGTGTCACATAAAAATCTCTCTTAAACCACCTTGTTTATGAGTCCCACACTCCACACCACCTACCCATTGCCATCTCTAACAATGATTTTTGTTTTAGTTCAAATATTTTTATGAATGAGAAAGCTTTTATGAGAACCATATCCACCCTAAGATTATAAAACTAGGTTCGGGCCAGTAGACTATTTACAGCTAGTGAATAAGTACAAGATGTATCAATGGAAAGAATCCTATAAGGACTCTCTTTAAGGAACCCAAAAAGTGAATCTCAGTAATAAGATTGTCTCAAAAACCGAAAGTCAAGTAAAAATTTAAATATGGAATTGAGATGAGAAATCCTAGAAAACCATGTGCTCACCCTCGTCCCTAGAACAAACTATTGCAGATCAACCAAAACACTGATAGTTATTGGTACAAAAGTGAAAACAGATGGAAAATATAGAATCAAACATGCACAAAGGTCAAAAAAAATAAGAGTAGAATAGTCAGAGAGCTACTGTAAGGTTATAAAATCTTAACCTAACTTCCCCTCCCCCCCCCCCCCCCCCCCGTCAAAAAATCTACTAGGTACACTCAAGCACAAAAAATAAGAACCAGAATAGACTAATATAAGCGCGATAGGTACATAGAGAAGCCAAATTATGGAACCGAAAGAAAACCCAACTACTAACTCACACAACCAACAACTTAAACCCACTCTACAATTTCGACTTCGATATCGGACCACCCAGCCCGCCAACAACTATGGGGAATTATCTCGTCAAGCGAGTGTTACGTGGGGTATATTAGTACCCTCAAAAATCCCTAATCCAACAACCCAATAGGCTAACAATTTTTGGGCCCTTCCCAAGCCAGAAAACTATATCGTATAACACTACCGTGAGCCCTTCCCTAGCTAGAAAGAGTGTGCAAAATTGTAGCGCAAAAGAGGACCTAAAGTAAGTTATACCCTACTACCCAACCGATTAATCACATAGGGGCCCTGCCCAATGCTAGCAGGTTAAGTCATTTACAACACTCAAGGGACCTACCCACTGCAAGCCAGAATGTGCGGGTAAAATCAACTCCGTAGCGGATCTCAAATTCCAAACTATCATAGATCGAAGTCCACACAACCACATGCAAAATAGGTGAATTAACTCCAAGCCAACGTCGATCAACATACACTACAAAGTACCTCACACCGAAATCGACCGTGTAACTCCCCAACCAAGCAAAACCTATGCCTCCGATAAAGCATCAGTATCATAAAAATAATAAGATAAGCCAGAAGGACCACAAGCAATAAAAAGCCTAAAACTAGACTCAACTGTCAGACACAAGTCTGCTAAGCTGATCAACAATGATCTTGTCCTTCCACATCGACGTCGGGTACACAAAAAGTCAACTAGGTGCATGGGTCTATGGCAACTAATCTATACAAGACAAAGGGAAAAGATAAATTCCAAAATAAATACACATCCAACTAGATGTTGTGCCTGCAACGACAGATAAACAACAAATAGGTAATTCACAAATACCAACAGATAAACAACCCCTCAGTTAGCATTGTACTAACCTCAAAATGGCCTGAAAATAAACCTGCAACATGGTTTATGAGAAGTAGAGAAGAAATACTATCCGAACACCCAGATTAATACAATAATATAACCAACCTCAATCTAAAGGATGGGAAGTCGGAGCCTACTTGTAGGCCAACTGCACACACTACAAATGACTCTCTCGGATCATTTCCTTTCTGAATGACCTTTGATTGTTGCCACACTATCAAAAATAGAATCACATGATTAACACAGTGGGTTAGACACTAAAATCATAAAAATTGGAGATAGACTAATTTTTTTTGTCAAAACAAAGAAATGTCGTTCCCACCCAATAATTGACTCCTTGAAGAGGTCCTAAACCTTCTCTCGAACTTGTATCCCTAAATGGAGCACCTCTCAAAGGTCAGAACAGCTGCATGCAACAAAGAAAAATGCAAAACTTTACACAAAAAAGACTTGGGGATGCAACTTATAACTAGGCTAAGCTCGAATCACCTCCCAAATCGCATCGCCCTTCATGAGAGATACTTGGAGGAATAATCAGTCATCAACGAGAAATATTAGTGGTCGACGCCTGAGATCCGCATAACTCTAATGTCTACTTTGAGCCATCTTGAGCCTATCTTAAATTGACCTCAAATGAACTAAGACCTCTTGAAACAAGGTTTTTTCACATAACCAGGGCTCCATATACTCAAACTGACCAACTCAAATGCGACAAAGCATACAATACAAGGACTCAAATGGGGCACTTTACAAACTACAATGGTAGTTATTGTTGTAGGCAAACTCAACCAAAAGCAACAACTGGTCGACCGACCTCCAAAGTCCATAACACAAGCCCACAACATATTTTTATGAACATGAATAGATTAATCATCAAATACATAAATGCATCAAGGCATTAGTCAAAGCAAATAACAGAACGAGGAACACAAAATGGCCAACAGAAGTCCTAAATGTTGACTGAGGAATATTTGCTACTATAATCCTCAACTAATGGTAGTTAGATTTCAAGTCAAACCTATATAACATTGTGTCTCCGTAATGCTATCGAATATATCATTAATATGAGGGATAGGATAATATTTCATCACTGTCACCTTATCCAACTACCTATAACTAATACATATCCACATAGTACCGTACTTCTTCTCACAAATAGGATAGAACACCCAAATATAATACACTAGGCTGAATGAATTCCGTAACCAAGATATCCTGAAACTGAAAATTAAGCTCCTTCTATTATGCGAGTCCATATGGCACGATGGGATAGAATTAGGACGGGTACTTGACTCCAACTTAATTCCAAAATAAATATCCCTCTATGGGGGTAGGCAAGGAAAGTAAGCGAGAGAAACATCTGTGAACGCTCATACAACATACATTGAATATAATGTAACGACCTCCCTACTAACATATCTAACATAATCCCAATATTCCCAACACTCTATCCATAAGCCTCTGAGCCCAATACATAAGAAATTACCCCAACAGGTGTATGACTACAATAACCCTACCACACCACTAGACGAATACGAAGCATGGCTAAACTTACAATCTTGGTGTAGGAACCCAAGAGCACTCGACGAGTGGATAACCAGTCAATGCCCAAGGTCAAAGAATTATCAATCATGCTAAGCATAATAAGGTGCATCGCGGTATTCTACCACTGAATAGTCAACATGAAAGATCTAAAAATATGATCCACTACTAAAGCATCCCTTACTAGGTAGAAAGACGTAATGGTGCCAATAAGGGTCAAGATTTACCCCCAACGAAGGATCACAAGAAGCAGAAACATACAAATAAGTATAACCATGATCACAATTAGGATGAAGTGGACTGATGAAATAAGAGAACTGTACCTATGATCACATTTTTAATACCTGGGCCTCTACTCTAGGTCGAGCTTCATAGAAATGGCCCTAGGTTCATCTACCATGTGAATTCACTATAGCACCTACACTGCCTCGTCGGGAACCTCCGTAAATACCCTAATGCTGACTTTCTTCTCTAGTTTGAGGGGCTACTATTTCTACTAGTCTCACTGCTGGAGGAGCTGGTCAGGCCAATCTAGTGCTAGGTCACTCTTTAGACTAATGTCAAAAATCCCTACACGTGAAGCAACCATGTGATAATCTGGTCCCTACTA
This sequence comes from Solanum arcanum, assembly GCA_027789145.1. Taxonomy (NCBI): domain Eukaryota; kingdom Viridiplantae; phylum Streptophyta; class Magnoliopsida; order Solanales; family Solanaceae; genus Solanum; species Solanum arcanum. The sequence goes on from CM050933.1 coordinate 64,357,040, forward strand.
GAGGTCAACCACCAGACCTGATGAACCTTTCTGACACCTTTCTGGGTCCTAACTCGGACCAACACTATAACAGTCGTGGTTATGTTGGTTACCCTCAAATAACTAAAATGGAAACGATTAGAACCTCTAATGAACATGGTCCTGAGTATCCATAGGCCTAGGACAGGCCCAACTAAATATGTCATCCTTCCTGGCCGTCTTGTCGTTCTCCCTATGGGCCTCACGACAGAACTACTCTAATGTGCAGAATTGCCCACTACATCCTGAAAAGAGTCGCCCACTAAAACTATAAACTATGACTCAATACAGTAGCAACCTCGATTCGTTAACGAAGAACTTGGAACTCTCCTCCTTTGTGGGAAAGATCATTGTGGGATGATGGGATAACTCATGAAATCTAGCGCTATACTCAGATACCGTTATAGAGCCATGCTCCAACCTCAATAATTTATCACAGAGTTAATCTTTAATGCTCCATGTGATTAATCTAGATAGAAAAAGATTCATAAAAATCAATCCAGGTTATTAGAGGCGACCCATATGGTATGGTCTTACTGGAAAAGTGCTTTCACTGATTGGACGACCCATCTAACAGATAGGTTGTGAAGTCAGCTCCCATCAACTCCACCAACCCGAAAATCTGCATTCGACTCCACCAACAACAAAGTCTTCAGTCGCTCCTGACAAGTAGTAAGGAAGTCCTTGGCTTCCTCGCAAAAGGGACAAGAAAATCTCTGTGGTGATACTCTCAAAAACACCCAAAGCATCTTTTCTTCCCTTAATGGCATAAGTCCGTCTAAAACATCCGGTTGAACAGCAGCAGGTGCTGGTGACTACTGAACCTCATGGACACTACAACATCTTGACCTAATGGTATTGGAGTCGGCTCCAAAATTGACGTCGGAGCTTGCTCTTGCTGAATGCCACCAATAGTTGGTGCATGTGGTGGGTGGGCTAGTACAGGCCCCACCGAGTAGGGAGGAATCTTGTTTAACTATTGGTATGCCTATGGATATGGGGTACTCCTTCTTTAGAGTTAGTTCTTCAGCGCGACCTCAGGGTCGACCTCTAATGCACGTTTGAGCCATCCTATCATACCATGAAAAAATTAATATTCCCTAGAAAACAAAGTGACAAAATGATACAAAATAGGAGAACTTCCTAAGTAACTTTTGTACCCTTTTAAAGATGATTCACAGATGTCTTCATGCATATTTTCAGGATTCTATTATATGTTAGTTCTAGGCTATTGAGACTGAAGAACTTACTTAAATCTCAATCTAAAGGAAACTAAGTTGTAGCCTACTTAAAGGCTGATCATGCATCCTCCAAGATACTCTTCAAAAAATTTTCCTTTCCGAACGGCCTTGGGATGGTGCCACACTACCAAAAATAGAGTCATGCACAGTCACTTACTAAAATCATCAAAATTAGAGAAAGACTAATTTTTGAGCAAAAATCAGGAAATATGGGACCCGATCGGTAATTTCAAGAATTAACTCTTGAAGAGGAGCTAAAACCTCCCCAAATCTTGGCTCCAAAATGAAGAACCTCACTAGACTTGGAAAAACTCCATGCAACAACAAATAAAAATGCAAGGCTTTACACAAAAATAGACTTAGGGGATCCACTTAAAATGATGATACACCACTATGAGAGATTTTCTGACACGCTACAAATGCCACCCGTACAACTAATTCAAAGCGGAACACATCAGACTTCGATCGTCCAAAACAGAGCTCTACAACAGATATCAACGTGTCAAAATAAGGTTGAATCTAATTTTTCCGATAGAAATAACAAAAGTTTTGGTCACTGAATGCAAAATCTAATTTCCAAAAGACTAAATTCTCGTCGCTAAAGATCTGCACCAGCAACACAAGATCTGTTATATTTTTATTAAAAGTCTCTGAATAGACCCTCGAATTCGTTCAAGACCTGATTAAAATAAACCACATATTCTACCCCACTAAATAACACTGTTGGAATTTCTATAAAAGTCAATTTCGACAAAAAATGGTCCCCACACTCAAATGCCATTTTAGCCAATATCCACAACGGGCCTTGAAATAAGATCAGAAGTTTTGAAAAGATTATGAAAAGGCATTATAGATAAAATTCAACATTCCGAAACTAACTTCCCTTGCAGAATTCTCATACAAGTGAGTTGAACAAGAATGTTAACCAAAGTGAAACTTAAGACAAAGGATGTCCTTAAAGTCACACGGTAAGGCTCGGGACTCGTGCCAACCATGCTACCAACCTAATTTGGCCATTCTAGAGTTGATGCAACCTTCAAATTGCCATCTGATGTCATTTACCTAAGGTTATGACTTAAATAAACTTTTCAAGTTTCAAAAGCTCTAAAAAAACATGCATAAAACCTAAATGAACGACTCGACGATTGAATAGTCAGTGCCAACAACTAATAAAATGACTTGTGGTTTCTAGAGGAACACTCTAAATGATGGAAAGATTGCATAAACGTAGAAATGACCTGGAGGGTCATTACATTATTGCACAAGAAGCATCATATTGAGAACAAGATATACAATGCATAATATCCTTAATGATGTTATAGATTGAAGGTATCAAATACTCTTTCACTACATAAGCACGAACTTGGCTCCAAAACATGCCAACAAAATCTATCACCACATGGGATGCGTTTGTCAATGTATTCTTAGTTGTTTTGTTTCCCTCTAAGTGACAGCTTCAATTGTCAAATAAAATGAGAAGCGATCAAGTGATCATTAATATGGCCACAAACAAAGAACTATTGACTAAGATATAACAGAGTTTAAGAAATGAAAAAGAATTTTGAAACTTCTTGTATAAAGTAAGCTATATAAACTTAGTTGCTATAAAGTAAAACAAAAATAAGTTAAATTGTTACTAAATATGGAAAGATGTCATTTTTATGGGAATGACTTAAAAGGGAAGACTATCACATAAATAGGGATAGAAGTAAAATCTTACTAGCAACTGTTTTAAATTTTAGTTCTAGCAGTAGTAAAATGGAAAAGTCAGCGATGTTGTTATATTTACATATCTCTTTTGTCTTGCTTTGAATTATCACTAGCATTTCTTTTTAATTTTTTATTATGAAATAATATTCCTCTAATCAGATTGATCGAGAGCGTGGGGGAGAGAAATTTGACAGAGCTCTACTAAAGAATGTGCTAGATATATTTGTTGAAATTGGAATGGGGTCAATGGATTATTATGAGAATGATTTTAAAGATGCAATGCTAGAGGACACTGCAGCTTATTATTCTTGCAAAGATTCTAACTTCACATGAATCTTAAAGGATCCAATTAGACGCAGTGTCGTCAAGCATTGTAACTTCAAAATCGTTGTCATAATAATCCATTGACCACTATCCAATTTCAACAATTATATGTAGCACATTCTTTAGTAGAGCTCTGCCATTTTTTTCTCCCTCACACTCTTCATCAATCTGCTCTGACGAGTACTATTGATCACTAGAAAGATAAAAATAAAATAGTAGTGACAACTCAAAGCAAGACAAAAGGGATACAAAATATATAACATCTGTGGCTTATCCATTCTGCTATTAGTATCTTTTAAATAGGAAACAGTTGCCAGTAAGATATTTCTTGTGACCCAATTTATGTGGTACTCTTTCCATTTAAGTCATTCCCCATAAAAGGACATCTTTCCATATTTAGTAAAAATTTAAGTTCAAATTTCTTATTTTACCTTATATCCATAAAGTGTCAATAGTTTAGTTTATACCTCAATTTTCAAAATTCCTTCTCTTTTTCTTTTAATCAAAATTATATTCTATGATCATCTATTAAAACATATCCACCTGAGTTCAGCTCATGACTTCGATATTGATTTTTGTAACTATGTTTTCTTGGTTTTGCCTCTTCTAGAATTTGTTTTTCAGTTTGACACTATACTCAACTGTTGCCACATCCTATGAAAAATGATCTAATATCGGTTAAAACAATCAAATATGAGCAAGTTATCACGACTAAATTATGCCTAGCACATGATGAAAAGTTTAGAGGCTCCTCCGATGCAGTCGATAAAAAAAATTATGTGAACGATGCTCAGAACAAATATCAATGATACAGTTTCAAAGGTAAGATTATCTGAGTCAATACATATCACAACCCCAATATTAGCATAACCAAGGGACAGGGTAGTAAAACTAAGTTAACTGTAGTCAAGGTTAATAGGGAAACAACAATAACTTTTGAAATAAAAGTGAAAATTTTTGCTTACCTCCTAGAGGGAAGATATGTAAAATTCTTTACATAACTAAGAGAGGAAATATGCAAAAGTTTGCACCATATCTGTGATGTTAAGCCCCCATACTGCCTCTATCCAAAAACATGAAATGCAAATGAGAGACATCAAAGGGGAGAAAAACCTCCTCACATGGAAACTTTCAAGAAACACTATTGAGTATCTATCTCATTTCACGAAAATAATCACTTGGAATAGAAGGTTTCTCCAAAAAGAAGTAGAAAAAGTTTAAGTTGTTGAAAAGACTATACTTATGATTACCAAGAAAAAGGCATCCCACAAAGAAGATATAAAACTCGCTGTGTTTTCTCTATTGCTTATGCAGATGAAGTAAAAAAGAAGGAAAATTTGAGACTTTTCACCATTGGAAATCATGAGTTTGCTAGTGTCTTGTGTGATAATAGGAATAACATCGACTTGATTCATTTGGCTATTCATAAACATTTCTTTCTATGTAAGACATAATTCTATCATGTTTAATGATATTATATGACATAAAAATCATATGTTCGTAAATATGGTATAAGGGATGATCTTCTTCTTTTTCTTTTTAAGTAGGTTTACTATAAAGACTAGCTGTTTGGAAAATTTAATGTAGTAATTTATTGGGAAAGTAGTATTGGAATGATATGGATCATTCATGGTTCTATTTGCCGTTATTATTTTGCATCCATTTTCCCCCCTTCTTCTTGTTTTTCCGGCACCCAATTACTTGTGCATTAACAAAAATAAATAAAATCTTGTAAGTACCACATAATAGATAGCTCCATTAAATAAATTAAGTCATAATTGAACTACATGGTTGTGGGATTCACAAGTTTCCATAGAAAAACATTAATACTCTTCCTTATAAGCAAGAGTAGAATGAAGAGTTTTAATTAGCTACATTAGATGCAAACTTTATTTAAAGAGAGGACATGAAGATCAAATACCTGTTTAGGAAACATGTAGTGAATTTCCTCCCCTCTATAACATAAATCAACTTTCAAGCAGTGTCGAAAGAATGAAATCAGAAGATACTTAGTTCATTATTAGCATTTGAGAAAAGTACCTCATTTTATAAACTTTCACGACACCTTTCTCAAACATGGATGAAGGTTTTCAATTTAATCATAATTTGTTATCTTTTGACTATTTTGCGAATGGATTTTCTAGTCCTTCCCTTAATCCTTACAAGCAAGAAACGATGGTGAAGGACTAAAGACTCTATTTCCAGAACAGTCTAGACACAAAAAGGATTCATGATTATATTGAAATACACATATGTTGTTCAATAAAAGTAACCTACAATTTACGAAATGAAGTGTTTTCTAGTATGATAATAATAGACTATCTAATTTAAAATATCATTCTTTGGACACTGCTTAGAACAATAATAATGATTTAGAGCGTTACTACATGTCTATTATCAACATAACTAATCTTTGTTTTCTCTCTTGTAATTTTGTTTTGAGGTAATATAGGTAATTAAGATTCTTTATCGCATTCCTATCGATAATAAACTATTGTAAAGTCATCTTTTGGAAACTTGTGAATCTCACTGCCATGTTGTTCAGTCATGTTATCATCCGATTCATCGGATCTATCTATTTATGTTGTACTCCCATGCTTTCTTTTTCTTTATAATGAATAGATATAGAGCTACTAGAAAAGCAAGAAAAAGGGAGAAAAATAATTCCATAACCGTAACGGCGGAGAGAGAACTATGTGATACTCAAATCATTCTAATATAAATTTACTTATAAATTATTTACCCTACTAAAGAAAATTCTTCAAAAATTTCAATATTCATAATGAATTTAGTTGAAAAAAAGAGAAGATTACATTTATAGTATATTTGTGGACATATTATTTATTGAGTAATGAAATACCTCTGAGCATGATTTATTTTTCCATCTTCCTTTTTTAAGACCACTGAATCTGTCAACACATTGAAATACTTTTTTTTGTGCAATAACCTAGTGATAGACAACAAATAAAATATAAACATCATCGTATCATATCATATCATTATATCATATATTACTAAAATCGAGACACTAAAAAGATTGAAAAAATTGATTACCAATTTATCCCTAGTCTATATTAGACATCTAATATGTAAATATTAAATAATAATATTTTAATTATTTATTGAATTGTAGGTTATTTATTAGAAAGTCAATGAAAGAATTAATAATTAAATTGTAATTTACAATAAATTGTTTTTTAATTTACCAATTCAATTATCTAGGAAAATCAAAGGGTTCTTTGAGAATTAATTGATACATCAAAATAAGTCGGTTAGTATTATTGGACTTAAAACATGTAAGTTGTAACAATGAAATTATACCACATTTATGATTTATATGTTTAGATAATAGTGTATGTATATTTACTTTCTATTCATAATTAATATCTAAGTTATCTGAAATGTATTTTCTTTTAAATATTACTGATTATGCATATGATTCTTTATATAATACATACAATATTTTTAGGAAGAGGGGGAGTACTAGCAATTAATTTCTATTTTTAACCTTCATTTATTTCATAAATATTACTTATTAGAAGGAGGTTGACAGCTTTTCGTTTCACTCTACCCCTGAGATAAAAAATACAGATTCTCAATTAAAAATAAATAGACTCAAATGAAGATGAAAAATATATATCCTTCAAACAAAAAGAAAGTAGACTCAAATAAACATGAAACTCACAAATCCACAAATAAAAAATAAAATAGTCTCAAATAAAGTAAAAAAAAAAAAACACAAGTTGATCCATTAAAAAGAAACTAGACTAAATCAAGTTCAAAAATAGAGATCCAAATAATTAAAAAGAAAGTAGACTCAAATTAAGTTGAAAAATACATATCCATGAATTAAAAAGAATCTAGAATCAAATCAAGCTGAAAATCAGGTTTAAAAATATTGATCCAGCTGTTAAAAGAAACTAGACTCAAATCAAGCTGAAAATATACATGTCGAGCAATTAAAAAGAAAATAGATTCAAATCAAGCTTTAAAAAACAATTCCATCAATTATAAAGAGCAGACTCAAATAAATTTGAAAAAAACATAGACCCATCAGTTAAAAAGAAAGTAGACTCAAATCGAGACTCAAATCATGCTGAGAAACACATATCCATTACTTAATAAGAAACTACACTCAAATCAAGCTGAAAAACACAAATTCATCATTAAAAAAGAAACTAGACTCAAATCAATCTAAAACAAAACCCAGAAAAATCAATAAAAAAGAACAATACTCATATCAAACGGAAAAACATAAAACTATCAATAAAAAAAAGAATGTAGACTTAAAGTAGGTTGCAAAAATATAGATCATCAATTAAATAGAAAATAGACTTGAATCATATTTAAAAACACAAATCCATCAATTAAAAAGAAACCACACTTATATCAAACAATGAATGAATAGAAACACTTACATAGAGCTAACCCATAGGCACCCAAGACGACAATCCTCGGTTTACTCATAGAGAAACACAACAAATTGATCCGAAGAACTAATCATCTAGATAGAAAAAAGGAATGAACAGATGCCCCTTTTAATCCAGAAGCACACAAATCTTACTTCAACAAGCTGGGAAATAAGGACATACACCAAAGAGGGCCATGAATGTTGATCATCCAAAGAATAATATGAACCAGACTGATATTGTGGAATCTCATCACCGTCGACTTATTTAGTAGGGAGAGGAAGTTATGAAATGAAATGATGAACCCTCTATTGAAAACCCTAGTAATATAGTAGTTGATATAACAAAGGCCTCTATTTTGGACTGGGCCATTTTATCTTTTGTGTCTTGCATTCATTATGTTTCTTTGTTTTGGGCTTGATAGAGCCTGAACAAATATTTTTGTGATGATGTGCAAGCCCCTTGTGCAACTCTATTGAAAAACATATTGTGGAATCAATAGTTATCCCTAATTAGCCTTAAAGATAGAAAAAGTAAAGTAGGAAATATAAATCTTTAAATGTTGTTCTAGACTAAATCATACTTTTTCAATAATATAGCTAGTCTACATGTAAACTCTCTTTATTAAATAACATTCATTATAAGAAAATTTGTAGACGTAACATTTGTCAACAACGCCAAACTATAAGAATTTATTTATTACCGAAGACATTAATAAGTTTTTCTAATTCACCTAATACATTTAATGTGTTACACTATTTTATCATAGTTAAAATAATTTACTACCACAATGTTTTATTATGATCACCAAGCACGACGAAGTGTGGATAATTCGACTTCAAAATTCTATTAAAAGCTAGTTGGAATTGATCAATTAGAAGTGAATAACATTTAAGCGTAAAAGGAAGTTAATTTTATAAATAAAATTGTACAAGTTTAAATAAATCTGATAAAACTTGTAATAAGTAGTTGACGTATTTGACAAAAAACATAGAGAAGTTGGAGTAATGCTAAATGACTAAAATACCTTATATATTTTTTCAAAATTTATATATCAAAATTAATTCTTTAAACAAAAAAAAAGTGAATGACCAATACAAATTAGTAAACAAAAAGTTGGTGTTCTATTTTTGAAAAGATATTTTAGAGTTAAAATAATAGTTTGTGTATATTTATATATAAAAACACACACACATACATATATCATCAAAATTTGAATACAATCTTTTTCCTACAATAAATAAATATATGATAAAATATGTAATGGGACATTAATTATAATCTTTTATCATCCTTAAAATACAAACGTCACAAATTAAATGTTACCAACCTCTTTGTTTTCCTTCATTTTATCAACAACTTATGGCCTTGTCAACGTTGTCAAGGTCTTTGTTTTTCTTCATTTTTCTATTATATTTGATAATCAATTTACATAAAATTCTACTCGTTAAGTAATATTTTATAAAGATATCATGAACATGTTAAACCCTAACCATTGCACAGAAAAAGACCTCACGGGGTATATATTGAATCTCTTTACTAATTTTATGTAAATTTTATGCAATCATATTTTTATGTCCTCTCCAGTTTATGTTGAATAAATTTTTTCTCCTATATATTAATTTATGGAATTGTATATTGTAGAATTATTCAATTTCCTACAAGAACCTCACATTGTAGAATTTCTTATAAGTAAAAAAATCTCAGAATGCTAAAAAATCTTCATTCATCACCAAAGAAAATAATATTTGCAAGATGACTCCAAATAATTTAAATAAATTTATAACTTTTTTTTGGGATAAGGAACAAGCACCACTTTAGACAATTACTAGAATTTCAGGGTCACACTTTAATTAAACTGAAAGGTCCTATTACACTACGAACCTATTTTTGTAATTTCGTACACATTTTTTTACCATCGTGGCATGCAAACATTTCCCATTGAGTCACGTACTGTTTTACTTAAGACAAAAGGTGCTTAATTTATAAAATAAATTAGTTTGAGTGGATAAGAACCTTAGTTTAGTTAAGGTAATAGCTAAAATATTGGTCATACTCTAGGGGATACTTGTGTCTAATCCCATTTATTTTGTTATAAATAGGAAGTGATATTTGTTGTTCATCCTGTACTCCGAACATGCTTAGAACAAAACTTTGAACATCTTTGTAAGACAACAAAGTTTTAAAATATCAGAAAAACTATAATAAGAAACAGATTTTAAAAAAATATACGAAATATTTTTCTTAAAGAGAATAGTTGTTAATATGTGTCTAAAGAATTTTACTGATTCCAACAAATTTTGCAGAAACATGAAGTTAACGAGTTTGATAAACCAGTGAAGAACAAAAGAATAGAAGAACTGAAATTAATTCACAAATCTAAAATTTGTAAAACCTTTATTTTAATCTGGAAAAATTTTAATAGGAAAAAGATCAAGTCCACTAAACTAAAAGTGTCCCCTTAAGGAAATTATTCCCCTCTAGTATCCGAGGTTTGATTTGGAAGAATATGACCTCCCTGGATAAAATGATCTCAATCACCAGAGTATAGATATCAAAAGCTCTGATATCAACGAACCACTCAACGGCAGTAAAGTACACTTTGAATACTATATTTAGTAGTTGAAGAAGAAGCCTATGAAATCTATTTTAAAATGCCCTCAATTTATAGAAAACAAAGGGTAGTGCAAAAAAATTCTTATTGTGACTTACCGGAAAGGTCACAAACCTTTGGAAAAGTCACAATCTTTCAGAAAGGTCGTCACCTTTCATAAAAATCACAATTTTCCATAAAAGTCACAACTTTTCATAAAAGTCACAACTTTTCATTAAAAGTCACAACTTTTCATAAAAGTCGCAACATTTCATAAAAGTCGCAACTCTTTATTTTTCATTCACACCTTTTTAAAAGCCAACAATCCCCTGCATGAATGGGGAATGACTCAAAGACATAGAAACGGACAAGTATGTGTACTTTACAAGCAAGAATTAATTGCATATGCATAAGTAGGTTTCCCCTTGGACTTTCCATAGTGAACATATGTCGGATGTACTTGGTCAATCGATAGATGCAATATCTTTGAACCGTCAAACTTTGGTGTATACCTAGACAACCTATGTCACACAATTAACTCTTTACCGTTTATGGTTCTTACGTTTGTGTTCGTATTAGCCATGAATACCTCCTGGTTTCATGAGTGCATAGACATATGGACTTTTGGCAATCATCTTCTTTGATGCGGATTATACTTCACACTCACATAGGTTATTCTTAACCGTATTATCGCGTAGATACACTATTTGGTCAACTCTTCCAAACTTAGCCAATCATTAAAACCATTAAGTGTTATTAACTTATTAACAAGCCTTAATATTGTATCATTGTCCCTGAGCATTGTCTTCATCATAAGAATGAATTTAGCTTGTTGACAATGCTGAACCATCATTCATAACTTTGTTTTTCTCCTTGAATCTGGCTTTTGGGATCTCCAGTCTGCTAGATAGAGTTACTGCCATGATGACTTGTCCTAAGCCGTAGATTCATTCCCTTAGATGATCTTTTAACTTCCTCTCAAGTTAGGCCTTTTTGTAAGTGGATCTGACACATTATCCTTTGACTTTACATAGTCAATTCTGATAATTCCACTAGAGAGTAGTTTTCTAATTGTATCATGTCTAGGTCGCATATGACGAGACTTTCTGTTATACGTCATTCTATATGCCCTACCTATTGCATCTTGACTGTGAAAGTATATGCATACTAATGCCAATGGTTTGGGCCAAAATAGAATATCTATCAAGAAATGCGAAGTCTTTCAACTTATGCACCGGCCTTATCTAGAGGACCTAGCTCAAAGATCATTGTAGAGCTAGAGATACATGTCTCTTTTGAAATATTTCTAAGAGACTGCTCCTCTACCAATAGTAAATACATATCCTCTATATAATATTACTTTATTCATCCGATGATTCAATTTGCATCACTATATCTTTCAATATTGTTATAATGCAAGATATAGTTTTAAGTATTATTTTAAATACTCCAAACTCTATTTATTGTAATCTAATGAATTTATTTAGGATCACTTGTGAACTGACTTAGTTTAAAATAGCAAATGTTATATCTGATCGCACACAATATATAATATACATCATGCTTCCCAAAACTCTAGCACAGTCCAATTGTGAGTCACTTTTGTTTTCACTATTTTGAAATGCAAAACTCACATTTATTGGAGACTTGACAATATTGACATCCAAATATTTGAACTAGTTAAGTACATTTTCAATGCAATGAGACCATGAAAATGCTAAACATTATAGAGTTCTACGAATTTTTATATTTAAGATCACAGTAGCAACTCTAATAATTTTCATTTCACTTGCTTTATAGCATACATTTAGAAGCATTTATGCCATTAGTGTCTGTATTGATGATCAACATATCACTAATATACAAACAAACAATGACCTTATGATTTTAATGTGAACACATGTATCACTTTCATCATTTTTCAATTCATTTTACGATATGGTTTGATCAAATTATGTCATTGTTTGAGTGCTTTCATAATGTAACTTAACAAGTTCATACACTTTCTTTAATTTATCAGGAACTACAAAACTCTCGGGTTGTTCCATCTAAATTTGTTCCTCCAATTCTACATTTAAGAAAGTTATTTTCACATTTTATGAATTTGGAGGTCATATACCACACTAATAATTTTTGCATCCGAATGGATATAACTCTAATTACTAACGAGTATATATATATTGACAAGATCAAAACCTTGGTTTTTTTTTCTAAAGCATTTGACACAAAGTCTTGCTTTATATTTTTCAAAAGTTCCATCAACTGTTATTTTTCTTCTAAAGATTCACTTTGAACCCAAAGGTTTATTTTCTTGAAAAAGATCAATTAACTTCCAATATTGTTTATTGACACTATTTTTTCAAAGAAAGAGTCTACAGAAGACACAAAAAATATTACAAAATCATATTCGAAGGAAGTAAATGTCCTTTAACATTTACTAAGCCTCTGAATCTCTTTATTAAGTACATTATCCTTTTCATTTCGTAGGCCTTTTAGACCCTTCTCTAGACTACTCAAGTGTTATTTTACAATCCACAATCATAGGTCCTATTAAAAAAAATTAGGAATAGAAACTTGGACTTTGACTAGATACTACCACACTTTGAAATATTTAAAGTTGAATTTCCTTCATTTCCATTTATTATATGAAAAAGATTGTAATCTGATCAAACAAAATCGCTTAGTTTCTAAAAAGACAACTTTTTATTTTTCCCTTTTGCAGTAAGGATAGTTCCTCCACACAAGTTTTGTGTAAATCCGAACTTATAAATAATGCATCCATCATTTCTTTCAACGTTCGGTTTTTCATTAGATTGACGTGAATATGGTAGTAGTTTGATGGATATTCCACTTTCCAAACATATTTCTGCATAATGAGATTTATAGTCTCCATTCTTATCACTTCTTATATTTTTTACACTGATTTTGACCTTCGATATTACACTATTTGGACATTTCTATTGCTTCATCCTTACCATTGATCAAATAAACATAGTTATTTCTATTGCAATTCTAAATAAAAGTAACAAATACTTTTTTTCACCATGAAATGGTGTTAACTTTATATCAAAAATGTTAGTGTAAATCATTTATGAGGAATTAGCACTATAATTCTTTCGTAGATCAATGTTTCCAACATTAAAATATGTGGAAAAACTATTTCCAAATAATTGAAAAATATTTTTGAAGTCACATTTGAAATATTGGGGTTATTTGCTTAAGATTAGACGTGGTGTCTAATTTAACTTTAGAGCAAAAGATATGAAACTCACAAAATTCTTGGAGTATATTTGGTATTGTGGTTGTTGAGTTTCTCTATTACTAGTATATAGTGTGACTGGTATGAAACATCCAAATTATATATATACTTGTCCAAAAATAATTGTGTTCTTTTATGGAAAAAAATGTCACTTAAAATGTTGTGATTTTTCACGAAAAGATATGTCTATTATAATAACAGTATTTGCATAGACATGAATATTGTTGAATAGTCATTTGTTATGTTTTTTTAAAAATAACATTTGGTCTATATATTCTTTAATGAACCCGATGACACTTTGATCATGGGTAGTTCTATAACAATCATATTGAAAGTTATGAAAATGTCCTTCTGAAAAATACATTTGACAATCTAAACAATGTTTCTATCACACAAAATTATAAGAAATAGGAACAAAATATTAGTGAGGAAAAAAGTACCTCGCGAAGAACTTTTCGAACTCAATGTTTTTATTTGTTCTTACTTGCTTGAGTCAATGTTTGTGACATGAACACTTGGGGCATGTCAATTACAAAACCTTGTAAGGAAAACTGATCAACTTAGAAGTTTTGCCTAACTTTGAGTGCAATAAATAAAAATTTCAAATTTTTGTGGAATTTAAGTATGTTTGGAATATAAGATGAACTACAATATTTGTTAATACTTTGTAATAATATTTTACAACACCTTCTTAGTGCAGCACTAATAGTTTCTTATACAGTATAATTTTGAAATATTGATGAGAATGTTAAACTGTTATATTCGTATTTGTAAAAGTTAAAAAATGTCAATTACCTCAAAACAAATAATTAGAATGTAGATTATATAGAAATAGTTGTATAGTCAATACCATTTCATTTATCACTTGCCATGAAGAAAATTTTTTGTCATATGGTTCTTTTAATAGTCTACTTGATTTAAGGCATGGCAAATTTGGGAACACTTTTAAACTTTTGTAGTTACTTATTTTAAACTATTATATATATAAACACGCTACCCACACCTCCCTTTATTTATATATTTATTGTGTTTTTTGGTATTTAAACGAGATATTTTTTACTTCTAGACATGTTATAACAATTCTCTTAAGTCGCTTTATTAATTTTAAAAATTATTTTTATATTAAACTTTTTAATAATTTTTATAAATAATTTATGGCTTATAAGAATGAGTGACATGATTTTAAGATTTAATAAAATATTATTTTGTTGCTAATAATAATAGAAAAGAATAATAAATAAATAAATGAATATTAATAAAATGATAAAAGAAATAAGGGAAAAGCCCTATATTGTTAAATGTCACGGAATAGAGAGAGAGAAAAAAAGTTATGCGGCATTGAGTGGCATGAGTGACAATGACGGTACTATAATTGATGTTTTAGATTATAACTCTCTGCCGTAATGTTTATTATTATTGCAATAGTTAGCAGTGTGCACTATTACTTGTGTAGAAAAGAGAAATTAATGAAAAATCACTTAGGAATTTGTTGTAATTTTCCATAAGGCATAAAGACAAACATTGAAAACTAAACATGGCATATGAATGACCAATGATTGGAACATGAGGGATGGTAGCGATAATCAGCGATAAGTAAATTGTTGTGTTTTCCTTTAGGGTTAAGCTACTAATTAAATTTTATGGTCTAAGTTTTTTTATATTGAGATAAGTAATTAAATATTTGTGTATTCTATTGTATGAAAACTATTGAAATCGTACTATGTGAAGAAATTAAAAATTATCCCTAAGCTTGAAACTTAGGAAATGGATTATAAATTCGAGGTCAGTTATTTGGTGTAGGCTAGACCTATACTAGTATCGATTTTGTATATTTTAAAAAATTATTGTGATTAAATATTTAAATAGAGTCCATTGATTTGGAAGCCTATTGAAATTAGAAGACTCAAGTATCGGAGTGATTGTTCGATGATTTGAGGCAAACATATTTCTTAACTCTTGCTTAGTGTGTGAAATTTGTGAATTTCCTTGTAATATGAGTTTGGGAGTAATGCGAATTGGTGATGAGTTTACATGTCCATGTTGAGTAATTCTATTGATGGAGAAAGGGTGATAAAAAGGTAATGTGATAAATTGTTGTTATGGGATGTTTGAGAATGTTTTGAAGTCTTATTGCTTATTTGTTGATGTTGTAAAGACTGCATTGCTATGAGTTGCCTTTTTATGAAAATGAACATCTCCTCATTATTTGTGTGAACGCGTCATTTGCAATATTCTGAGACATGGTTGTGACAAGTATTTTGTGCATTGAGAAAGAATAAGAAATTAAAGAGGATGTACCATTTCGAGTGACGTATTGCGCGTCGTGATTGATACTATATTTCGAGGGTTGTATCGCATGCCGTGGTGGATACTATATATCAAGGAACGTATCACACACCGTGAAGGATACTTTTATAAAGGAACGTGTTATGCGCCCCGACAGATACATGGACAGATATGTCCCCCATGGGTCCCGGACTAAGACACAACAAGTGTATATCGTTAATCAGACATACATGGCTATACTTGATATTGGATTTCATTGCATTACACATCTTTATCATTGGTGACCTTGATCTTTTGTGTTGTGGATCTTGTGAGTGTTCTTTTTTTGTGGTACTTGTGATTGATGAATGTTTAGCTTTTTGTTAAGGATATGTTAATTTGTTAAAATGTTGTTGTTGAAGATATGTAATTTGTTATAGTGTTGTCGTTGAGGATATATATTTTGTTGAAGTGTTGTTTTTGAGGTATATGCTATGTAAACTCAAACGTATTAGGTTGAGTTTATTTTATGAAGGTTGTAGTTGTGGAGGTCCGGACGTGTGTGAGGAGTATCAGTATTTTGTTCCCTTAGCTTGTGTTTAGAAGTTTGTTTGCTGAGTACCGTGTGGTTTGGTACTAACTCATTGCTTCTACAATTTTTGTAGGTTACGAGCCTGGATTTTGTGGTACTTGTCATTCTCCTCTTTTCTGAAGATTCTTGGAGATTTTTAAGGTAGCTGCTTGTCATCTCAGCAGACCTTCTTTCTCATTATTTATGATTTTATTCTATTCTAGAAATAAGGTCATTGGAGACTTGTAATTTTCATTAAGTTTTGTTAAAATACATTAGAGACTTGTACACGTGACAACCAAGTTTCGGGGGTTTAATTAAGTGGACTTTATTTTCCTCATTTATCATATTGGTTGGGTTTTAGGTTGACTTTTCTTGGTGGGATAAGACAAGTGCCATCACGAAAAATTTTGAGCTGTGACAAAATGGTATCAGAGTCAAAGATTCATACGTCTATGTGTGTACAAACCGAGTCTAAGTAGAGTTTTAAGTATCATTACAGAGACATCTGTACTTATCTTCGAGAGATTACATTGACTTTTAGAAAAAATATTCACTACTTGGATTTCTATCGTGCGTACTTGGTCCCGTTTTGATTCTTATCGTTTCACTCCATTCACTCACTTATACTGATGACTAGTGTGTGGTTCCTCATGCGAGTAGTTGATGTCGTATATGGTTTAAATGTTAGATCTAGTATTGAGGTAGAGTAGTATACTTGTGGAAATAATGTGAGATAAAATTTAGAATGTTGAACAATTTCAAGAGGTTGAGTAAGGTTAGTTACCTTAGTAAAGTGTACTACTTGTGTGCACTTCACTAAGGTTGCTATATACAATATTTAGAGTGGTCTAAAATTTGGAAGTTAAATGAATAAACGGATGCCTAGATAATGTATATGTAACTTTGGAAACTACAATTAATAAAGTTATCATAATATGAACGGGTTGTTTAGAAAATTATAAGAATAATGATGCACAAATTGAGGTTAGAATTTCTACTATGATTGTATAGATTATTTGTATATATCAAAGAAGGCTATGCTACGACTACCACAACAGTATTGATGCCTACTTGGTTAGAGCTATGGAGTGTGTTACTTTTGATATTATCCTGATACATAGTGCTTAGGCTAGATACGAAAATAATTTTTTGATATTTTACAGGTATTCAATGGGTTGAAATGTGTAACCTATTTTGATATAATCTTCTCGATGGATATGATATATTCTAGTGGTGATCTAATAATATTTTTGGGTGTGATACTAGTGGTATATATGAAAATGGATAGGCTGGTGTCAAGTGTGACTAACTACTTAATGAGTTATCAATTGTATCACATGCTCATATAATAAGATTTGATATTGAATTCATATTTGAGAAACCAACTAGCTGTTACTACGGATGCTTGACTTAAGTATTATTTATAAGGAAGCTTTTAGTGGTGGATCATTAGTATTGTATTACTATGTTTGGGTAGTTTAGGGTATCCTAAGGATTTTTTATGACTGAATTTCATTGTATGCTCCATAGATGTGGACTGATATCGAAATAAAAAGTTTATGGGTAAATAAAATTTCCAATGAATATTCTTGTGTAAAAGTAATTGAGAACTTTAGTAAAAAAGTGCGTAGAAATTGAATGAGTCCCTGGGATGGTTTAGGTAACTGGGTTTGGGATATCATATTGATGGCAAGGTTGAATTCGTTGTGATAGAACAGGCTGACTAAGCATGGGTGTAGTAAGCTTTTTGAATAAATTGTGATTGAGATGCAACTATATGATATGAATTTTTGTTACACAAATTTTGTATGGTAATAAGGACTAGTATCTAAGGTTGTGGTTTGCTACTATTTGGTGGGTAACATTGTTTCATAAAAAGTTATTCTGAGTGTTGATACAACACTAAAATATATATGAAATGTATTAGGTAATTAAATGGAAAGAATTAATGGGATGTAGTTTAACTTTCAGAAGGAGGAGAAAAATAATGATATTTACTTTGATTGCGAGGGAAAAATATGTATCTTCAGAGGGGTTGAGAATTAGGTTCCAAGACACGCGGTTTCATCTATTTTTTCTCTATTTTGATAATTATGTCATAGGTTCATCATATTGGTTAAAAAGTATTGGATAAAAATTATAAATATAGTGTATAAACGTTCAGCTTGAGTTTTATGATAAGTTTTTTGTGTGTCGTTTTGAGTTTAGTAATGAGTTTTATTTAATTTTTAGCGAAAAATATGATAAGGTTGATGGAAAGGCGATCAATTATTAGCTAAAATACGTGGATCCATAAAAATCTTTAAGGTATGAACTAATATTAATAGATAAAGGGATTGGGTTACACAGTTGGATTCAAGATTCAAGCCATTTAGTGTGAGTTTAGGTTTTTGATAGTGAATTTTGTCAAGGTATGAATTCATAAGGTAAGAATGATCATCGCATTTAGTGTAGAGCATTTGGAAGGACTTGAATATGGTTTAAGTCAAGAACTGTGTTATTTTGATTTCAAAGGACCTAAGGAAGGGTTCGTTTAAAGTTTTATGTAGAGAATAAGGAAAAAAACTGTCAAGTATTGTCTGTGAAAGAATAAGATTGGTATGTGAGTCAGCAAAGGGAACAAAAGTTTGGTGTATCAAAGAGTTTAAGATATTTAGAATTTAAGCCATGGGCAGAATTGAAGAAAAAATAAATAAGACCTCCCGTATAAGCACGTGATTTGTAGTTGAAGAATTTTGAGTTTATGTATGACTGTGAGATGTACACTAGTTTGGTACAAACTTACAACGAATTAATCATCAGTTTTTTTAAAAGATTGTGTTTTTGTTTGTGTGACAAGCAATAGTGAGTGGAAGATTCTATGTGGTTATTTCAAGCTAAATTGTTCAAATTATGATAGGTAACTTATTGATGATCCACGGTGTCGATCTACAGTTTTACATGATCAATAAGGGTTTTGATGGGATTGAAAGTGCCTTGTTCATAGGACGATATAGACTGTTATGATGTGTTAAATAGAAATTCGATAGTGAGTAGAGGTTATGAGCATATAGTATACAATATATTGAAGTGACTAAGGATTTCTCTCAGCTTGGGCATAAGGTATGTGATGGTTTGAAATGGTAGTTTAAATATAATATGTGGAAGATTGCGTACAATGACATTGGATGTAATTTAATAGTTGTACCTTGATGAGAAAGTAATATTAGATTGGAGTAAGGTGTATCAGTGTTGGGTGTGACTCGACTTGTCATGAAATTCTTAAACCGAAAGAGAGAGGGAGAGAAAGAGAGAGAGAGAGCAATATTTTAGAATTTTTATAGGCTCCAATGTTTTTTCTAAGAAGACTTTGATACTAGTGACACTTTGAGAGTAAGGTAAATGTCCTTAGGGGTTATGATGTTCTGTTTGTATTAATAATATTTTTATTAATGGATTATTCTATGAAGTATGTGGAGTTTGATGAATTGAGTATGTGTACAATTGTTATGGGGGGTAGATTAGTGATTGTGGGTAGCTAGAAAATTAAAGAGATAAAGTCACATGAATGAAAATGTTTGATATGAGAACTATGTAAGAACTATCTAGTGTTATTCTGCTTTGGTTCTGTATATTCTTACGTGGTCATCTACTTAATTTTGGATATGGTCTGGAGTGAGATCTATACCCACATATCTTTTCATATCTATGGTTGAATCCCTAGTGGTGGATAAGGTGTATCAATCCTTTGATTTTCATCTCGGTAGGGTGAAATTCTTAAGTATATTTGGTCATTTTAATTATGAAAAATTTTGTGTTGTTTGAGATAGTTGAAGTATACCAATAGGTCTACACGCATAACATTGCTTATCAGAACTTATATAGGAGCTATGAGAGTGTTGCAAGAGGTTCTATATTTCAAAGTCTATCGCTTGTTGACTGTTTAATTAATAATTTTCTTCTTTGAGTTAGATAAGCTTGATCATCTCTTTATGTGTACCTGATGTCTAAAGATTAGATTTTTATAATTTAAGTTCGTGGAAAGATTATGTTATGAGAAAGGAAAATGTTGGTAAGATTTGAGATAGTTTGTGCATTATGCGTGTGTGGTGGTTTTTTAAAGTTCATTTATGGTGGTAGACGATATCAATTGAAAATATTATCTTGGTTACGTGAGAAAATATTTGTCAGGACGGTTATGTTAAGGTCCGGTGCTTTTCTATTTAGATTGAGTTCATAGGTTAGCACGTGACTTGATATTCACTCTTGATTTACAAACCTTCCAAAGTTTAATTCGAAAAATACAGTTATTAGTAGTTGACCTTGATGGAATTTCGCTAACGAGGACCTCACTTAGAGAGATGAACACAACCTGGTAGGTCATAACATAGACTTTTGGTAACGTTGATTATTCTTCCTTCTCATTCTTTATATTTGTAACAACCTAGAAATTCTCTAAACTAAGACTTGAGTTGTTAATCGTAGTGAGTGATATTCACCAAGGATTTAAAAGTTTCTTAAGTATTAAGTTCAGTTCACTAGATTTAGCACCTTGAGTTCCAAAAAGAATTAAATTGGAAATAGCAAAATCTAAAATTTTGCAAGTTAAGCTTAGTATGAGTTTTGGGTCAACTTCAAACCACAATAAATCCTAGTACTGGATAATTTAGGTCTCCTACAATATATAATAGAATAGATCTTAGAATTATATTTTCAACACCGCTGACTTTGCTAAGTTTCGAGTTCGGATAAGTGAGATATGACCTTTTAAAGCTAGGGTGTCCAATTAAGGAAAGTTAGCCGAAAATAGTAAGAAGTATTTTGGTCTTTTTCTTACCCAATCAGATTTAATTCTTTTTTAGTAAGGTATTAAGGGTATAATACTATTAGGTTAAGTTTTATAATCCTAATGTACGACTAGGGTTTTAGTTGAAAGTTCAAGAAGAGACAAGAAGAGAAAAAAAAGAGAAAAGAGGAGAAAAGAGAAAAGGATGAAGGGCTTTGTTTACGTTCTTGACTTTAGTTGCAGATTTCCGCCATAGTTTTAATACCTTAGAGGTATTTAATCTTCCATAGTGTTGGGTTTGTTCACGCACAATCCAAACATGTTATTTTCAGTGTAATTTCATTCTCTAAAAGTTGAGCGATTTCTTTATAGGTGTTCTTGAGGTTCATTGTGGATTTTGTCTTGTTGGGGTTTTGGTGATTTCTTGAGATGAAAAGTGATTGTTTAGAGGTTTTTTTAGTGTACTAGTGTTTATTTAGGTTGGGTAATTGAATCTAATGAAAACTGGAGAAAACAAATCGATTAAAAGCGATTTAGGATCAAAAAGCGAGAGGCGAAATTCGCCAAAAGCATGCCTGGGGAGATGCTGGCGCGACGAGCCCTAGATGCGCCCAAGGGGATGGGACGGTGCTCCTGTAGTGCAACCAAATGCAGCCTCTGATATTAGGTGCTGGCGCACCATGCCCAGAACGCGCTAGGGTCTCCTGCCTCTACTCCTTTTCTGTCGGTTGTCGCATTTGAGTTAATTTAAAGTGTATCTTCGCTCCTTTTAATTCTAAAAACTTTAAAATACTAATAAAGACTTAGAAATTATTCATATCATTAATCATAACCTTGAGTTAATAATTCTAATTCAAGGTAATGTTAAGATTAAATTTTGATAGTTCGTCCGAACCTTTTGAAAGAGTCCCTTCTAGTCTTTTCGGGGAGTCTTCTACAATTTCTAGTAACTTGTTTCAAGACTCAAGTAAGTGAGAATAAGAGTGAGGAGAATGTATTCATGGTTTTAAAATATCACCTAGATCCTTCATATCATGGACAATAAATCTTGAATGCATAATTCACATTCAAGATAGAGTTAAGAGTAGAGTTCAAAAAAGCCTTTCAGTTCAATTGTGAATTCTTTGAGATCCATCATTGCTTTGAACTAGGTCCTGAGGAAGTATATAAAAAATGGGAAGAGTCATATACATGAGTTCCATGTAGTTAAATATACCTTCGAGTAGAGTTGTTCATGCCCATAACTTCCGCATGAATTCTATAAATTGAGTATGTTGAGAGGAGTTGTCTCTCCAAGTTCTATATCTTGAGTATTAAGTTTCATATTCCTTTGCAGGTTATATTTCTAAAGATGGGTCTATTACATGATACCCATGAAGTTCTTCAGTTAAATTTATCATGCCCATAATTCCACATGAACCCTATAAGTTGAACAATCTTGAGATGAGAGGTGGCTTTGAGTTCTCGAGTTGAGTAGTTTATGCTCATAATTTCGCATGACCCTCAGAGTTGAAAATAATGAAATACCCATAAACATGAGATAATGATACTTGAATCCATACTTCAATTCAAGGAAGTTAAGAGTTAAGTTTAAAAGTTACGAAGTAAGTCAAAGAAAAGTTCTTAAAGTTTCCATAGTCTTTATTCAACGTTTTAAATTTTTTTTAAGGCTCAAGGTTCAAGTCTAGAAAAGAGTAAAGAGTTGAAGATCTTCCTTCAAAGTAATATAAGGGAACTATAAAAATTCTAAGATTTGAGTTCATTTCTTAAAAGTTATAAGGTGAACTAAGTATTCCTAAGAGTTGAGTTCATCCCTCAAAAGTTATAAGGGAACTAAGTATTCCATAAATGTTTATAAATATTTTCACATTTAAATTAATAGGAAATTATTATTTCCCAAAAGAGTTTTGAACAAGAAAAGGGAATATTGATTCCAAGAGAGATTTTTAAATTTAAAGTGTTGGAGCAAATTATCTCAACCCAAATATAGGAAGTTATTTTAAAAGCATGAGCTAAATTATATTTTTGAAATAGTATTGAGCACCAATGTGGGAATGAGAGTTCATACTAACTTAATTCTCCATGTAAACTATGTAGCCATCATGGGTATTAATGGGTTATACTTTTTACATGATCACATACTTTAAGCTAGTGGTCCACTATGTTAAGGAGTTCTATGCGACGACAAAGTATATGACAGTTCTAGAAACGTGGACAAGACGTTGTATCATCACGTAGGCTCATAGAGGTGGTTGTCGGACAGAGAATCTTCCACAGAAACTATATTACTTTCTTATATAAGTAAACTTGAGTTTGTTATTGCATTTTCTTTAACGAACTATGTTGTTTTTACTAATATTTTTTAAAAAGATTTTCATATATAACATATGTATTCTTTTTGTTATATTGAGTTGATATCCATAGTTGGGTGTCATATCTTTGGGTTCACTATTTAATCTCTGAGTTGAGTATCTTCTCCTTTAGTATGCTGAGTTGAGTATGTTGAGAAGTTTAGGTATTCTTAAGTATTCCTTGAGTTTCAAGTTTGAGAAGCGGTAAGTGTGTTTCCATTTTTTTAATCAACTGTCAAGCTTATGTTATGCTTTATAATTCCCCTTTTATGCTCGTACATTCGACGTACTGAGCAATTTGTCTTGCATCTTCTCATGATGTAGACACAAGTATTCAGGATCATCAACATAAGCTTCGTTGATACATCCGCAATTTGAGTTTGCTATGATGAGTTTCCTTGATTCCAAAAATTTTTATTTACTTTTCTGTTTAATTAAGAAGTCGTGGGTCTTGTCCCAATAACCATCATTATCAGTTAGAGGCTTCATAGTTAGTCAGTTTAGTTAAGAAGTCTGTATTATTCTCATTCAATTTTTAAGCTTTGTATGCCTAAGTAAGTCTCCCACTTGTAGTCAGCCAACATGAGGGTTCGCTGAGGTACCAACAATGGTGTTTGAGTGTGGGCCACGTCCAGGGTGTAGGCTTGGGTTGTGACAATATTTTTAGGACGAACATGATTCTTAGTTGTAGATAATGTAACAACCCTCTTAGAGGTTTTCTAGATTTTAACAATTATTTGTTGGGAAAATGCACAAGTACCCCTCAACCTATGCCCGAAATCCCAGAGACACACTTATTCTATACTATGGTCCTATTACCCCCCTGAACTTATTTTATAAGTAATTTTCTACCACTTTTTAGCCTACGTGGCACTAGTTTAAAAAAAAGTCAACCATCGTTGGACCCACAAGATAGTGCCACGTAGGTCGAAAAGGGGTAAAAAATTATTAATAAAATAAGTTCAGTGGGGTAATAGGACCTTAGTATAGTATAAGTGTGTCTCTGAGATTTCGAGCATACGTTGAGGGAGTACTTGGACATTATCCCATTATTTGTATATTAAAATTTTTAATAGTTTTAAGAAATAATTTATGTACTATAAGATTGAGTAACATGATTTTCGGATTTAACAAAGAATTATTTTGTTAATGATAATAATAGAAAAGGAAAATAAATAAATAATATAAAGATAAAAGACATAAGGGCAAAAACCTGTATTGTTTAATGTCACGAAATAGAGAGAGAGAAAAAAATCTTATGCAACAACGAATGGCATGAGCGATAATGGAGGAACGATAATTGATTTTTTTAAATTATAACTTTCTGCCCTAATTGTTATTATTATTGCAATAGTTGGCAGTCTTTATTATTAAGTACTCATATTACTTGTGTAAAGAAAAAGAGAAAACAGTGAAAAATTACTAGGGAATTTGTTGTAATTTTCTATTAGGAATAAAGACAAACTTTGAAAAGTAACCATGGCATATGAATGACCAATAACTGGAACATGGGGGATGGTAGGGATAATAAACGATAAGTAAATTGTTGTGTATTCCTTTGTGGTTTAGCTACTGATATTCGTGATTAACTTGAATTTAATTTTATATTTTTTGTTTTACTATATTGAGATTAATAATTAAATATTAGTGTATTCTATTGTATGAAAATATTGCAATTAAATTATTGGAAGAAATTAAGAATTAACCCTAAGCTTGAATCTTAGGAAATTGATTATAGATTTGGGGTGAGTTAATGGGTGTAGGCTAGAGCTACAGTAGTATGGGCTTTGTTAGTTTCATAAACTTATTGTGATTAATTATGTAAATAGATTTCATTTATTTAGAAATCTAATGAAAGGGGAGGCTCAAGTCCCGAAGTGATTATTCGATTATTTGAGGCAAGTGAATTTTTAAACTCTTGTTAAGTGCATTAAGTTTGTGTATTTCTTTATAATATATGGTTGGGAATAATTAGAATTTGTGATGAACTGACTTGTCCATTTTGAGTAATTCTATTGATGGAAAAAGGGTAATGAAAAGGTAATGTGATAAATTTTTGGTGTGTGATGTTTGAGAATATTTTGAAGGATTATTGCTTATTTATTGATGTTGTATCACGATAGCGTTGTTGTAAATTGTTCCGTGTTATGAAAATGGTCATCTCCTCATTATTTGTGCGAACATTTTATTTTAATTATTAAAAGATATGATTTTTACAAGTGTTATATAAATCGATAAAGAATAAGAAATTAAAGAGGATGTACCATTCCGAGTGATGTATCGCACGCCGCGATAGATACTAGATTTCGGAGGACGTATCACATGTCGTGATGGATACTAAATATCGAGGGACATATCGCACGCCACGATGGATACTTTTATCAAGGGGCATGTTGTGCACCGCGACAGATGCATGAACGGATATGTCCCTATATGTCACGGACTGAGAGACAACATGCATCACTATGCTTGACATTGTATATCATCGTCTTTGTCATAGGTGAAATTGATCTTGTATGTTGTGGATCTTGTGAGAGTTTTTTTGGAACTTGTGATTGATGAATAATGAGCTTTTTGTTCAAGATACATAATTTGTTTAAGTGTTGTTGTTGATGATATATAATTTGTTTAAGTGTTCTTTTTAGCTATGTGATATGTATTCTATGAGCTGTCAAGTTTGATTAGTTTTATGCAGGTTGTAGTTGTGGATGTTCGGATGGGTCAAAGGAGTACCCATATTCTATTCCCTAGCTTTTGTTTAGAGAATTTCTTGCTGAGTAACGTGTGGTTTGGTACACACCCATTTCTTTTACAATTTTTGTAGGTGACGAGCCTTTTTTTTTTTTGTACTTGTCATTCTCTTCTTTTTCAAGGTTTCTTGGAGATCTATAAGGTAACTGCTTGTCATCTCACAAATCTTCTTTCTCCTTATTTATAATTTTGTTCTATTCTATAAACAAGGTCATTGAAGACATGTATTTTTTTTCAATTTTGTTATAACACATTAGAGACTTGTACACATGAAACAAGGTTTTGGGGGTTTAATTAAATGAAATTTATTTTTTGAATTTATCATATTGGTTGGGTTTTAGGGCGAATTGTCTTGGTGGGATAAGATGAGTGTAATCATATCCAATTTCGGGTCGTGACCATGTCATTTATTTTGAGACTTGCGTTATATTTTAGATGCTCTTGTACGTATGACACTAAATCTTTGAGTGATATTTTAGCTTTTCGATATTTTATTTCGAGAAATACTTACAGAAAATAATGCATTCATTAGCCTTGTGTATTGCTAAATCTTGCATTAGTTGTACAGTCTATTGTGTATTAAGGTGTGCATTACTAATACCTTGGATTTATTAGTATTAGAGGTCATGCCTTGAGTGACCCGAAGCTAACCGTGAGTCTGTCATATCATAAGCATAGTGAAAATAACTGAATAAGACATATACTATGCCGAAGGTAAAACAATAGATACCTCTAAAATGGGGAATACCGAACTAGTCTAAGGTGTATAACCTACTAAGAGTCTAATAATACTGAAAGATTAAACTTAACACTTCAAGTTAATTCTACTACTATGTTGTAAAGCTTATAACTGACTTAAGTTGTTGGGGCATGCACACTTGCTAAATCTAACAAAGCTTAAAACTTAAAGAAAACACTAACATAAAAGCATGTCAATTATCCTTTGAATATGAGGACTAAACACCGAAGCTGCTGAGTGCAAACCGAGAATCGATCTAAATGCGAATTTTATGCTGAGTAACTGAACCTACATCATGAAAGGATGTAACGTAAAGTATGCATTACTATATTGAATGTAATGAAAATGCAGGATATAGATACTAAGTTGAACAAACGTATATAAGTTGATACGAGGAATACTAAGCAATACTGTAAACTAAGAAAAATAATTTATACAGAAAAAATAACTCAAAAGCTAAACTTAATGCAATGACCAAGTACTAATCATGAACGTTAAATTCTAAACTGAATACTTTTATATTTGGAGTATTGTTTAAGCCATGCATAGTATGAACAACTAAAATTAGGTAGAGAACTATATTGAGGTGATTTTCCAATTAATTTTTGAAATGGGGATTTATATCTAGGTGGAAGGTCGGAAAACTGTTGATGAGGTAGATAGTTTGGTGACACATGAAAGACCAAAATTGGGTTGGATGGGACACCTCATGTAATAGTGTTTTTGCAGTTTCATTGATATGGTGATGTCGTAGTTCTACAAGTGCAGCTCGTTGATGTGTATAAGGTGGGGTGAAAAAGTTTTCAATGTCGTGAAGTGAAATATAAGAGTCAAGACATTTATGCTCTCTTCCACCATTAGTGTACAGTGATAAATTTGGGTGTCAAATTTTTTTCTGTCAAATGATGGAATTTTTGAAATATCTCTTTAACCTCACTATTTTTTGATTAATGTATAGAGCCAAGTATATTTTATATATTTGTGAAAAAAATATAATAATATAGCTTCGTATCACGAGATAAAATTGGTGATGATCTTCATAAATTACTAAAAATAATTTGAATATGTTTAGACCTACGCAAAGATAGTTGGGAAAAATGATGTTAATGGGCTTTATTAGATAACAAGAATTATAATGAAAAGGTTTTCTTTGCTCATGAAACGGTAATAAAAAATTATTTAAAATAAACCTCAAAAATCTGGAGTGAGGATGACCAAGAGGTTGATGTCAAGTAGTTGTCACGACCCGGATTCTGGAATCCGAGTCGCAACCGGCATCGTTGATCTTTCAAAGGTCGCAGACAAGACCCATCTTGCATTCATCACATTCATATGGTTAATTTTTAGCGGAAAATTTAAAACTTTAAAACGTATGAAGTGTACATAGACTTCATATAGTTATTTCATGATTCATTATATACTAATCTCAACATAAATGTAAAAAAAAACCATCATAAGAATCAATTCGAAAAATAATAAGAATATATCATCAATACGTTTGCCAAACATAACCTTATTAGAAAAGCTTCGAAATAAAAGTACGAAAGAAATGCTAGGGAAAACATCAACTATTTTTGTTTAAAACTAAGGCTATACTAAAATTGTAGCATCCTCGAAATCAAGAGGACCTACCAAATGGTCTGGAGAAACGCTGATGTCCAAACCGCTGCAAGAGTCGTCAATTTGTTCCTTAAAATGCATCTATAAAATAGTAAATAGTAGGGGTTAGTACACCACTTTTAATAAGTATGGGTGTATGCACACATACACATAAGGCTATGGATGATCAAAGCAAGCTCTTCCAAAACAACATGCTATTTCTAGAAAGCCTAGTCACTAGACTTTCCTAAATCATTAGTTGTGAATTATGGTATGAATATGATGTATTTTGATGCATTCAAAGCACACAACTCATTTTCTATATGATTACAAGACATTAGTATCATCAACATAATTTTAGAACAACTTGGGCGAAGATTTGAGATTTTTGATCCTCTTTGGCCGAGAGCTCATTTTTGTACACTTAGATTATTTTTCAGTCTATTTCTTCTTCTTATTGTGTAGTTCAATAAATCCATTAGTCTTATGTTTTACTTACAAGTGCAATGATTCATTGTAGTCTCATACCCACAATGAATCAAGTAAGTAATTTATGAGATAAAGGAAATGACTTAACTACAATTCGGGGCATGAATATATTTATAAGTAAATACGTACAATTTGGGGCATGAATTCTTTATAAGCCAATCTTTATTGGCTAAATACATTAGTTAATCATTTTGGATAAGCATATTTGAATTCATTATTGTCGTTGATATTTTCCTAATAAAGGAAGCCAATATAAGCCAATTTTATTTGGCTTTGTTCATTTTCATGACATGAAGATTCATTATTAGCTATACCCTTTACTTATTCTAAACTTCATTGGCTTTGTTCATTTTCATGCTTTGACTATTCTTATAGCAAGTCATTCATTACACTATATATTCATTACATTTAATAAGTCATTCTCTATTGATAATTCCATTGATTTCATTACCTTCATGTTAGGGAAGTTACAGGTTATTTATTTCCATTTTCATGTTTTATATATTATACATTTCATATCTATGAGACCTTGGAATTTCGGATGTAGCATTAAGACATCACAAGTGATGGCCCAACATATGGGATCTCAACCCGAGGGCCTTCTTTAGCAAATATAGAGTCTGCTTCATTCATCCATTCGTACTTCAAACTATTCATTTCATTCATTCGTAGGCTGATGTAAACACCAACTATACCTAGGATGAAGTTTAAGACTCTCATCGGGATCATGAAGTTCAATGCCCAAGAATGACCTAATTTCATTACTTGAATCTTATTTCACCTCGTGATTATGTTTCACAAACAACTTCGGTATCGTTCGTTTCATTGTCTTTCTTAATTTTAGGAACTCCAACGTTAACCAACATAGATCATGTGAGAATTATAAAATCTGGTGTTTTTCCACACTGAAAAGAGGTGGAGTCACTGACCAAGGTGAAACCAAGACATGCTAGCATATATAGGGAATTAAACCCTATGTTGGCAGCAAAGGTTCAAAGACTAGAAGATATAAGGAGACCCATACCCGCCTGTAGAGCTGTCAATATGGGCTAGCCCACCCTATTCGGGCTAACCCATACAGACTTTGACATTTTACATGTCAGGCCGGGCTAACCCATTTTTGGCGTGGGCCAGAAAATGGTCGGCCCAACCCACAAGTACGCGAGCTACAAGCTTGACGGACCAACCCACTTTTTTTAAAAAATTATATATTTTTTATAACTATTAAATTAAATTTTAAATTATAATTTAAAATATTATCATAAATATCGACAAAATAATATTACATGATGCTAATGTTAATACTTGTTAATCAAATCAAAATAAAATTATTTTTATAATATTTATTATGGATAATTTAAGAGACCTCCATGTTTCACTCTATAACACTCACCCCACCTTTGATTTACGATATTACGTCTACGTCCTTATATTTTCATTTACTTGTAACCATTCTTTAAACCTATTTAAAATAAATATAAATTAATATATATTTCACAAGTTTACTCTTTTTTATACAAATTTCTTCTTATTAATAAATATTATACAAAAAATAACTCATTTGACAAATACTTTAAAAATAAATTAACACAAAGACTTGTTTTTTAATCCAAAAAAGATCAAAGACTTCAATTAAGCTTACCCACAATTTTCACCAAATATTACTCTTTATCTTTTTCACCTTTACCAATTCACATAAATTCCCCAATAATAACCCATCATTTTTCAGAAATAATTTCTTCAAATAGAAGACAAAATTGAACTTCTCGAGAAAGAAATTCGATAAGAACGATAAGATTTTGTTCTAGTTAAACATTTACACAAGCGAAGAAGAAATATAATCCAACGAATAAATATAAATCATTGCAAATTAGATTAAACATTCATATATAAGGGTAAATTTGTCAAATCTAAATTAATTTATATTTATTTAAATAGGTTTAAAAATGGTTACAAGAAAATAAAAATAAAGGAGGTAGACGTAATATCGTAAATCAAAGGGAAGATGAGTGTTATAGAGCGAAGGCTGGAGGGAGATCTCTGAATTTATCTCTATTTATTAAGTATTTTTTTTCAAGTAAAAGTATAAATATATAAATAAAAATATTAACCTAATTATTTTGAATTTGGACTCTCTTTAATTTTAAAATTTAATATTATATTATATTTTTTAATTAATT
This sequence comes from Solanum arcanum, assembly GCA_027789145.1. Lineage (NCBI taxonomy): Eukaryota > Viridiplantae > Streptophyta > Magnoliopsida > Solanales > Solanaceae > Solanum > Solanum arcanum. Next base: position 64,388,307 of record CM050933.1, read on the forward strand.
ATTATTGGCCGGCGGACCGACCCTACCTATATATCTCAAGCCCATCAAATCAAGAGGCTTATTCAGGCCGGGCTAAAAAGCCTTTTCTTAAATGGGCTCCAAAAATCTTAGCCCAACCCTATTAAATCTCGGGTTAGGCCAGGACAGCCCAACGGGCCTAGCCCATATTGACGGCTCTACCTGCTTAAACGGACAGTCTCATCTCATGAGATTTACACGAACATCTGCCTTCCCGAAAGAAGGAATCGTGACTCATAGCTAGCCTATCGGTGCTCTGTATAAAGTTTCATTACATTCATCTCACACATCATAAAAGTTGGCTTCTAGAGTGAGGGCATCATTGCTCATCAGATGATTTATCATCTCTTCATTAGTATTAAGTATAAATTGTCCTTACACTTACATATAAATTATGATTGAGACTTGTCTCTTGATATCAACAATCTCTTAGGTGAGTACTTTTAGTGACCTTTACTTAGGCTTGGTTGAGACTTGTCTCACCATTCATCTTAGCCTCTTATCATGTTTCACCATTTTCATTAGAATCATAGATTAACATAATTACTCACCTCATTACATGAATGTTCATTTCTTCTTTACCTTTTAGTATTGATTCCAGCATTATGGTGGCTTGCTTCTAGATTGAGATTTACTTAATCTATTGATGACTGGTCATCCTTACTTTCCATTGATGAAATGTGAATTTTCCTTGCATATAATCCTTTGATGTTAATGAGACTGGTCACACACATTCTAACACCTTCATAAGTGAGTATTCTTTTAACATAGTAACTTAGGTGTAAGTGAGACTTGTGTCACTTCCTTAAACAGACAATTCTGGTACTTACTTACTTTAGACCCCATTAATTATGTTAGAACTCACACTACTTACTTACTTTAGTGTAGTAGATTCGTATCATCGTTTATGGACGATGAGCACTTCATTCAATGACTTTTATGAGTTCATATGTCATTCATTTAGAGCATGTTGGGAGTTATTCCAATGAATGGAATACCCTTAGTTATGGATTCAATGAATTGTTTTAGATGTGCTTATTCATTTTGCATTCCAACATTTTAGTCATATAAGATAGTATAGGGTATGTTGGGAGCTATCCCATTGATTGACATACCCTTACTATGGATTAAATTTACTCTGTTGGTCATGCTTAATTTGATATTGAATTATACTGGGCTCATAAGATTGGTGTAAATTTAGTATTGGCCTACAAAATTTGGAAATGACTTGATAAACAATTTTGTTTGCACAAGCCAAACATTCATTAAAATATAGTTTCATGAGATTCTCATTTGCCAATTTTTCCATCATTATTTAAAAGCAATAATGTAAGCCAATTCCATTCGACTTTTGGACAAGACATTGTTTGCCATTTTACTCGCATAACCCAAACATTCATTCAACTTATGATTTCATGGAGATCTGTTTAGCAAACCTTATAACATAACTTTAGGCATAACGCTTGTAAACATCTTGGATAGAATAATATTAGCATTTGATGAATATATCATTTTTATAACGTCATATAAGTATGCACAACTGAACGTAACATCTTCATAGATGACATTTCCGACATATCTTTAAAATAGTATCATTCTTTTAATTCACATAATAACACTTAGCATAAAATGAGTCCAATTAATAGGTTCATTGCATCATTATTTAATTAAAAAAAAACAGTAAGATCAGCCAGCACCACATACCAACAAATTGATTTCTAACCTATTCAACATTGAAATCGTAACAAGGATACTAAGGAAAGGAGTTCGACAAGAACGATGGGAAACAACCCTAGTTTTCAAGATCTTTGAATCATTCGAAAGAAAGTACTCTGGGATACAGAAGTCCAAGAGATAAACCAATGCCTTATGTAGAACTTTATCTACGAAAAACATCTTGAACGAAACCTTAATTGCCCAAGAAAAATCGATAAATTTTCTGCCGTTTTTTGCGTTCATTGCTTACTATTTTTACATCCTTTTTTATATAAGTTTGAACGTGATTTTTAGGTTTAAGAACTGATATTGACTCATTCAACTAAGAATTTAATAATTTACTTAAATAAATAAATTAATTAATTACTAAAAAGCCCCTCCTAAGTTGACTAAACATAGGAGAATATGGACTTGACCCAAAATCTGGAATTTTGGTGTTGACTATAGTTTTGGTCAACATCTTGACTTTATTTTAATTAATTAAATCCTTAATTTAATTAATTTATGGACCTATGGTAAGTACTTAAGTACCCCTAAGTCACTGGAACCATAATCAACCCTTTAGGACCATCCTAGGTTAAGTACTAGGATGTTTCTTTAATTGTACTAGGTTAGCATAATAATAACAGTTTGACCCCTTTAATTTAATTAATTAAATGTCTAATTTAATTATTTAACTGACCTAGGGTAATTACTAAGGTACCCTTAAGTCTTTATAACCATAACTAATCCTTTGGACCATCCTAGGTTAGCTACTAGGTTGTCTTTTTCTTGTCTTAACTAAAATCTTGAAATTATTTTTTAATTTCGGTTTGCACCTTTAAATTAATTAATTAAGTTTATAAATTAATTAATTAAGTAGCCTAGTATAATTATTAAAGTACCCTTATGTCGTTTGGATCTTAACTAACTCTTTGGACCATCCTAGGTTAGGTACTAGGTTGTCCCTTTCTTGTCATAACCGAAATCTAAAAATTTCCTTTTTATTTTCGCTTTTAGATCTTTTAAATTAATTAATTAATTTTGCAGGTAACCTAGGGGAATTAGTAAAGTGCCTGTAAGTTGTTGGGACCATAACTAACCTTTTGGACCATCCTAGGTTAGGTACTAAGTTGTCTCTTTAACTACTACTAGGTGAGTGTCAACCCAATTTTGGTCTTAGGTTGTCGGGTTCACTAATGGGTCCATTTCGGTTAGTCCTAGATTATTTATCTATTTAGGACAGTAAGTTAGGACCAAGATGTTGTTAGGAAGTTAGCGCCCACATGGAGTTGTACCTTGTGTACGTTTTCATCCTAACTACCCTAACCGAATTCGGTTAGGGTGGTCCCCTCCTTTGGCAGCTTCTTCACATGTACTTCCCTAACTAGATATTATTTATGGTTCATTTGGGAATGTTTACTTATTTTCCCAAAGACCCTCACTATGTCATTCGGCACTACTCAATGTACATGATCATGTAAAATGATCATGTGCTATGGTACTAGGCTTGACACTTGGATGCCTAGTACTCTCTATTGTGATATGGTTGAATATTGAATTTTAGCTTAGGGTCTTCCTTGCAGGTACATTTATTGAACATAAATCTTGGATTGGGGTATGACAACTCAAAAAGTATATTTATTCATATATAGAAAATTGGCTAATATCCCTTAGCCAATTTTTCTATACTATGATCAATATTTCTCAATATTGAGCATTGGGGTACCTATGTACCCCTAATAGGCTATCCTAAGGGCATACTGGCTCTTCATTATATATATGATTTTTCGGAATGTTAAAGTAGTAAGAGGAATGGATGTAGTGGTTGTGTGACCTTTGGGAGGTGATACATGTCACTCATACATTCCATGTTTAGTTCACCTGGCACCACCGATTTCCGGTTTCTCGAATCCTTCACAACAAACTCAATTGGAAACAATTCAATCGAATGTAGTTTTTCTTGACAAAATTTAGAAACAAAGAGAAGGTTACATTTAATAAACGTAGTAGTTAGTGTGGCTTATTTGATGCATTTAATTGAGTAGAACCATGTGAGAAATTGGAATTTTATTACTATAACATATCGAGACATACTCGTTACTGTGGTACAATTGTAGGTTGTGTGGCTCTATGGTACTGTAATGGGTGGCTTTGAAATAAACTATCCAGGGTTGGTGGCAGCAGTTCACCAAATTTCATAGTTATGTTTAGCTTTAAAGTGATTGTGAGATTTCACGCGGCAAACATTGGTGGTGAGGTGTAACGATCGGGTTCAGTCGTTATAGAAAAGCCAATGGGGAAAAATTTTAGGTCGGAAAAAGTTTTCATAGTAACTTGGAATTTTTCAACCTTGTTCAAATTTGGAAAAAATCAAAGTCATTAAAGTCTACAGAAATGTGGTAAAAATTGGGTAATATAATCGTGAATTTGACCACATGACTAGATAGATAAGTCGTTAATGAGTATGTACGTCTTAATAAAATTGAATTTGGACGACTAGAATTCTCGAAATTATTCTTAATGTGAATGGGTAGTTTTTGAATGTCATCGGTTGAAGGTCTTTTGTGCAATAGATGTTTGGAATTCTTATATCGACTAACTTGTTCCCTGCAGGACACTAATATGAGATTTCTACCACCAGCGCAAGGACGTTGTGGCGGGTTTGGTGTCGCCATAGCAGAATAATCAAGATTTAAATAAAAAATAAATGTCAAAACATCTATATTTTACAATTTTCAAGCTTGAGAGATAAGGAACGAACTCGGGGTTTTTCTTAATATTTTTCCACTATTCTTGAGGCTAAAGGTAAGATTTTCACTCTCGGGAACCATTTTTCAATTTGTAGAACGTAATCTAATGGATAATTATCGACTGGGCAGAGTTTTGATTTGAGTATTATAATGGAAAATCCGTAACTTGGATATTAGAATCATGGCTATGGTCTAGGGTTGATAGAATTATTGGTAATTTGGGTAATTAATGATTTTTTGTTGATTTCCTGTTATTATAATTGTTTGTAGACTAAGAATAAGCAAAACAAATCCAGAAAGGGTAGAATTATGTTTTTAGGGGATTCAAGATTGTTTTGAGGTAGGTGATTGTTGTGATTTCATGATTGTATGATGTCTTTTTGTTCTTTCTTTATATTCATACATGTATGTATGCAAATATTGACTTATTAATCACACTTATTGTAAATGAGATCGATTAATGATGAATGCCATGAATCATAACTTTATTGTGATTGTGACTAATTGAATGGATTGGCTGTTGAATTCTGACACACAAACTTGGATCGATTCCAACGTTCTGACATAAATATGGAACATGTCGCCACATTCCGGCATAAGCATTGGATGGGGTACCACGTTCCTGTACGCTGACTATTTGGTTTTGGGTTCCATAAGAGAACCAATGACTTAATATAACTGTGTAATTGAGAAATGTGAAATTGTACATTGTTTCATAAATGATGATGACATTGTATATGTTCAGTGTATGCATATGATTATTATGTTGTATTAACTTATATATGTTGCACTTAGTAGGATAGGAGTGTGATCCTACAAGTAAACTGTTATTGTGTACACGTACTGCACTTTCTCTTTCCTTGTTGTTTATAGTGAATATTTAGGTGGTTATTGACAGACCTCATTTAGAACATAAGTGATCGATAGTCAATCGAATTTAAGGGTGAACAAGTTTTTCGGGGCTTCGATGAGTCCTCCTTTCATCTATGTCAACATTTTTAACTTACACTTTTCTACGTAGTTAATTAGTTCATTAGTTTGGGGTTGTAACTTCTTGTTTGACTGATGGTTGATCTTTATATGTTTTGGCACATTGATTTTTCAGTTCTAGGAATTACTTGCGCAATGTTAGTTTGTATTAGACTTTTTTGGAGTTTAAGGGAACCATATTTCTTTAGAATTTAACTTGCTTCCGTAGTTTTAGATTTTTTTGTTATGTTGTATTAATGGTTCTTCTACCGCATGGTTAGTGTGGGTGCAAATCATCATGGTCTAGGTCATGAAAATGTTTGTATCAGAGCCTAGGTTTGATGATCTCGATGTACCAAAATGAGTCTAGTAGATTTTTGTTGAACGGTATGGAAACATTTGTACTTCTCTTAGAGAGGCTATAATACTTTAGGAAATCTCTCTTTTTTCTCTTGTATCCTTTGTACGATAACTTTATTTCAATTGGTATATGTCAATTTAAATTGGTATTTGACCTCCTTTGTTCTTCGATCTTCAAATGGTTAACAGAAGATTAAATGGCGTCAGGCCCATAGCTCTCATCAATTCTCCAACACCAAAATCTATAGCGAGATGTCGCGGTCGAGCTAGGATAGAGGCTGAGGAAGAGTGGCACCTACGAAAGATGGGTTACCGGTAGATAATGCTCCGCAAAATGAGGACCTCTTGTACATTATGACTAGATAGAGGATAAAGTTAAGGTTGAAAATGTTGAGGATGTTGGACAAGAGAAAGAGGTGCAGGCTGAGACACTAGGCATTCCTCCATTCGACCTAGTGTTTGATCAGCAGATCATGTCGTTCTTGAAAGAGTTGGCATGTCCTGGAGTGATTCCTTCTCTTCAAGAAACTCAACCACCCGTCATTCCTCCCATTACTATCACTATCGCCAAAGTGGGAATAAATGTAGGTAATGATGCTTTATTCTTTCCTTTTTGGGTAATGTTATGACTGGTAATGAACATGAGATGTTGACCAATTTTTTGAAGTTGAAACTACCTATGTTCCGTGGTTCTGATAGTGAAGATCCATATGAGTTCATCCAAGATTGTTATGAGAGGCTTCATAAGTTGGAATTGTCCATCAACATTGGAGTGAGTTGATGAATTTCTAGCTTGAAGGTGTGGCTAAACAGTGGTGGAGAGCTTCTATGGAATGCAGATTTTGAGTTTTATGTCCACTTATTTAGACCCAGTTTCATGCCATACTCTCGGTGAAATATGTACCTAGATCTTTGAGATATCGTAAGAAAGATTAGTTCATGGATCTGTATCAAGATTGTATGTTTGTGGCTGCTTATCAGACCAAGTTTCAGGCCTTGTCTAGATATGCTACGCAGTTGGTGACTACTGAGGAATAAAGAATCCGTTTATTTTTTAAGGAACTAAATTTTGAGTTGCAGGTATTTTCTAGTCATATGGCCTATGTAGGGAGGAACTTCAATGATCTAAAAGACTTTGTTAAGAATGTGGGGTGGGTGAGGCCATATGATCACGCTAAGGCATTAGCTAATAGGGACAAAGACTGGGGTAACTTTCAAGGTTCTTACTCCAATGTGGCAGAGAGGCCAACACTTGCAGCCAGGCCAATTTAGTTCACCATGCCCACCTCTACAAGTAATTACTCGGGACCTTAACCAAATAATTTGATTCACGATAGACATGGATTCTCTCTTTTGCTGGGTGGCAGACAATCTTTTGATCGTACTTGGTACAATTACGGAGAACCAAAGCATATGAGGAGATATATTATCCACTCATGTTTGTTGGATTTTGCATAATAGCGGTCTAGGGAAGTGGTACTCGCGGGAAATGGCAATAATGGTCGAGGGTATCAAAATGGTGGGCAAGGAGGTAATCAGCGAGGTTGTGGAAGTAGAGGAAATGGTAAGCAGACAGGGGTCATGTGCACCCTGGTATAGAAGTCGCTCAACATGAGGATATGGCTCAATGTTACGCCTTTCCAGGTAAGAATGAGGCAGAGGCATTTCACTCAGTGATCACGGGTACAATTCTTGTCTGTGACCAGATGACTAATGTGTTATCTGATCCTATTTTTACATATTCCTATGTGTCTGTGCGATTTTCCTTAGATTTTTTAATAATTTTTTATATACTTGAGGCCCCCCATCCATGTCTTAGCCTTGTTGGAAGTCTCTCATTATCACCCATGTCTATCAGGATTGTCCTATTTTGTTTATGGGTTTTCAGACTTGGGTTGATTTAGTGATTTTTGATATGACTGACTTCTATATCATCTTAGTCATGACTTGGTTTTCCTCATATTATGATGTGCTTAATTGTAACACTAAGTCTATAACTCTAGAAATTCCGAGCAGGGAAATATTAGAGTGGGAAGGGGTGTACAATCTTAGAAAGACAAGATCATATCCTCCATTCGGGCTACAAAATTTGTATGGAAGGGTTGTTTGACTTATTTGGATTATAGCCGACATGTTGAGGTTGATTCTCTATCCATTGAGTCCATTCATATGGTGTCAGGATTTAGAGAAGTGTTTCCTACTGATTTGAATGGATGCCTCTAGATAGGGATATAGATTTTTGCATTGATTTATAGCTTGGTACTTGTCCTATTTCCATCCCCCTGTATGGCATGAACATAGTGGAATTAATATAGTTTAAGTCTCAAATCCAAGAGCTTTTTGATAATAGATTTATTCATGGTAGAACTTCTGCATCGGGTGCTCCAGTCTAGTTAATAAAAAGAATGGTAGTATAAAAATGTGTATCGATTACTGACAATTTAATAGGGACACTATTCGAAACAAATACCTTTTGACTCGAATAGATGATCTTTTGACCAATTGCAAGGTGCATCAACTTTCTCCAAGATTGATCTAAGTTCTTGCTACAACCACTTAAAATTTCGGCTTGAAGATATGCCCAAGACCACATTTAGAACCCTCTATGCGCACTATGAGTTTTTGGTTATGTCGTTTGGGTTAAATAATGTGTCCGCCACTATTATGAGTTTAATGAATGGGGTGTTCAAGTCATTTCTTAGTTCATTTATTATAATCTTTATTGATGTTATTTTTGGTCTATTCGAAAAGGGAGAAGAGCATGCCTACCATCTTCGTATTATTCTGGGTGTTCTTGGGAAACAAAGGCACTATGCTAAATTCTCTAAGAGTGAATTTTGGTTGACTTCGGTTGCATTTATGAGGCATGTAGTTTCAAAAGATGGGGTTATGGTAGAGTCTAAGAAGATCGAGGTGGATAAGAATTAGGTTTGGCCTAGATCTTTGATGGAAGTTAGTAGTTTTCTGGGGCTCACTAGCTACTAACATTGATTCATGAAGAACTTTGCTTCTATTGCCACTCACTTGACAAATTTGACCAAAATGGAGATACTATTTGAATGGACTGAAAAATGTGAAGAAAGATTCCAATAGCTCAAGACACTTTTGAACACCACACCCATTTTATCTTTACCAGTTGAAGGTAAGAATTTTATTATTTATTATGATGCTTCACATTGTGGTGGGTTATAGTAGGTGCCATCATGACTCGAGAAATTGGGTCGTGAAAAATTAGTATCAGAGCCCCTGGTTCACATGTCTCACTTGTACAAAGATAACGTCCAATAGAGTCATGCAAATCGGTACAAAGACGTCATTAACTTATCTTCGGGAGACTACAGGATGTGTTTAGGAAGATTTTCTATTTTGTTTCACTTTCATGCATCTTGTGTCTTATTTGTTCCTTGAAATCTCACTTGTTTCTCTCTATCGCAGGATGGATCGCAAGCGAGGCGTTATGGTCGGGGGTGATGCCCCCAGGCCTGCAGACAGACCCCCATCTTGGTCTAGACGCCGGCCTCAAGGTCGAGGTAGGCCACAGCACCGGACCGGGATAGGAAGGAAGAGCCTCATGGAACACATATACCTCCACAGCCAGCCCATCCACCACCCGCACCAATTGCATCTCCTGATCTTCATGCTCTTCTGACTCAGATACTAGCAGATTTTGGGTAGATGCGACAGGCATTATCCTCATAAGCACCAGCACCAGCTCCTGCTCCAGCCCCGAAGGGTGAGCCTACCGCGGCGACACCAGAGATTCTGCCACCACAAGTTCCTCTAGTTGCCCCGCTAGACTTAGAGGTCAAAAATATGACAATGCGCAAGCAGAAGATGCTTGGGGTATTCTAGAAGTTTGAACCGCCAATATTATCAGTTTAGGGGCAATTAAGGTGGACACTTATGAGTTCCAACTCGCTTGCCGAAAGAAGCTACAGTCATTAAGCCTCTTTAAGTCGAGAAGATCCGACTTTAGGGCTTATTAGTTTCGTGGTTCAACAAGGCAGTTGTGGCACACGTTTCATGGGTCCAGGACAATTGGATCACCTTTTATATCTTTGAGCCAGAGGTTAGAGGCTTTCTTGGACGGGTTCATGCCACGGAGCGTCAGAGATAGGCGTCATGATTAGTTCTCGAGATTGGAGCAGCCATAGTAGGTGAAGATTTTCAAGTGTGTAAAATGACCGAGAGGTTACCTTCTTCATGGAATGATTTCAAGAATAATCTAAATCACAATCATAAGGAAATGAAGCTTGAAGATCTTGTGATTCGGCTCAACATTGAGGAATATAACAAAACCGCCGAACAGAAGTCTTGTAAGAGTTATACAATCATTGGAGTTAGTATTATTGAAGAAGCTCCTTCCAAAGAAAAAAAGAGAAAGAATTCCAACGGACAAAAGTTAGAATTGGCCAAGAAGAAATTCAAGTGAAACTCTTACAATTGTGGTAAGTTTGGTCATAAATCTTCTAATTGTCGTGCTCCAAGAAAGGACAAAGACAAAGATAAGGCAAAGGCAAAAAGTCAAGCAAACATTGTGGAAGAGATGGAAGATGCAGATGAGTTGTGTGCAATGATCTTGGAGTGCAATTTAGTTGGAAATCCCAAGGAGTAGTTTCTCGACTCAGGTGCCACTCGACATATTTGCTCAGTGAAAGAATATTTTTCAACATACAGTCCTGCTGAGTTCGATGAATATTGTTCCATAGAAAACATAACAACAACAAGGATTGCAGGAAATGGGAAAAAATGTCTAAAATAACATCCGGTAAGGTGTTTACTTTGAACATTGTTTTGCATGTTCCTACTATTAGGAAGATTTTTATTTTTATTGCACTGCTCATCAAAAACAGGTTTAAGTGTGTCTTAGTTATTGACAAAGTTGTAATAACAAAGAATGAGATATTCAAAGAAAAGGGCTACCTCAATGAGGGCCTCTTCAAACTTAATGTAATGGTTGTTGATAGTTTTAATAAGAATTCTGCTTCTTTTTACTTATTGGATTCAAATTATTTATGGCATACCCGTTTGAGATATGTAAATTACAAAGTCTTGCGAAAATTGGTTACTTTAGAAGTATTGCATGATTTGAAATGCGATAAATCGAAATGTGACATTTGTGTGGAAAGTAAGTTTGTTAAATTTCCTTACAAGTCCGCTGAAAAAAATCCAAAACCTTTAGACTTAATTCACAAAGATATATGCGATATGAAGTTGACATCATCTCGCGGTGGGAAAAAGCTTTTTACAACTTTTATTGATGAGTTCACTCAATTTTGTTATGTATATTTGCTTAATATTAAGGATGAAACAATTGATGCATTTAAGAAATACAAAAATGAAGTGGAGAACTAATTGAATCAAAAGATGAAAATGATTCGAAGTGATAGGGTTGGAGAATATTATTTTCCTTTTGCAGAGATATGTTTGGAATATGATATTATTTATAAAACTACTGCACCGTACACACCACATTCAAATGGTTTGGCGGAATAGTATAACAGAATATTAAATAAAATTATTTAGGTCTTGATGATCAGTTATGGTTCACCGCGAAACATTTGAGAGGAAGTTATCCTTACGACTAATAAGATACTCAATAAGGTAACCCATAGAAAAACACAATCAATTCCATTTGAGTTGTGGAAAGGAAGGAAACCCGACTTGAAATATTTCAAAGTGTGGGGTTTCTAGCAAAGGTAGACGTTCTTTTACCCAAAAAGTGAGAATAGGACCCAAAATGGTGTATTGCGTAATTATTGGATATAATGTGAACAGTTTAACCTGCTGGATTTTGGTTCACAAATCTGATATCTCTGAGATTCATTTTAAAACAATAACTGAGTAAGAAAACACAGAGTTCTTTTAACACATTTATCCGTATAAAACGTAATGTGAGTCGACAAGTGAGAGATCTAAACAACCACAGGAAGCATCAATGGAAAATACACTACCTAGTAAGGATCCTAGGTGTAGCACTCGCCAATAGAAACCCACTTCTTTCATACTAGAATTTTTGGCACTGTTGCTTGAATATGATCCTTAAATATTTAAAGCAATTATATCTTCGTCTGAGTCAATTTATTGGAAAGAAGATTTCAATTGAAAGATCGAATCAAATTTAAATAATCATACTTTGGAATTGGCTGATCTTCCTCATGAAAATAAAGCTTTAGTATCAAAGTGGATCTTCAAAAGGAAAATGAGAACTAATGGGACTATTCACAAACACAAGGCTAGACTTATTGTCAAAGGATACAGACAAAAGAAAGGTCTGGACTACTTTTACACATACTCTCTAGTAACAAGGATAACATCAGTTAGGATGTTAATAGAACTAATGGCAGTGTATGATCTCAAAATCTACCAAATGGATGTAAGAACAACCTTCTTAAATGGAGAGTTGGATGTAGAAATTTACATGGAACAATCTGAAGTGGTTGTAGTTGTTGGTAAAGAAGAAAAAGTGTGCAGACTTGTGAAATCGCTTTATAGGCTCTAGCAAGCACCCAAACAATGACATGCTAAATTTGACCAAACAATGTTGGCAACTGGATTCAAGATTAATGAATGTGATAAGTATATTTACATTAAGACATTTTGAATCATGAAATCATTGTTTGTATTTATGTTAAACACATGTTAATAATGAGTAAAAATGTTGACAATATACAAGCTACTAAGCGCATATTGACCATCAAGTTTGATATGAAGGACTAAGGAGTTGTTGATTTGATCTTAGGGATCAGGATTCACAAAACTCCTTAGGGACTAGCATTATCTCATTCTCATTATATTGAAAGAGTATTAAATAAGTTCAAGTACTTTAATTTCAATGTTGTCAAAACTCCAATTGATATAAGCATTACATTTTAAAAAAATGAAAGTGAAAGTGACTTTGAATTAAAATATGCTAGAGTGTTAGGAAGTTTGATGTAAATTATGAAGTGTATGCGACCAAATATAGCATATGCTATTACCGAACTGAGTCGGTTAACTAGTAATCTGAATCAAAATCACTAGGTGTCAATGAAACGTGTGTTGGGGTATGTGAAACATACATAATATTATGGTTTGCATTATAATAAATATCCTGCCGTGATTGATAGATATAGTTATGCAAATTGTATCATCGACTCAAATGAAGTAAAATCCATAAATGGTTATGTGTTTAAACTTGGTGGAGTAGCAGCCTCTTGGAAATTTTCCAAAAAGACATATATCGCTCGCTCCACAATGGAATATGAATTTATTGCTTTAGATAAGGCGGGCGAAGAAGTTGAATGGCTCCAGAATTTCCTAGAGGATATTCCTTTTTGGCCAAAACCTGTGCGACCTATTGCATACATTGCGATAGTCAAACAATAATATGTAGTGCAAGGAGATCCATGTACAATGGTAAGTCTCATCATATACGATGAAGACATAACACGATAAAACAACTACTCTTTAGTGGAATTATCACAATTGACTCTATGAAGTCAAGCAATAGTGTGCCAGATCCACAAGTGAAAGACCTAGTGAGAGAGGAAGTTTAAAGATCATCTAAGGGAATGAGTTTACGGCTTAGGACAAGTTAGCATGACAGTAAATCTATCTAGCTTACTAGAGATCCCAAGATCTACATAGAAGGAGAAAAACAAAGTTTTGATTGACGGTTCAACATTGTCAATCAACTCAATCAATTCTCATGAGTATGTTCAGGAACAAGGTCAAGACTTTAAGGCTTGTTAATGAGTTAATAAAGCTTAAGCTTCTTAATGATTTGCTATGTTTGGCAGATTTTACCAAATAGTGTATCTACTAGATGACACAGTTATAAATCACCTATGTGAGTGTTAAATGTAAGCCGTTTCAAAGAGAATTGTATGTCAAAAGCCTATTCTTTGTACACTCACGAAACCATGAGGTGTTCATGGCTGAAAAGAACACAATCGTAAGAATCATAAACAGTAAAAGGTTAATTATCTGACACATTGTTGTCTAGGTATACACCAATGTTTGACAGTTTAAAGATACCGCATCTACCTATTCACCGAGTATATACAACATATTTTCACTATGTAAAGTCCAAGAGAAAACCTACTTATGCAGATGCAACACACTTGTTCGTACATGCCTATGTTATAAGCATCCCCATTCATGTGGTGGATAGTTGGGTATGTAGCAAGAGTTAATGGGAAATAGAGGGAACATAAAAAGAGAGGAACTTGAAAATTTGGGAACTTAAAGAGTTGGAAACTTGAAAAATCCTCTAATGCTTTAGTGAAAAGGCATTTGTTTCTCATATGTGGTGGAAAAAAAACTAGGATATTTTAAATAAAGAAACACTCCTATTAATTGTTAAAAGGGTTTGAAAGAGGGGGGCCCTTGCGCCATTGTCATCGCGCGCTCGCTCGGCTCGGCTTCGACTTAGGAAAATGATCGATCAAGAGAATGTTTTTTGGAAAAATTTTCTTTTAATAATTTATTTTTTAAATTAAATTAAATTAAATGTCCAAAACATTTCAATTAATTAGTTAATTAACCGAAACATTTCAATTAATTAGTCAATTGACCGACCCGACTCAGATCCATACATGACACTTTTTATTTTAATTTTTTACCATTTTATTTGAATATCCCACCATTTAAATAGAGTGTTCTGAAAGGTTGAAAATTTCACGAACAACCATGAATGTTTGAAATATTGTAACTTTTATGAATGGTCGCGTGGATTCTAAACGGGTTGCAATCTTTCAGAACCTGTTCCTCTTGCCTATAAACACATAGATTCTTTAGATTTTTTCCTTACAATTTTTTTGACTTCTTCTTCTTCTAAACAAAAATTTCTTCGTTACTTTACTGTTGTTGAGTGATTTGCTGAAATTAGAGTTTTGGGTTTCAATACACTGGTGATTGACATCAATCTATACTGGGAGGACATATTCTGAATAAAAACTCGGTTACTAAAGGGGAATAATTTTCTTAAGGGAAAACTATGTATCTAGTGGACTTGATCTTTTTCTGTTTTAGTTTTGTAGATTCTGCAACGTTTACAGATATTAGTTTTTTGTGAGTTAATTTTGTTCATCTTTCTTACTAGTTCATTAAACTTTGGTAAGTTCATATATCTGCAAAGTTTTGTTGGAATTGGTAATTCTATTTTTCAACGTAGATTGGCAACATATTTCAGTGGTCATAGAAACAAAGATCCATGAGAATTGGGTGAGCTAACAAGAAAAAAGTTGATCTACAAGTGAATGTCTTTAATAGACTAGAGAATTTATAACTTCGTAGCCTAAACATTTATTATTTGGTACCAATTATTGAAGGAGGGAAATTATTAAATCTTAATAACTCCCAAGTCTAGTCTACTTTTCCCAAAGCAATCTCTACATAATGCCTTCATAAAAATATAAATTATTTTTCCTCATTGGAGTAGAACATTATTTATATTTGACCTTTCTCTACATTATCTCGCAAATAATGGTATATTGTGTTTTTCTTTATTTATTGCACAAGATTCTTTGCAAATAGTATAATCACATAACATAGGAATCCTACCAAAATCTAAACAACAATATATCAGTTGTTGTTTGATCCATAACAATTATGCGCAATGATCCATCTCAAGTGTATTCAACCTCAAAAGTAAACAAGGCTACAAAAATTTGTTTATTTGTGGATCAGGATATCAAACATGTTCCAACATGGTGAGCCATACCTGTGGTACATTCCTTGTTGACCAGGTATCGAGCATAATCAACATCTGCATAATAAACGAGATTAAAGTTGCACAAAATTCTTTGCTATATTAATAGACCTAGTATTTTCACATAAGATAGGAATCCTACCAATATTTAAACCTAAATCAATAGTTGTTGTTTGATCCATAGCAATTGTGCACCACATGCTCCACCTACAACGTATTTAGCCTAAGCATTAGACAAAGATAAAAATTTTATTTCTTAGTGGACAAGTATAACAAACATGTTCCAAGGAAGTGAGCCATACATGTGGTACATTTCTTGTTTACCAGGTATCGAGCATAATCAACATCTGCATAACCAACGAGATTTGAGTTTCTTACTTTAAAGTATAAAAGAATCAGATTAGTTGTTCCTTTGAGATATTTGAAAGTTCTTTAATCAGATTTAAAATGAGATTCTTTGGAATTTACTTGACACCTAGCACAAAAACCTACAATAAGCACAATATCAGGTCTACTTGCAGTAATATATTGAGAGAATCATTCCCCTTTGCACATTTTGCTGAACATACCTACCTGTTTCAGTCATATCCAGCTTAGTAGTAGTAGCAATAAGAATATCAATTTCCATTGTTTCATTCATGTTGAGTATTTTGAGCGGTTCCTTCCCATATTTTTGTTGATGAATCAAGGTACATGTGGGTGTTTTCTTGATTTGTAATCGAAGAAAGAAATTAAGTTCACCCATCATGCTCAGTTTAAACTCTCGAGTAATAAGTTTAACAAATTCTTGAGTCATCATACTATTTGTAGATCCAAAGATTACATCATCCTTATATACCTTCATAATCAACAAGTCTTTTCCATTTGGTTTTTTTGAAATATATTGCTCTTGATTTACCTCTTATATGGCCATGGTCTAGTAGAAACTTGGATAAACTTTCATACCATGCTCTTTGAGCTTGCTTTAGCTCATACAAAACTTTGTCTAATTTATAGTCATGATCACAGAACTCAGGATTTTGAAAACGAGGTGGTTGTCTTACACATTCTTCTTCTATGAAATTTTTATTCAAAAATGCACCCTTCACATCCATTTAATAGCGAGTGAACTCTTTAAAATCAGAAAACTCAATGAGTAATCGAATAGCTTCAAGTCTTTAAATAGGATAAAAGCCACATCATAGTCGATTCCCTCGTCCTGATTGTACTTTGAATCACGAACCTTGCCTTGTTTCTTATGACTGTTCCATTCTCATGTAGCTTGTTTCTATATACCAATTTAGTTCCAATCACTATTCTCCCTTCCTGTGGTGGAACAAGCACACTGAAAAACTTCCAAAAAGAGACAGATAAAAGCGACACAATTTTGTTCCTCGTCGCTTTTTGGCTCGATGTTTTTCCTGAAGCGACGGACGGCGTCACAAACTGATTATTATATTTTTTTAATTTTTTAAACAAAAGTGACGGACTCCATCGATATGTTTTAGTTCATTTTTTTAATTTCCACAATGCGATGCAGTACCTCATTTTTGTCAAATTTTGGTTTTTGAAAACCCCAGAAAAGTGATAGACAAAAGGACATCGCCCATCGCTATTCTGGAAATTATTTTTTTAAAAACTCAGAAAAACAACAGACAAAATCACATTGACTGTCGCTTTTTTTGTAATTTTATTTATAGTTGCCCACCAACAATACAAATACAATTAAACCCAATAAACACAGAATTATATATAACAAACACATTTATATAAACATTATACAAAACATAAAATAAGAAACATAAAATAGCATTCGAAACATAAATCAAAATTTAAAAACTTATAAAGTGTTTTAAAAGTATATTCAAAATTTGTTTCAAATTTTAAAAAAAATTCATAAATGTCTAGAGATGTTAATTAGCTAGGGAGTGGATCCTACACAATCAACCTCATTATCACAATTGTCGTTGTAGGTGTCATCGGGAGCCGAAGTAGATCTTTGAGCATTCCAATTCTTTTTCCTATAAATAAAAAAGTGTAATTTATAATGATATATATATCAATAAACTAATTATATATTTAAAAGTTTGAATTTGAACTTACCATATCTCTGGTAATTGCTCTGACTGACTTTGTACCTCCGGTTTGCATCGAGCCACCCTTGAGACACCTGTAGCCTTTTTTGCTTGGTCTGATATTTCCTTACAGTTGTTTGTGTTCAAATACTGTCACGACCCAAATCGGGTCGCGACAGGCACCCACACTTACCCTCCCATGTGAGCGAACCAACCAATCTAAACCTTAACATTTCAATATAATATCAACAGAAAGTAATGCGGGAGACTTAAACTCATTAATAAAAACCAATTCAATAACTTCTAAAATTCAACATCTATTATTCCCCAAAATCTGGAAGTCATCACCACAAGAACATCTACGATCAAATGACTAAACTAAGAGTATTCTAAAAGCTAAAACAAGTATAAGCTAGTCCATGCCGAAACTTCAAGGCATCAAGACATGAGGAAGAAGATCCAATCCAAGCTAGAAGCATTAGCTCACCCAGATTATCCGGTGTGACGAAGACTGGCTAGAATTACTGTTGAGTTGAAGACGACGGCACGTTTGCTGCACTCCACAAATAACAAAGAAGAAAACATAAAAGTAGGGGGTCAGTACAAACACAAGTACTGAGTAGGTATCATCGGCCAACTCAAAATAGAACATAGTATATATCAAGTAATATCATAAATCGACCACAATACTCAACATGTAGCAACAACAAGTACTATAATCATCAATAAGTACCACCAAGTTCATACATGAGGACTCAAGCCTCAATACCATACTCATTTGGGAATTAGATTCATTAGATTGAGTATATTAACATCTTTCAAGATTCATTAATCATATTCATCTTGTGTCGGTACGTGACACTCCGCTCCTCATATACTATCCTGGTGTCGGAACGTGACACTCCAATCCCCTAATTCTACGTGTCGGTTCGTGACACCCGATCCCCTAATTCTACGTGTTGGTTCGTGACACCCGATCCCCTAAATCTACGTGTCGGTTCGTGACACCCGATCCCCTAAATCTACGTGTCGATTAATGACACCCGATTCCCTAAATCTACGTGTCGGTTCGTGACACCTGATCCCCTAAATCTACGTGTCGGTTCGTGACACCCGCCCCACTAATCTCGTTCTATTAATTCATCAAGCCTTCTTTTATACCAAGGCATCATCAATCTCATCACTTAGTTCATCAAGCCTTCTCTTATACCAAGGCATCATCATTAACAAGAGATTAGAGTTTTCAAGATTTGGGATTCAATAGCTTCATCATGCTTATTTTAACACAATTATATAATCACATTCATGCAAGCATACAATTAAGCATATAGAAGACTTTACAATACAACCCAACACATATCATTCGCTATTAAAATTTTACTACGAATAGCATAAAAACCATAACCTACCTCCACCGAAGATTCGTGATCAAGCAAGCAATTTCCCAAGCTTTGTTTCTCTTCGTTTCTCCTCTTTTTTCGGTCGATTCTCTCTCTCTCTCTCTTTCTCTTGTTCTTTCTATTTTCTTTATTCAAGCCCTCTTTCTTTTACCCTATTTTAGCATATAATTAAGAATAAAAGATGGCAATAATAACCCACTAATTAACTTAAGGTTATCTCTTTTAACCCCCAAGTAATTAGACTTATTAACATTAACCCACTAACTTTATAATTAAAGCAGGAATAGTCAAAAACGTTAAAACAATCAAGGAAATCCGACACAGACTAGGATTACGCAGTCTGTGACGGCCCGTCGTGCCTGCGACGGTCCGTCCTGCTGCTCCGTCACAGGGTTCAGAGACTAAATTCTCTGAAGAGTCTGTGACGGTCCGTCACGCCTGTGACGGTCCGTCCTGCCATTCCGTTATGAAGTTCAGAGAGTCGATTTCAGTACCCAAATTTCAGAATTTCTAAGTGTTTTGAAACGAGACTCCCTCGACAGTCCGTCGTGCCCATGACGGTCCGTCGGGGTGTCCGTCGTCTCTGCCAGTTTTCCAGAAATAACATCTGTT
The DNA here is from genome assembly GCA_027789145.1 of Solanum arcanum. Classification (NCBI taxonomy): domain Eukaryota; kingdom Viridiplantae; phylum Streptophyta; class Magnoliopsida; order Solanales; family Solanaceae; genus Solanum; species Solanum arcanum. Next base: position 64,407,862 of record CM050933.1, read on the forward strand.
GCTCAAAACGACTAAACAGGTCGTTACAATAGATACAAATTTACCCATCGTTCGTCCTCGAACGATCATAAGAAGAAAAGAAAGGGCGAAAAGGAGTACCTGAAACTGTAAACAGGTGTGGGTATCTTTCTTCAATATCAGCCTCTTTCTCCCAAGTAGCCTCTTCAACTGGTCGATTCTTCCATTGAACTTGGATGGATGCACTCTCCCTTGACCTCAAATTGCGAACTTCTCTACCTAAAATAGCAACAGGTTCCTCCTCATAAGACAAATTCTCATCAAGCAGGACCGAATCCCAACGGATAATGTAGTTTCCATCCCCATGATATCTTTTCAACATAGACACATGGAATACCGGATGCACTCCGGACAGCCCTGGAGGCAAGGCTAACTCATAAGCCACCTCCCCTACTCGCTTAAGTACTTCAAAGGGACCAATATATCTTGTGCTTAGTTTACCTCTTTTACCAAACCGCATCACCCCTTTCATGGGCGAAACCTTCAGTAAGACTTGCTCACCCTCCATAAACTCCAAGTCTCTAACCTTTCGATCTGCATATTCTTTTTGCCTACTCTGCGCCGCTAGAAGCTTTTCTTGAATAGACTTCACTTTCTCTAATGAATCCCTCAAAAGGTCAGTACCCCAAGGTCTAACCTCCAATGCATCAAACCAACCAATGGGAGACCTACATCTCCTCCCATACAATGCTTCAAATGGGGCCATATCAATACTTGAGTGATAGCTATTGTAGGGTAAGAAGCTATCCCAATGGCCACCAAATTCTATCACACATGCACGAAGCATATCCTCCAACACTTGAATCGTTCTCTCAGACTGACCATCGGTCTGAGGATGGAACGCAGTACTAAGGTCCAACCTAGTACCCAATTCCGCATGCAATGTTTTCCAAAACTTAGAGGTAAACTGCGTACCTCTATCTGATATAATGGAGAGTGGAACCCCATGCAATCGCACCACTTCCGAGATGTAAAGTTTGGCTAACTTCTCTGCATTGTAAGTCACCTTGACCGGAATGAAGTTAGCAGACTTAGTTAACCTATCAACAATTACCCAAATAGAATCAAACTTTCCCAATGTCTTTGGAAGACCAACCACGAAATCTATTGCAATCCTTTCCCACTTCCATTCAGGAATGGGCATTCTCTGAATTGTTCCTCCGGGCCTCTGGTGTTCATACTTTACTTGTTGACAATTTAGACATTTGGCAATAAAATCAAAAATATCACACTTCATCCTACTCCCCCAAAAGTGCTGCTTTAGGTCACGGTACATCTTGGTTGCACCCGGATGTATAGAATACCTTGAACTATGAGCCTCTGTCAGAATAGTGTTGATCAAATCATCGATGCGGGGTACACATACCCTTACCTTAATCCTCAAAACACCTTCCTCATCGATTGTCGCTTCTTTAGCCTCTCCTTGCAACACTTTATCTCGGATCCGGATCAATTTCTCATCATTAAACTGCTTTCCCTTAATCTTGTCAAGGAAGGAAGATCTTGCCTCCACACAAGCCAAAAATCCTCCCTTCTCATTTACTTCTAACCTCATAAGGTCATTAGCCAGAATCTGAACCTCTCTAGCCAATGGGCGTCTAGAAACTTGCAAGTGAGCTAGACTTCCCATGCTTCCCGCCTTTCTACTTAAAGCATCTGCCACAACATTCGCTTTTCCCGGATGATACAAGATAGTGATGTCGTAGTCCTTCAGTAGTTCCATCCATCTCCTCTGTCTCAAGTTCAAATCTTTCTGAGTAAAGACATACTGAAGGCTACGATGATCCGTGTAGACCTCACACTTAACCCCATGTAAATAGTGTCTCCATTGCTTTAATGCAAACACTACCGCAGCCAATTCCAAACCATGAGTTGGATAGTTACGTTCATGCACTTTTAATTGCCTCGAAGCATAAGCAATCACATTCTTCTCTTGCATTATCACTGCACCCAAACTAGAATAGGATGCATCACAATAAACAATGAAGTTCTTACCCTCTACGGGCAAGGTAAGGATAGGTGCGGTAGTCAACAAAGTCTTAAGCTTCTGAAAGCTTTCCTCACACTCATCCGACCATACAAATGGAACATTCTGCTTAGTCAAGTTCGTCAATTGGGAAGCAATGGAAGAGAATCCCTTGACAAATCGACGGTAATAGCTAGCTAAACCAACAAAGCTCCTTATTTCTGACACATTAGTGGGTCTTACCCAATTCTTCACTGTCTCAATCTTAGAAGGATCCACCATCACTCCATCCTTAGACACCACGTGCCCCAAGAAGGACACTGAATCTAGCCAAAACTCACACTTGGAGAATTTGGCATAAAGCTTTTTCTCCCTCAACATTTCCAATACCATTCTCAAATGCTCCTCATGTTCTTTCTTACTCTTTGAGTATATTAGTATATCATCAATAAATACGATCACAAAGAGATCCAAATACGGCTTAAAAATCCCGTTCATCAAGCTCTTGAACGCAGCAGGGGCATTCGTAAGACCAAAACACATCACTACAAATTTGTAATGCCCATACCTGGTTCTAAAAGCAGTCTTTGGCACATCCGTTGCCCGTATTTTCAATTGATGATAACCGGATCTCAAGTCAATCTTAGAGAAGACACAAGCACCTTGTAACTGATCGAACAAGTCATCAATGCGAGGAAGAGGATACTTGTTCTTAATAGTTACCTTGTTCAACTGCCGGTAGTCTATGCACATCCGAAAACTTCCATCCTTCTTCTTCAAAAACAAAACCAGAGCACCCCAAGGAGATGCACTTGGTCTAATGAAGCCTTTGCTCAACAACTCTTGAAGTTGGGCCTTTAACTCTCTTAACTCCGCGGGAGCCATTCTATAAGGGGGTATAGAGATGGGGCGAGTGCCCGGTTCAAGATCAATGCAGAAGTCAATATCCCTATCTGGTGTCATACCAGGAAGATCTGCAGGGAACACATCCAAAAACTCACGGACTACCGAAACCAACTCAATCGAAGGTACTTGGGTAGTGTCATCCCTGAGGTGTGCCAAGAAAGCTAAACAGCCCTTACTAACCATTTTCTTAGCACGAAGAAAGGAGATGATACGAACCGGATTGGAAGTGTAGTCGCCCTCCCACACTAACGGATCTGTCCCAGGCTTGGCTAACGTCACAGTTTTAGCATTACAATCAAAGATTGCAAAATTTGGGGAAAGCCAAGTCATACCCAGAAATACATCAAAATCAACCATTTCTAAGATAACCAAGTCTACATAAGTGTTGCTCCCCACAAAAGTTACCAAACAAGACCTATATACCTTTTCAACTATCACAGACTCACCCACCGGACTAGAAACACGAATAGGCATGTCAAGTAATTCATAATGTAAATTAAGACCATTAGCAAATGAGGAAGATACATAAGAAAATGTGGATCCAGGATCAAACAATACAGAAGCCATGCAATCAAAAACCAAAAGATAACCGATGATGACAGCATCAGATGTCTCCGCCTCTGATCTCCCAGGAAAAGCGTAACAATGCGCCCCATTACTTGTCTGTCCGTTGCCCCTACCATGTTGTGCTGTAGTGGCTCCAGTTTTCCCATCACCGCGGCCGTTTTGGTGACCACCATTACCTCGACCACCACGTCCTCCAGAATAACGGCCTCTACCATGTCCACCTCTACCTCTAGCTATTGGGGGTCTATAACTCTGTTTTGGACAATTCCTCCTAATATGTCCAGTCTCTCCACATCCATAACACTCTCTAGAGTCAAGCATAGGTCTCTCAGAGAAGTGTTGACCGGTCTGCGGTGGACCCCCAACTACAGTTTGTAGTGAAGACTGAATTGGTCGAACTGAGTAACCTCCGGAACCCTGTCCTCTAGAGTAAGAACTATTAAACTCACCTCCCTTTCGAAACATTTTTGATGTCGATGCCATGGTGAATTCATCTGGCTTCACTCCTTCCACCTCTACCACGAAATCTACCACTTCTTGGAAGGATTTTGCCGTAGCCGCTATCTGTAAGGCTGAAATCCGCAACTCTGACCTCAACCCCTTCACAAAACGACGAATCCGCTCTTGTGGACTGAAAGAAAGTTGGGTGGCATATCTGGATAGTGCACGAAACTTAGCCTCATATGCAGTAACCGACATCCTACCTTGCTCCAGACTTAAGAATTCATCTCTTTTCCTATCCCTCAAAGTCCGCGGGATATACTTCTCCGTAAACAAGCTAGAGAATGCTGCCCAAGTCATAGGTGTTGCCTCTGTCGGTTGACACTCAACATGTGATCGCCACCACATTTTGGCGTTCCCTTGAAACTGATAAGACACAAACTCAACACCAAACCGTTCTACTATACCCATCTTGTGTAGTAGCTCATGACAATCAACCAGAAAATCGTAGGCATCCTCAGATTCAGCACCCTTGAAGACTGGAGGTTTCAATTTTAAGAACTTAATGAAAAGTTCATGCTAATCATTTGTCATTATGGGCCCCGTAGTCAGGCGAGGAAACGTGCCTATCTCCAATGAGGCATTCATGCGGGGAGCCATAGTAGCCGCATGTTGTACCTCCGGAACCAGAGGTGTTGGTGCAGAAAACACTGGAGGTGCCTGACCCTGATCAGATAACCCGCTAAGATAAGCAAGAGCCTGATTGATCATCTCTGGGGTAGGTTGGGGTGGCAATTCCTCCTTTTGCACTTGTTCTTTCTCCCCTTCCTCACCCTCTCTTACCACCTCCTCAGTCGGTTGAGGAGTCACCGCCCTAGCATCAGATGGGCTAGGTACTTGTCCTCTTCCTCTAGAGGACGTCCTCCCACGACCTCTACCACGACCTCTTGCCACTGCTCTTCCTCGAGCCACAGCCCCAGTGGCTGGCTCAGACGTTTCTTGTCTTGCCGGTGTTGGTGTTGGCGCAGTCGTTTCTCTAGTTCTAACCATTCTGCGAAATTGAGTGAAGATGGTCAGATACCAATTTGTATCACCTAGATACCAATTGGACCCAAGTAATAGCACGAAAGAAAGAATGAAAGAATGGAATTTTCCTAAAGTCTTATACCCTCTCAAAGAAAAGTAAAGGCGTCCCCCTACCGTTCCTTAAGACTCTACTAGACTCGTTCTTGTGTGATGAGACCAACGAACCTAATGCTCTGATACCAAGTTTATCACGACCCAAATCGGGTCGCGACTGGCACCCACACTTACCCTCCCATGTGAGTGAACCAACCAATCTAAACCTTAACATTTCAATATAATATCAACAGAAAGTAATGCGGAAGACTTAAACTCATTAATAAAAACCAATTCAATAACTTCTAAAATTCAACATCTATTATTCCCCAAAATCTGGAAGTCATCACCACAAGAACATCTACGATAAAATGACTAAACTAAGAGTATTCTAAAAGCTAAAACAAGTAAAAGCTAGTCATTGCCGAAACTTCAAGGCATCAAGACATGAGGAAGAAGATCCAGTCCAAGCTAGAAGCATTAGCTCACCCTGAAGATCCGGTGTGACGAAGACTGGCTGGAATTACTGTTGAGTTGAAGACGACGACACGTTTGCTGCACTCCACAAATAACAAAGAAGAAAACATAGAAGTAGGGGGTCAGTACAAACACAAGTACTGAGTAGGTATCATCGGCCAACTCAAAATAGAAAATAGTATATATCAAGTAATATCATAAATCGACCACAATACTCAACATGTAGCAACAACAAGTACTATAATCATCAATAAGTACCACGAAGTTCATACATGAGGACTCAAGCCTCAATACCATACTCATTTGGCAATTAGATTCATTAGATTGAGTATATTAACATCTTTCAAGATTCATTAACCATATTCCTCTTGTGTCGGTACGTGACACTCCGCTCCTCATATACTATCCTGGTGTCGGAACGTGACACTCCGATCCCCTAATTCTACGTGTCGGTTCGTGACACCCGATCCCCTAATTCTACGTGTCGGTTCGTGACACCCGATCCCCTAAATCTACGTGTCGGTTCATGACACCCGATCCCCTAAATCTACGTGTCGGTTCGTGACACCCGATCCCCTAAATCTATGTGTCGGTTCATGACACCCGATCCCCTAAATCTACGTGTCGGTTCGTGACACCCGCCCCACTAATCTCATTCTATTAATTCATCAACTTCTTTTATGCCAAGGCATCATCAATCTCATCACTTAGTTCATCAAGCCTTCTCTTATACCAAGGCATCATCATTAACAAGAGATTAGAGTTTTCAAGATTTGGGATTCAATAGCTTCATCATGCTTATTTTATCACCATTATATAATCACATTCATGCAAGCATACAATTAAGCATATAGAAGACTTTATAATACAACCCAACACATATCATTCGCTATTAAGAGTTTACTACGAATAGCATAAAAACCATAACCTACCTCCACCGAAGATTCGTGATCAAGCAAGCAATTTCCCAAGCTTTGTTTCTCTTCGTTTCTCCTCTTTTTTCATTCGACTCTCTCTCTCTCTCTCTCTTTCTCTTGTTCTTTCTATTTTCTTTATTCAAGCCCTCTTTCTTTTACCCTAATTTAGCATATAATTAAGAATAAAAGATGGCAATAATAACCCACTAATTAACTTAAGGTTACCTCTTTTAACCCCCAAGTAATTAGACTTATTAACATTAACCCACTAACTTTAAAATTAAAGCAGGAATAGTCAAAAATGTCCCTTAAAACAATCAAGGAAATCCGACACAGACTGGGATTACGCTGTCTGTGACGGTCGCCGTCCTGGTGATGGTCCGCCCCGCCGCTCACACAGGTTCGTAGACTAAATTCTCTGAAGAGTCTGTGACGGTCCGTCACGCCTGTGACGGTCCGTCCTGTCATTCCGTTACGAAGTTCAGAGAGTCGATTTCAGTACCCAAATTTCTGAATTTCTAAGTGTTTTGAAACGAGACTCCCTCGACGGTCCGTCGTGCCCATGACGGTCCGTCGGGGTGTCCGTCGTCTCTGCCAGTTTTCCAGAAATAACATCTGTTGCTCAAAACGACTAAATAGGTCGTTACAAATACACACCGAGATCATCATAAACATGTGGTAACATTCAATCCGGATGTTGAGCATCATCTCGAACTTTCTTTAACCAGGCAGGCAGCCTGGCGGATGCGTGATGTTGTTTTCCTTAAGGTTCCCACTAGTGCAGTCTGGAAAGTTAAGTTATTGCAAAAGTCAAATGGTTCCAAATGTCTCAACAATGAATGGAACCATTTGAAGGAAACTATGTAATTGCTATCAGTTACTTTTTACTCTTTCAATATAATATGAACTCTCATTTCTCTATTTTAATATTTGATTTAAGTGTTTCTGAGATTGAATATCTTTCTACACTAGAAAGATTTTCAATTTCGGAAGTACTTAAATCAAATATGAAAACAGAGAAATGATAGGTTCCATCATATTGAAAGCGTAAAAATTAGCCGATAGCCATTGAATAGTATTCCTTTAAATGATTCTATCCATGGTTGGGCCATTTGGGGCCATTTAGTGCCATTTGAGTTATGCATTAATTTAACTTGCCAGATTGCTTCGGTGGAAACTTCAAGGAAGATAAAATCACACAGATTATATGGAGTAAGAAATACAGGCCAGCATGAATAATGTGAAGCTGCATTAGAGAATGGTGTAAAGTCATCTGAACACAACCCCAAACTAACAAACACATTATTCCTAAATTAAAGCTAAGTGTCAATCCTAGATGGACAAAATCGATCTTTCAAGAGAATCAATTTTGACATCAATAGGATCAACTAGTGTTGGTACTTATGCTAAAAAAATACATTATTACTAAATTATCTTAATATCAATACTAGATGGACACAAATCAATCTTGCTATAAAATTAATTTTTTCATCAATAGGATCAACTAGTGTTGGTACTTATGCTAAAGAAACACATTATTCCTAAATAAATGTTTAATATCAACACTAGATGGACAAAAATTGATCTTCCAAGAAAATCATTTTTTTCATCAATAGTGTCAACTAATGTTGGTAATTATGCTTAACAAATTCTTATTGATTTGGTAAATGTATTAAAGAGCAAAGAACACCAAACACAAATAAAATCTCAATTTACTCTCAAATATTACACCTCCATACATGATAACAAAATAATGTTCTCAACAAAGTTGCTAACCTTTTTTAACATAACATGCTTTGGGAACACCAATGAACCAGGGGCACCAATAAGACTCGCTGTTACTAAAGTCAAAACACCTCGTTCTCGTCACTTGCTTATGATTCAAGTTGCAAGGTAACCACATCCTCAGACATTGGATCACTAGAGCTACATTTCATGTCTCTAATCAACTTGTGATTTTCATATCTTCCATACATCTCGCAATAGGGTCAATATGGAACCAGCTTGCTTTCTGACCATGAAAGAATTCCAAACTTTTCATCTTTGAAGTCGAAGCAGCCAAGACATAGACTCCAATAAAGTATCCTATTGAGGTAAACACAATCCCATAATAATGTGAAAAAGGCGGGATTAATTGATCAATTTCTCTAAGGGAGTTGGCTCCTAGATTTAGAATGTCAACCTTTATTTCACCAATAGAAAGCAATTTGTATTTTTTTTTTGTAATGGTATCATGTCCTAGAAACATTTAACGACAGTTTATTAGAGAGGGTAATGCCAGAGATTTGTCCTTCCATGTGCTTACATTGAGTATGTAAATAAGTTGATAGCTATAAAAACAAATAAGGCCATTCCAATTTTTCGAGTACATAATGATATCTGATCTTGTGTCTGAAGGCACGAGTTGTAAAGAAAATCTTTCTAGTTCGTGTTTTGTTAGGTTAACAAGAGGATGATGTTGATAAAGTTGGAATTGTACTGTATTAAAGTGTTCCAAGCTTTATACACACATTTGAATCGCATGAGGGACTTGGCGGGCATCCATGACAGTATATAGAATACAATATAATCTCCACATTCAACTATGGAACAAATTTTTTAGGGATTCGTTCCATGTTTATTTGGTTGTTTTGTCGAAGCTTAAAGAGAAAACAAGAAGAAATAATCTAAAATTAAGTGCTATATTACAAGGTTTCTCAGTCTTTGATATTTGTAATAAAAAAGTAAAATAACCAGCAATGTTGAAATTTTTTTTGAAATTGCAGCAAATAAAGTCAAATTTCTTGTTACGATTTGTACCATAAGAATACGTCTAATGCTAGTTATTGCATATAAGATGGAGAATTAGAGCAGAATTAGACTTTAGATCGGTAACCTATGGTACATAATAATGTTTTACACTTTTTGGTCTCTTATTTAGGTTCCGGCTCCCCTCCATTATCCCTTCTCGCCGTTTTGTCAGATGAACCTATAGATGAGAGACATGTGTCTTATTTAAAGTTTTAATGTCAAGATTATACTATATTAACAAATATCATAACCATAGTTAAGTTGATCAATTTTAAACAACTATTCTCCAAATTTTGCAAGAATCACAATATATTGCATAAAAAATTGGATATTTATTAATATGATTAATTTCATCTCATTATTTTATACATCTATTAAATTGTATGAAACTTAAGGTGAGACTCAAATAAATATTTTTTGTACTAATAAACTTTATTCTTGAAATATTATACTATGTTGAGAAACAAAAAGAAAATTATCAATGTTGGGAAACAAAATACAAAATAAAAGAACAGGAAACAAAATAAAAAGACAAAAGGTTTTAAAAATTAAACGATACAAAACTTATATTAAAGAGAAACCGTGTCTATTGAACGCTTGAAGAGAAAACATATACGTTTTTTCTATAAATAATTCTTTTATTTTTTTTTGAAATAAAAGAAAACATTGTTTTTACATACAAATATTTTCGAAGATTATTATTTATCACACTAAACATAAATGTGTCATGTTTTACAATTTAAATATTTAAATAACACTTCGCAGCACAATTTTGGCGACGAGAAGTACATTTTTGAACATTTAGTTTAGTAGCAATCTTTTAATTGGAATTAGTTTATCATGCTTTTAGCACCTGGAGATAGTTTTTATCTATTTTTTCCCTAGCTTAGAGGGACCGAGGAAATTCACTCTGAGAAATTGAAAGTGAGTCTTTGAGATTCTTCAAATTGGAGCATTGGAATGACGAATCTACACTTACCGAGTTGATGGATAATCAATTTGATAACTGTTTTTACCCTTTTATAATGTCTAGCTAAAACCCCAATTCATTAGATGTGATCATATGATTATGGACTTATTTAGTTTGTGATACTGTTAATTATTAGTTTAAAGGCCAAATACATAAACATATTCGTAAACTTGTTAGACTTTTTCTCTCAGGTACCTCAACTATGTTATTTTCCTATTGAATCATTGAATCACCCATATTTTGTTCGTTTTAAACACCGTTGGTTGATGTGGAACCATATTTTGCAAGGGGATATTGATAGAGGATACATATGTAATTCCAAAACTCATAAGTCCAATTGATAGTGAAAATGTTAGAGTATAATTGTGTTTTACTTCAAGTCATTTGAACACATTAGAAAATAAATTAGACTACAATATTGTCTTCATTCCTTCAATCAAAATCATTGCATTACAAACACAATTGAAGGAATTTATAATAGAAAAATCATATTAAAATAAGCCAATAGTGTTTAAAAGGAATAATTTATGGATGGTTCAGTGATTCAATAGAAAAATGGCGTAGTTCAGGTATCTGAACGGAAAAACCCAACATATTTAGGGATTTTTTTATGAATTCAACCTAGTCTAAATGTTATATAGAAGTGAGTTACTCAGTAATTGTGGTTTAATTTAAGAAGGGTAGTTGCAAATGCAGTTTTATGTTTGTGTTCTTAGCCTGCTCGAGATAGAGGTTTTAGAACAAAAATATTTGGCTGATTATCAGTGGGAATTGGGTTGAACTAGGTGCAGCTCGATAGAGTGAATCAAAAACCCAATCCCTCACATTCAACTCAAGAGAGCGAATGGAGTAAGGTATGGGCTGCTCTTATTTTGAACGCTTGTTGATTATCGCGAAAAATCACTTGATTCGGGGTACAATATTCGAGAGAAAGTTAACATCCCCAATATCCTAGCTTACTCATGGATATCTAGCTATTTATTCATAGTTGCAATCACTCATATGTCTATAATTACCTATAATCGATCACATGCCAAGAACCCATCTCCTTATTACTAATTCTTTATTTTTTGTGACTGTTCTTAGCTGTTAATCAAAAGTAAAAACCCCTATTTGTCATTCTTGTCACCCCTTAATTTGAATGATTTGTTTATTCAATAACTTTTATTCCTATAACTGATTTGAACATGTCCATACTTCTTAGTTGAAACTGAAACGCGTACCACTTCCTGTGCGATTCGACTCCAACTCATTTAGTTGGATCATATAATGATTAACGATTGTTAAAACTTAGAACTGGATGAAGTCTTTTTATGATGTCACCCTTTCAATAAAAATGGTTCCTATGTCGGGGAGTAGTGGTGTTTCAAATTCTTTTTTGAAGTTGAACTTTAATATTTTTAGTAATAGTTGAATCTACATAATTTTAGTTTTGGTTTTTGTGTTGTTAATTAAAAAAGAGAAAATGAGTGAATATGGTAGCAATGGCAACCAAGCAGACTGCCCTTCTTCAAAGGTGATGATTCTTAGGGATAACATCCTAAATTTCAAGCAATTGGAAGACTAGACAATCCATGAGTTATGGATGAAGTTTAACACACTAATGATTCAGTGCCCAACTCATGAAATCCCTAATAAGATGCTACTGGACTGTATCCAAAGAGGGGTGGTCTATGACGACAACCCTATACAATAGTAGCCCAACTCCTCGATCGCATGACTAAGACCAAGAAGAATAAAGCGAGGGATCATAATCTGGCCAAAATAGGGACGCTTCTAAATCTCTTGTATAAAAAGGTCATGGAATTTGAACTACTATACAATATAAGTATCGATACAGTCCTCCTCATGAATGATGAAAGACCAAGGATTATGAGGGGGAACAGATAGAAGAGATACTCACACTCATTCTCCACCAAGTCGAGAACAAGACATAGTATTGAACAAGATAAAAGATAATGTATCAATGATAAATCAGATTATTGTTTCTGATTATATTTCTATTAAGTTTTCAGAGACCCAAATGGTCATATGTTGTCTCGTACATACCCAAAATGACAAAGGGGTTTGCCTAGTGATACTATGGCAAACCCCAAGAATATATCTTAATTCTGTAAAACTTGGAGAGCCCATGGAGAAGTTTGCAAACCCAACGTTGTCCACCGTTTGGAACCCCAAATTAACTGCATGTCCTTTAACAGTCGGTGAGGTAAGTAACCACTCGGTGTGTCACTGAATGGTTTGTCCAAGGCGACTAATATAACCGAAAGTGCGTAAAATGGCCTGTTTTAAAAGGCCAAAGGTTTAAATTTTCAAACTCTTTCACATGCCCTAACTTTTAACTCTATACAATCACACCTGCAATTTAAAGTTTCATTATTTTGCGTTTTATTCCTTTTTGGTTGTCGTTCTTTTGTTCGGAGTGGAATTATTTGCCGCCTGTTTTACTTTTAAAATATATATTTGGTAAAAATAGTGGAAAAATCACTAATATTCGAAAAATCAATTAATCTTATGATTTAAGATAAATCAATTTTTCAACTTACGGAGTCGACACTTGTTTTTTGATAAAATCAAGAAAAAAATTGTATTTAATTTTCAAAAGATTTAAAACAGATAAAATTAATTAAAAAAAGGTTCGAAGTTCAAATGTACATTCCGAGAAGGTGTTAGGCCCTTAGAATAGCCGCTAACTTGCGGTTGACCGGCGATTTGACTTAAATGACCCTTTTAAAATAACTTTTCCAAAAATGAAGTGAAAATTTGTTTTATTATATACTTATCTCATTTCATTTTTTAGTTATCATTATTTCTAAAGGAAAGCATTTAGAGGAAATTATCCTAAGGGGATAACCTAAATGTTGACAAAAGTCAATAAAACAAACTAAATAAATAAAATAGTAGTAATAAAATTTATGATTATATAAATATAGGAAGAAATGGTTGTCCTGTAGAAACTAATTAAATTCAACCAAACGTTAGTCAATCGAACAAATAATAAATAAAGGAGGGAGAGGAAAGAGTATTTGAACTTGGTCTAATTACCCAAATTCATTAAATTGGGCTTTGGCTCACCTGTCCTACACTAAATTATTTAAGAACGTGGGCTTGGTCCCCTTTTCAGCAACTCAATCTTTCATGAAAAGATTTGTGGCCTTTGGGCCTATTTAATAAAAATCTTGCTTATGGGCCTTAAGCCTTTGGGCTTCCTGCTACTTTCAAATGACAGAATATACACTTAATGTGTATCAGATGTATACACCTTGTACATTGACGCATTTCATACTCCTAAAATCTGCCTTTTGACTTGAATTTTGCATTTTTTCATGTATTTTCCAGACTGCTTCAACGTATTTTGCACATATACTATTTTTACTACTCTATATTGATGTATAAATTGTGTATACCAGTGTATACAGACTATATTCTATGTACTGGGTTGCCCACTCGGCGCTCACGCGCTTGGCACAGTTTGGTCTCCACTTTGGAGGTTTACACTGGTATACACAATTTATACTGCAATATACAGTAGTAAAAATAGTACAGGTGCAAAATACGTTGAAGCTGTCTGGAAAATACAAAAAAATAAACTGAAATTCAAGTCAAAACGCGGATTTTAGGAGTACGAAATGCGTCAATGTACAGGGTGTATACATCCAATACACATTTGGTGTATATTCTGTCATTTGAAAGTTGCAGGACGCGCAAAGGCTTATGGCCCATCAAAAGAGTTTTTATTAAATAGGACGAAAGGCCACAAATCTTTCATGCAGGATTGAGTTGCTGAAAAAGGGGCCCAAGCCCACATTCTTGAATAATTTAGTGTAGGACAGGTGGGCCAAAGCCCAATTTAATGAATTTGGGTAATTAACAAAAGTTCAAATACTCTTTCCTCTCCCTCCTTTATTTATTATTTGTTGGATTGACTAACGTTTGGTTGAATTTTATTAATTTCTAAAGGACAATCATTTCTTACTATATTTATATAATCATAAATTTTTACTACTATTATTTCATTTATTTAGTTTGTTTTATTGACTTTTGTCAACATTTAGGTTATTCCCTTCAAATAATTTCCTCTAAATGCTTCTTTTTAGAAATAATGACAAATAAAAAATGAAATGAAATAAATATATAATAAAATGAATTTTCTCTTCATTTTCGGAAAAGTTATTCTAAAAGGGTCATTTTAGTCAAATTGCCGGTCAACCGCAAGTTAGAGGGCATTCCGAGGGCTAACACCTTCTCGAAATATATATTTGAACTTCGAACCTTTTTTCAATTGATTTTATCTGTTTTAAATCTTTTGAAAATTAATTATAATTTTTTTCTTGATTTTATAAAAAATCAAGTGGCGACACCGTAAGTTGAAAAATTGATTTCTCTTAAATCATAAGATTGATTGATTTTCCGAAACTTAGTCATTTTTTTACTATTTTTACCAAATATATATTTTTAAAGTAAAACAAAAATGGCGACTCCGCTAGGGATTAAATATGTTCTAACCATGAGATTTGACTATTTGACTAATTGTTTTAATTGTCAAAATGATGTTTGTGACTAATATGTTTAAATTTTCATAAAAGCTGGCATTGCATATCATGGCATATTTCCGATATATATGTATAGTATATTAAAGAACGGTTTGCGTAACCACAGTCGGACTTTTTTATACTCACCCTTTATGGAAATTAGCGACAATTTATTGGTTCGTTAGGCGTCCAATGGTTGTCGCGAGTTTCAGTCCAAATTGTCTGTTTGGGTTCCTGGTCCTTTCAAAAAGCCACTCTATTCAACTAGCGTAGAGCCGAGCCAAATCTCAAATTTAGGAGCATTTGAACTAAGATGACCCAACGCCCAAGGCGTGTTGGCCCATTAGAAGCCCACCTTGTGTCTACTGGGGTGAAAGCCAAAAACAGACAATCATGCTTACGTGTTAATTGAAGGATGTATATGCATTTTAAAAACAATTTATTGTCTATGGGGCGGGGGTTTGAGTAATTTTTGTTTGTTATTTTTGTAGGATGAATCCGACATATAAGCCTTTGAATACAAGAATGGTTACTATCCCTTATCCTTTCCTCAAAGTATGGTGGAGGTTCATGAATAACGATGATAAAATGATCGTTCGGAAACACATAGGTCACCTCCCGTCACTGTAAGAGATGAATTCTTGGCCTGGCCTTATTGGAACGATAATGAAATTCTGGGATAGTGAGAAAATGGTTTTTCGGTTCGGGGAAGTAGAGTTGACGCCAACTATGGTAGAAATTCTGATCAGCTATGAAAGTGTCTCCATGTGCAACAAAAGAAAACGACATCCAGATACAGATATCCTAAATCCCATAATATGGGATTTCGCCAAAATTAGAGAAAAGTTGTCATTGGTTAAAGCCTAGTGGATGGATAAGATCCTTGGCCCAAATATACCCTTCAGAAAACTATATCATCGGTTTGGGCGTGAAAGGGATTATGAGAAATATAATGACGAGTTCGTTTCAAAAGAAAAATGGAAAGAAAAGCGTCCCCTTGCATTTGCAATATGTTCGCTTGGAACAATGGTTTTCCCTCAAGAGCGAAAATACACTATTCATCCTAGTGTATTTATTGTCACTCATGCCATTTTGTATGGAGTGGATTACAAAACATCAACAAAGTACTACACTTTAGCGCCTATGATTCTGGCCGACATCTACAGGGCTTTAGACAAGTGTTAGAGTGGAGAACGCTTTTTTCAAGGGTGTAATCTGATACTACAATAGTGGATGATGCGACATTTAATCAAGACTCATAACCCAAAAGAACTAGATCCCCTAAGACGGTCCGACGAGCTACATAATCATGATTGGTGGTTGTATCACAGTCGTTGCAACAAGACTGGAGGAGAGAATTTTTGGTATCCGAGGCTTCAAGGGCTAAGAGAAAAAGACGTACAATGGTCAATAGATAGTTTGGTGGTAACTAAGAATATGGTGGTTCGAACTGAAAAGGTCCATTTTTTTTTGTATTTGCTGGGTTAAGAGGGACTAGACCATATGATCCCGGTCGAATTTTGAAACAACTAGGAGGACAACAAGACTTTCCCCAGATCGCAGATATGACGAAATTTGTAACTGACCACGTGAATAGGCGAGTTACATTTGCTGAAGACATGCGTAAGATGTGGGGATCTCGAAGAGTGTTGGGTGAGGTTGTACCAAATAAGTTTCATCCAGAATGTTCGAGGGAGTACAAAGAATGGTTGAAAAAGATTCTCGCTAGAACTATTGAGCCTGGTCCAAACGTTCCTCAAATTATTGCCGACGTTGGAGCCAAACATCAAGTCCGCCTTCAAAAGAAGTTTGATAGGAAAGATTTAGAGCATCAACGTCGTCACTCAAAAGATGCCAAAGTCATAGCTCGATTGAAACAAGAACTATGAAGAGCCAGACAGTGCATGGTAGAATTAGATGATAGCATGGAACAAACGATTCAATTGATAGAGGGGTTCAAACATCAAGAAGGAGCTCGATTGGCTATAGATCATCTCTAAGAGAATAGATATGCTATGTTGGAAGAGGTCAACATCGCCAAGAGGACCATACATAGTGAAAGATCAGAGGAGGCTTGAGAATTATTTACCATTCCCTGCGTGGGACTACTTTATTTGTACTTTGTTTTGTAATTTATTTTCAGAACTATTTCCCTTTTTTATGTTTATCAGACATTTCGGATGCTATTAATGTAGTATTTTGGGGATAATAAATCGGGTTTTAAAAGAATATACATCCTTCAATTCGTTAGGCCCACCCTTGGCATAAAAGGGTCACAATGTTTAGGACACGATATATGTGTGTTTAACTGCTTATGTGCTATGTTGCTATGAATGAGGATATCATAGACCCATCCTATCCCGAAATTTCTAAAAAATATACAGAAGCCACTATTACAAAATGTCCAACCAAAACTTCCAAGTCTCAAGTTTCTCACTCAAAATACACCTTCTATACCCCAAATCCTAAAACAATGTTCTATCGTCTCATGAAAGGCAAAATCACTGCTATGGACAAAGGTGAGAACATCCAGATTGAACTCAATGAAGAAAAACTACAGAGAAAGATCGAACTGATCACTCGGGAAATTCAAGAAGCCAAGGAGAAGGGCTTAGAGTCTACATAGCCACCACAATTTACGAAGCTGCAACCGTGACGTTGGATGAGGATCAGGCATCACAGATGAAAAGAAAGAAAGATGTTGAGATGGAGACAGAGAGCTTGAGAGAAAAGTTGGACACGCTTCGGTTGAAAGTGCAACAAATAGAAGCTAGGGAGGCGGTGATAGATTTGGATACCGCCGCTCTGTTAGATGAAAGTGTGTTACTTGACAAGGAATTAACAGTCCAAAGCAACCTGACGGGCGAAAAATACCCCGCCTTTGAGCGAGGAACAAGTAGTAGTGGTCCCGACTATGCTCACCCTGAAGTGACTGAGGAGGATGCAGCGAGGAAATCGTCTACAAGCCTGCATTGCTAGGTCGTCTGAAAGGAAGAAACTAATGCTGCAACAAGAAGAGAAATGAACAAAGTATCATCGTCATGTTATCTTTTAAAAATTCTACTGTTGTCTACGTTGGACTTGAATTCTCCTTGTGATATACGTTGGCAGCATTCCCAGGCCCGGTCGTTCATCTTTAAAATTTTTCATTCTCCCCTTCATGCTACGAGAAGATACAAAGATCAGATCAACATACGTTAAAAAGCACTTGCAAGAAGACCGTAACTCAATGTGATTTAGCCTTCCTGAGACAATGTCAAAACTAAAACAAGCAAACTCCTCTTTGTTTAAAAAATGTGTTTCCATCCTCACTCGTGGGTTAAAGATATCCTCAAACAAAGCAACTTATGTGTTTATATTCTCTCTGTGTGTTATTATGCAGTTTGTACTCTGAATCTGCACTGACAAATCTTCCTTTGAGTTGTTTTCCTTCTTAGGTATTTTGAAACTGATCTGTGTCGATCGAATGCTGCTAGATCATCGTTATTTCACCAGATCAAAGGTTCTACAGATTCCTTCCCTAGACAAAGCTCAGATAGAGGAATGGCAGTTATGGGAGATGACAATGAAGAAGTGAGTCTTACTGATGTTGTGGTGGCCCAACCTACCGTAGCAGAGCAGAATGAGTTGATTATGCAGTTGATGCAACTGGTTGCAGAAATGAGAGTGGAAATGCAACAGAGATAGGACCTGCCTCCGCCTGGATTTGCTCCTAATACTGCTGATGGAAGGCCTCCAATCTACTTCCCTTCCTCTAATATGGATCCAACTCAGAATCATCCTTCTACGACTGTTCATAATCCGTCGGATATAGATCTAACGACCCAAAATCCCCAATATGCTTCTGCATCCTACCAAACTCCATCACCTCTTCAAAACATCCATCCTCAAATGCCACCCCATCCTCAGAATACTCACCATCAAACTGCTCTACTGCCACAAAATAAAAACCAAAAACCAGAACAAAAATGCTTTCAATCCCCAAACATCTCATCCCCATTTGAATCAGAACACCAATCCTTAGGCCTACCCGCAGAACTACCAAACCGCCCAAAATCTTCCAAGTCCCTCTATAGTTCCACCCCTACCAAAGAGATCCACATTCCAAGTTACCGTTCTCGTCGAGCACGAAGTGCACGGTGCTGAGTTGGACCACTATGAAGAATAGGAAAAGGAATGGAGGCAAAAGGAGGATGCAAAGATCAATATAAAACAGGAAATCAAAAAGGCCATGGAAGAGCTACAGTGCATCTCTGACATCGCTTGACTCAGTTACCATGACTTGTGTATCCACCCAGATTTGGACCTTCCACAAGGGTTCAAGATTCTGAAGTTTGAAACATTCGGAGGAGTGGCCAGCCCCATGGCTCATTTGAGAGCCTATTGTGACCAGCTTGTGGGAGTTGGCAGGGATGAGGCTTTGTTGATGCTGCTTTTAAGACGAAGCCTGTGCAGGGAGGCCTTCGAATGGTTTACCTCACAATTTACCAGGCAATGGCCCAGTTGGAATGCATTGGCCAAAGATTCCATCGATCGATCTTCCTACAACGTAGAAATAGTTCCCCACCAGTATTCTCTAGAAAAAATGAAGCAAAAGCCAACTGAAAACTATAGGGTGTTCGCCTATAGGTGGATGAAGGAAGCAACAAGGGTAAGGTCGTCCATGACTGAGAAGGAGATCGTTGAAGCGTTTGTGCGGGTGCAAGAGCCAGAATACTACGATAGAATCATATTTCTAGTTAGAGCAAAGTTTGACGAGATAGTCAAGATCAGTGAGACTATCGAAGACGGTTTGAAATCGGGGAAGATAGCCCGTGTATCCGCATCACCTAGATCTTCAGGGCTGCTGAAGAAGAAAAGAGAAGAAGTTGATGTTGTTTCATATGGGGGAAGAAAAACCCCCAGAAGCTCGTCGTACCCCCAAGGTCGTTCCAGGCCTTCCCTAAAGTCCCACCAAGGTTACTACCCGAAATTCAGTCATCCCAATAACAATAATACTACCCCCACTTATCCAAACGCCCAAGTTCCGTTCTACCAAAGTCCACCCCTTAATCTCCAACATCTTTCCCCCATGTACCCAAATTACTTTCAACCTTACCAAATTCCATCTCTCTATCAGAGTATTGCTCCCAACTGTGCCAATGTACAGTCGAGCTACCGAGCACCCCCTCTTATTTATCAAGTCCAAGCTTCATGATACCAAAATCCCATTCCGAATTACCAAGCTCCATCGCCAAATTACCAAACAAATAAATCCATATCCTAGAAGCCAACCTCCCCGTCCAAATACCAGAAATTATCAGCAGGTGCCTCCCCCTCAACAAGGCGGTTATGACCCTCCCCAACCCAGATTTGAGAAGGGGCCTTCAAGGAACTTTACTGCACTCGCAGAAAGCCGAACCAAACTGTATGAGAGACTGGCCACGGCTGGATACATCCACCATGTGGGGCCCAAACCTGTGGATGTCAATTCATTGTTCTATAAGCCTGATAAGAGATGTGCTTATCATTCCAACATTGTTGGACATTATACAGAAGATTGTATCAATCTCAAGCAAAAAATTCAGGAACTGATTGATCAGGAGATATTTTCTCTCCAACCGGCGGCGCGAAATATCAACACAAACCCGTTGCCGAATCATGGAGGGGGCAATGTCAATATGATCGAGAAAGATGAAGACTGGTGTGTGTGGAACGAAGATGATTACTCCCATCGTTCACGATGATTTGGAAAGGGTTGTCTCTTCTTTTAGCGTAAAAAAAAGATAGTTTTTTATTTTGACATCTAGAAAGGTTGTTGCCTTGGTGCCATCAGAAACACTCGTCAAGTCTAAGTTTGTCATTGAAACTGTTGCGGCTCAAGGTATGACCGGGTATGGAAGGTGTTACACTCCTGACGAGCTTGCTCTCGGAGGACATAAGAAGGACCGGTCTAAGAGGCCGATAAGCGAAGGAGAAGCGGAAGAATTCTGGAGAAGGATGCAACCGAAGGATTATTCTATCATCAAACATTTAGTGAAGACTTCGGCTCATATCTCTCTATGGGCCCTGCTGATGACCTCCTAGTACCACAGGCAGGCCGTAATGAAAGCTTTCGATGATACATACGTACCTGCAGGTACAAGTAGTAATAACATGGCTGCCATGATTCATTAGGTTATTCGAGAGCATTAAATTAGCTTTTGTGATGATGAGCTGCCTGTCGAACGAAGATCACATAACAAGGCGCTGCACATCACTGTGATATGCCGTTGTCGACGTTGAGGCAACTAAGGTTTGACCTTGGGAAACTGGAGCAAAACTAGGTCAATGTGAGAGACTTTGATGAGGTTCAAAGAGACATGTTGGGAGCAGTTAATTTGACCATTCAAATGGGCCCCGCAGAGTTCAGCGCACAATTTCATGTATTGCATGTTGATAGCAGTTACAACCTTCTTTTGGGAAGGCCGTTCATCCATATGGCTAGAGCCGTCCCCTCTACTCTCCATCAAATGATGAAGCTTGTGTGGAAGAATGAAGAGTTGGTTATTCATGGCGAGGGGAGTCACCTTGGAAGGCAGGTGCTGATCATTGATGAGATTTCGCGAGGTACATAATTTACTATGGTAGAGCTGGTGAATGCCACTGGTGAAAATTTGGCCCCACATACCCCCATGCCAGCCGTATACAAAATGATAGCCATTGTGATGCTACAGAACGATTTTGAGCCAGGGTTTGGATTGGGAAGAGATCCCCAAGGAATTATTGAGACTGTTCCGGTCCTTTTTAAGGGATAAAGAAATGGTTTGGGGTATATCCCAAGAAATAACGACATGAAGATGAAGAAGAAAAATGATCAAGCGTTGGCTAAGCCGATCCCACATCAGTATCAGTCTTTTCCAATCCGGGAGTATGCCGATCCTGAAGACTTTAGGGAAGGAATCTATGACCTCTTAAAGGAGATCGATGTTGTTGCCGAGGAGGAGGTCGAGCGAGCTGGTATTCGAGATGCTGAACTAGGGGAGGTGCTGCGTAACTGGACCTTCACGCCGATCCTGATATCTCGAACTCTTCGGTAGAAAGGCGTCATTTCATGCATTAACATCGGTGGTTGTCCGGAGGAGACCTGAGACCCACCATTTCTGCATTTTTCTTAACCATTCAATTTTTTTGAATTTTTGTTGTGATGTTCGAAAAGGCAACATTGCCCCATGCAATTGCCAAAGTTTGCATAGTTTTTAAATGAAAGCCTCTTTATTTTTAACTTTATTTATTTAGTTGTTTGTTATGCCTTACATTCCTAATTTTGTCTATTTATGATTTCAATAACATAAGTTATAGACCTGTGAATGCCATGTCATGTCACGAGCTAAATGAACAAAATGAGACAGGTAACGACAAGGCTGACGATTATGAAGAAGAAACAGGGGAACTAGATTATGTCGCCGAGGAATTTTGAAAGTTCGAGAATCAGCATAAACTAAATGTTAAGGAAACGAAAACGGTGAATTTGGGAGATTTGGATTGTGTTAAAGAGGTTAAGATCAACACCCACCTAAATGAAGCTCAGAAAAAGGGGCTACTTCATTTGCTTGTCGAATATAGTCATGTGTTTGTTTAGGAAGTTGGTGACATGCAAGGGTTGAGCACCGATGTAGTATCTCATAAGCTGTCGATTAAATCGGGGTTTTATCCGGTGAAGCAAAAAACTCGAAAATTCAAGCTTGAACTGAGTTTGAAGATTAAGAAAGAGATCACCAAGTAAATAGAGTCCCGATTGGTGGAAGTGACACAATATCCAACTTGGCTAGCCAATGTTGTTCCGGTCGCCAAGAAAGACTGGAAAATTTGGATTTGTGTTGACTATAGAGATCTCAACAAAGCTATCTCGAAGGATAATTTTCCGCTGCCGAATATTTGTATTTTGATTGACAACTGTGCCAAGCAAGAGATGCAGTCAACTGTGGACAGTTATGAAGGCTATCACCAAATTTTGATGGATGACGAAGACGCGGAAAAGACTGCTTTCATTACACCTTGGGGTGTATATCACTACAGAGTGATGCCGTTCGACCTCAAGAACGTCGGTGCCACCTACATGAGAGCCATGACGATCATTTATCATGACATGATTCATAAGTAGATTGATCTCGTGAGAGTTCGGATAACTTTACGCATCTAAAGAAATTCTTTGATCGTCTGCGTCGTTACAACTTGAAGTTGAATCCCGCCAAATGCGCTTTTAGAGTTCCAGGTGGAAGATTGTTGGTATTTATAGTCAACATAAGGGGTATTGAGCTCGACCCTTTTAAGATTAAAGCGATCCAAGAGTTACCTCCACCGAAGACGAGGAAAGAGGTGATGAGTTTCTTAGGGAGGTTAAACTACATCAGTCGATTCATAGCTCAATCAACCGTGGTGTGTGAGCCTATTTTTAAGATGTTGAAGAAGGACGCCTGACAAAGTGGACTAAAGAGTGCCAGACTGCTTTTGACGCTATCAAGAACTATTTGTCCAATCCATTGTCATTGGTTCCTCCGCGAGAAGGGAGTCCTTTGTTGCTGTACTTGTATGTGTTAGATAGCGCATTCGGATGCGTTCTTGGTCAACACGACGAGACAGGAAAGAAGGAAAAATCTAGCTATTATATAAGTAAGAAGTTTACTCCATACGAGTCTCGCTACACATTTTTGGAGAGAACATGTTCTGCTTTAACGTGGCTTGCCCAGAAGTTGAGACACTATTTGTCTTCGTATACTACATACCTCATTTCTAGAATGGATCCATTGAAGTATATTTTCCAGAAAGCGATGCCGACCGGAAAGTTAGCTAAATGAAAAATGCTGTTGAGTGAGTTTGATATCGTTTATGTGACTCAGAAGGCAATAAACGAACAGTCTTTGGCTGATCATCTTGCACCCGTTGATGAAGAATATAAACCACTTAAGACGTATTTTCATGATGAAGATGTGTCATTTGTGGGTGAGGATATTTTTGAAGCATATCTAGGTTGGAGATTATTCTTTGAAGGAGCGGAAAATCGTCAAGGTAAGACATTGGAGCAGTTTTAGTGTTAAAATATGTTCAGCACTATCCCATGGCAGCTAAGCTTCAATTTAATTGGATAAACAACATGGACGAATACGAAGCTTGTATTCTTGGTTTGAAATATGCCATCAACATGAATGCTTCCGAGTTATTGGTTATTGGAGATTCAGACCTTATGATTCATCAAGTTCAAGGAGAATGGGTTGTGAATAACCCAAAGATTATACCTTACATACAGCATGTGCAGAAGTTGTGCAAAAGATTTCGTAAAATGGATCTCAGACATACTCCCAGAATACAGAATGAATTAGCTGATGCTCTGGCCACCATCGCTTCGATGGTTAAGCATCCGGATACAGATTACATTGATTCTCTTGATATACAATTGAAGAACATTCATTCCATTGTTCCCATGTTGAAGCAGAACCAAACGGTTTGCCTTGGTATTTTGATATATAGAAGTATTTGTAGTTTGGAACATATCTTGAAGATGCTACAGCCAACCAAAAGAATTCGATATGTCGTGTGGCTCTCAATTTCTTTCTAAGTGGAGATGTCCTTTATAGGAGGACTCCATATTTGGTTCTTCTAAGATGTGTTGATGCATTCCAAGCTGCGAAGCTTATTGAACAAATACATGTTAGAGTCTGTGGTACGCATATGAACGGGCGTACTTTGGCAAGAAAAATCCTACGAGTCGGGTATTTCTTGATGACTATGGAGAATGATTGTTGCAAATTTGTGCAAAAATGCCACAAATGTCAAGTGCACAATGATTTGATCAGAGTACCACCTCACGAGCTTAATGTTATGAGCTCAACTTGGCCATTTGTAGCTTGGGGTATGGATGTCATCGGTCCGATAGATCCAGCTGCTTCTAATGAACACAGATTCATTTTGGTCACCATTGATTATTTCACTAAGTGGGTGGAAGTAGCTTCTTACAAGTCAGTAACCAAGAAAATGGTGGCTGATTTTGTTCGCAACAATTTGATATGTAGATTTGGAGTGACAGAATCCATCAATACTGATAATGGGAAGAATCTCAACACTCATTTTATGAGAGAGATATGTGAGCAAGTTAAGATTACTCATCGAATGAACGGAGTTGGCATGAGATGTTACCATATGCTTTGTTGGGATACCGCACGACTGTAAGAACAAAAATTGGAGCTACTCCATATTTGCTAGTATATGGAACAGAAGCAGTTATACCTGCTGAAGTCGAGATACCGTCTTTGAGAATCATCCAAGAAGCTGAATTAAGTAACACTGAATGGGTCAGCAAGTGGATTGACCAACTAACTTTGATTGATGAGAAGAGAATGGTTGTCTTCTGTCATGGTCAATTATATAGGCAGATAATGTTTCGTGCTTTTCACAAGTGGGTAAGAGCCAGAAACTTTGAAGTTGGTCAGTTGGTTCTTAAGAGTATTTTTCCTCATCAAGACGAGTACAAAGAAAAGTTCACACCAAACTGGCAAGGTCCTTACATGGTTCATAAAGTATTATCTAGAGGTGCTTTGGTCCTGTCAGAGATGGATGGCAGCGTATGGCCAAAACCGAAAATTTGAGATTCTGTCAAGAGATACTACGTGTTAAGCTTTGGTTTGCATTTCTTTTATTTACTTGTAATCATTCTCTTTGCTTGTATTTGTCTTGCTTAAAATTTTACCCCTCTTGTAATGAACTGCATCTGACCTAAATTCTCAAGAATGAGTTATGTAGGCGGCCTATGTCAGCCTCGGTCATCCCATTTATCCCCTTTCATTATTTCTTGTAGAACTACGTTTGACCTGAATTCTCAAGAACGAGATACATAGGCGGCCTATGTTGGCCTCGGTCAGTTTTTCTTTGTAAATGTTTTTATTAACCTTTAAGGGGGGAACTACGTTAGACCTGATTCCTGCTCAATGGGATACGTAGGCGCCACAAGGGTTCGGTCATATCTCCCGTAAGATTTCTATTCCTCTTTACCATAGAAACTACGATAAATTTTTTGCGAGGGACTCAAAAATTCTCCAAAAGAGATTCTTTCTCAGCAAGTCAAGACAGAAGATATTTCGATATTTGCAACAGGGACAAAATTTTTGAGAAAATCTCATAAATTCTATGAGCTGCTCAGTTATAGTGGAAAGATAAGAAAGACACTTAACTGGGACAAAAATTTTAAGGATGACCTCAGAATTTCAGCACGGATTTATCTGCAAGTCAGGAGAGACTCTGAAAAGACCCCAGCAAATGATAAAATAGACCTCCAAGCATCAAACTTGGAAAAGTTTGTTAAGCCTGATATGACATGATTTGGCAGTGAACCTTTTAAGACACTATCTCTCGAAGATTTATTTCTCTTAAATTTTTCATTTTATGTTTCATTTGTTTTCGCATAAAATATTTTGTCTTATCTATCAAGAGTCGAGAGATCGGAAAATCAACCGTAGATAGCAAGACAAGGAGCAAACAACTTAAGAAATCAACACAGATTGGTTCGTTTTTAAAATTAACAATTTTTTTTTGTGGACGCAGGTTTATAGAGTTTTTCTCTGAAACCACCAAATTCTTCCGATGGAGAAATCCAAAGAGGAGAAAACTATCCCAAAAGCAATAGTTTTCGTAGATGCAAGAAGCATTTTATATCTCTTACGTCGAAGACTTGGGAATGTGAATTGTTTATTTCAATCAATTTCCAACAGCATGAGATTTATAAAGGACATTGTTTGTGTCATAATGTCGGGCATGATACTAGTCATTACCCGGAGAGGACCAACTAGTTTATTATCGATCTAGACGATGTATTACCTGGAAGACGTTTTACCTTTATCATCGTTGGAGGCGATATGATTATTCAAGCATCGCGAGTCAATACTCACTCTTAGCAGAAAATCATGCATCGCAAGTCAATACGCCTGCATCGCGGAAAATCTTGCATCGCAAGTCAATACGCATGCATCACGGAAAATCATATATTGAGAGCCAATATTCATGCATCGCGGAATATCATGCATTGCGAGTTAATGTCCAAGCATCACGGTAAAATCATACATCGCAAGAAACTATGCATCATGAGAAGATTCCATACCTTGCAAAATTTATGCATTACGAGAAGATTCCATGCCTCATCAATTTTTTTAATTGAGATAAGGTTTCATACCTCGTCGAAATTTATGCATCGCGAGAAGAGTTCATACCTCACAGAAATTTAAGCATCACGAGAAGATTTCATACCTCACAGAAATGTATGTATCACGAGAATATTTCATCCCTCGCAGAAGTTAATGCATCGCGAGAAGATTTCATCCGTCAAAGGAAGTTACACATCATGGGAAAATACTCATGCCCCGCAGGGAGTCATTTACTACCAGAAAAAGAAATTGTGCATCCCAAGAAAATACTTTTCAATCGGTATCAACTGCACTCTTTTATTTTGATAACAGTAAACATCATAAAGAGTATATTGACATCAACTTGAAGCATACATTGACATCAAAAGAAATATCAGTATCGCATCAGCATTTATTTGTTTCGACATCAATTCAAGAGTGCATTGAAGATTATATTGCAAAAACAAGGCATAAGCTTTATTTACTTTACATTAGACCGATCGAGTTGACGTCGAATATCGAGGATAAAATGGAGTGTCGACATGGTAAAAGACATTGTCTCCTATCCTAATTGCATTTTTAGCTGACAAATTTTTATCTCAGTCGTTGTCAATAACATTTGAAAGATTAATTCTCCAAAAACCACAGGTGCGGACGACGTCAAAAAGGACGCAGCACAACGTGTTACTCTTTCTTAGAAACTAACTGGGACACAGTCCAAAGAGAAATACCAAACTCTTAGGATGCGAGCAGAGGAGGGACTTTTACCACAATCAAACCACACCCTTATCAGAAAGCATGTGGGTTTTCCTTTGAGTTTTGTCAGTTTTGTCTCGCATCTGGAAAATTTGATCTACCGGAAGCAAGTTTCCAATCTAAGTGACAGTACGCCAAGGGTTTGGAAATTATGTCCGTATAAGTTCTTACCTATGGATGTGAGCGCACCAAATTCGTGGCTAAGAGGTTACATGTCTCCTTTTCATACTCGTTTAATTCGTTACTTATCCAAAACCAAAGGTTATCTAGCATAATAGATTCCCTTTCAACTAATCGAGTCGAACTACAAACAACCTGATTCCTGACGTATAAGGATATGTAGGCGAGCTCAATGCTGAAAACTCGGCTGTATCCAAACATTCGCTCCTAAATCCTATTCCGAGAATTTTTATTACTTCATAATCTGGTATCGAGATGACTTTTGAATTCTTTCAAAATCATAAGTTAGAACTAGCGTATCGAACTACAAGCAGCCTGAATTCTCATATAGCCTGACATATGTAGGTAACCCATTTCTAGGGTTCGGCCATAATTCCTAAAGTCCGTACCAAATACTTCCCTTAAAGATGAATGGGGTCGGTCAAAATTGGTTTGGTGAATTTCATTTTCCTAGAGTTTCTTGCATCAATCCAAGTAAACTGAGGAACAGTTGTTGACACCCAAATGTTGACCCTCTCCGATAAATTAATTGACAAGTTTCTTAATTCAAAACGACTTAAAATAATTAGATTTTCATAAAGCTTAAATTAATTTTCAAATTACATTTAATGGACCTCTTCACTTTTCATAATATATTTGGTTTACATAAATTATATGTTTGTCAATAATGTAATTTGTTTGTCCACCCATTTTGGGACATTTATACAAAATTCCCTTTTTTCAAATCCAGCCCAACTCGCCTGATTTTTAGTTCCAGAATTTGGCCTATGCATTTTTATCCAAGAGCCCACCTATCTTCAAAGCCCTGCAATCCCATTTAAGCTTCAGCCAGCCCAACTCCAAATCCTTTCAACCTAGCCCATATTTGGTTTCTTCCTCGCTACAAACTTAGAAACATCGGTGTCGATTTTGCAATCGATTTTCCTCACTCACTACCATATTAAAGCGACCCTCATTCCTTGTCACCTTCCCCTAACGTCTCCAAAGTGGAAACCCAACTGTGCCAAGCGCATGAGCGCCGAGTGGGCAACCCAGTACCCTGCACTCTTTTGTCTCCTTCCTCTTCAACCTCGCTCGTACATTTCCTACATCTGGCTCTCGTCCTTGGCTCGCGTGGATGGGTGCCACGTCAAGCTTCAAGGACAACAGATGGATTCCAGTCGTCAAGCCTCTTCAAATCTGTTTGGAACAAAGAATCATTTTAGAATATTCTCTAAATTGGAGGGGATAACATTTTGTAACTGCGACGGTTCTACCCTTTCCCCCCATTTTTAACAACCTAGTCCCCTTCCTATATAATGTTATGTTGGTTCATTGGAGCAGGATTTTTTAGTACAGAGGTTTTTTTTCTTTTGAGTTGAATTCTCTTCTTGAAACTAAAGCAGGTTCTCTGTAATTTTTTTATTTTTTGGCATAAAGGATTCAGGCAAAATATTACAGAGATTGAGTAATCACTTTGAGAAAAAGAAGCAACAGAAATAAGATCGATTTTAAGTCCCTGCCTAAGTATTCTTGTTATCTTTTGATAATTTGAGTTGGTGTTCTTTGGAGAAAGATCGTTCGCCTAGATTTCCTGGTCTTTCCTTATAATATTCCTCCCTAGATAGCATCTTTTCCCTGTTCTTCTTCTTTTTTCTTCTTCTTTCGAGTTTAATATTTTAGATATATAAGGATGTATGCAACGTCTGTTTATCGCTGGAAGATATTCATCGATGATGACTAGGTAAACATGTGTGTTTTGACCGTTTTTTGGAATAACTTGTTGTTGGGAACTAGTCGGCCTGCTCGGAGCCTTTTGTTTTGACTTCTGCCCGACGAGTTCATCTGCGGGTACCTGAGTTAGTTTTCCTTTTTCATAAAAAAAGATAATAACCAACAAAATCATAATAATAAGTAGACGGGATAAAGTAAATCTAGATGGGTTTTTTTATCGATAAAGGTTGGAGTTTGATTTCACTTTATCTGTTTATCTAGCCATGTATACCCCTTTAGTTCCCCTTGGTTTAGTTCTATGTTTGTCTTGTTGTTAAAGTGTTGGATATAAATTGAATATTAGTTCGTTTTTAGTTGGATTTAGTCGAAAGTTGCTTTTGCCGTCTCTTTGGCTTTGTCTTGTTGCTCGCTCAATCTTGAGAATGTCGTTCATCTTCGCATGCTAATATGGAGATACATAGATATATTATGTACATGAACCTTGAGTTTGTCATCATGCAAAGGGTCTTCTTCATTCTAATGAAATCATTAGCATGTTCAAGGTGTTTGTTTGTATTGTGTTTAGCTTTTTTTTTTTAGAAGTTGTTTCGTTGTCTTCTATATCTTCTATGAAGATAACTAATTTGCTGCTTGGTGTTGTTTGTAAGTTTCGACATTCAGCTTTCTTGCTTTGTTCTCATTAGTAAACCTATTAACTTGTTAATGTTGTTGTTCAAACTTATTTCGTTTTGATTTCTTCTTCTTCTCTTGACTTCTCTGACTTAGGGGTTATAATTTCTTCTTTGTTTAGAACATGTTCTTAATTGCCAATAATTTGTTTGTTGATACTAGTGTTTGTGCAACGTAATCATTGCCCCATAGACCTTGTTTACAAATCTGATTGCATTCCTTTATGTCTATTACTATCTTTTGAGTTCTCTGTAGTGCATGGAGTGTATATAGTAGTCTTTCAATATCATTAATTGGGTCTAGTTCACATGCTATTCCTCCTTATTTGTATACAGTAGGGTAGATTTTAGCTTATTACTTGAAAATGTCATTATGTGTTATCCTGATTAGTTTGGATGGATAAATCTCATACATAACTTTTTTTCTGTCTTTCTTTCTTTGTATGAACCCGCTCCGAGTCCATAATGGATTTCTTTCCGTTGCATTATCTTGTTGAGCCGTAAAGGCTCAAACCTCTACTCCCGAGTCGTGTAGCCCCTCCGAAATTGGTAACTGATGTACAAGTTGAAGAACAGGTTGAAATGCACTGCTGGAAATTAATTGCAGGGTCTTCAAAGCCTTGAAATGGGTTGTTATACCCATTTTTATACATCGATATACAGGTAAAATACGCATAGGGGGCCAAATTCGAAATACAAGCTTAGAGCAGTGAATATATACCTCTGCAAATTATTTTTCAGTTTTCGAAAGTTGAAGAACAGGTCGATATACAACTTGTATACACTGGTATACAGACGCGTTATACCACATATGAGTGTAAAACGTGAAAATGCAGGTTTAACGGTCTATAATATCAAAGTCAAGTAAAATGCAGGAACAATGAATAAACAAATACATAGAATATAGCTTGTATACACTGGTATACACAATTTATACAGCATTACACAATAGTAAAAAAATTACAGGTGCAAAATACGTTGAAGCAGTCTTAAAAATATAGAAAAAATGTGAAATTCAAGTCAAAACTCAGATTTTAGGAGTACGAATTGCGTCAATGAACAGGTTTTATACATCCGATACACATTCGGTGTATATTCTGTCATTTGAAAGTTGTAGGAAGCCCAAAGGCTTAAGGACCATCGGCAGGATTTTTATTAAATAGGCCCAAAGGCCACAAATCTTTTCATGCAGGATTGAGTTGCTGAAAATGGGCCCAAGCCCACGTTCTTGAATAATTTAGTGTAAGACAAGTGGGCCAAAGCCTAAGTCAATGAATTTGTGTAATTAGCCCAAGTTGAAATACTTTTTCCTCTCCCTCCTTTATTTATTATTTGTTGGATAAACTAACGTTTGGTTGAATTTTATTAATTTCTAAAGGACAGTAATTTCTTACAATATTTATATAATCATAATTTTTTCTACTATTATTTTATTTATTTAGTTCGTTTTATTGACTTTTGTCAACATTTAGGTTATTCCCTTAAGATAATTTCCTCTAAATGCTTCCCTTTAGAAATAATAATAAATAACAAATGAAATGAAATAAATATATAATAAAATGAATTTTCTCTTCATTATCGGAAAAGTAATTTTAAAAGGGTCATTTTAGTCAAATCGCTGGTCAACCGCAAGTTAGCGGGCATTCCGAGGGCCTAACACCTTCTTGGAATGTACATTTGAACTTCGAACCTTTTTTCAATTGATTTTATCTGTTTTAAATCCATTGAAAATTAATTATAAATTTTTTCTTGATTTTATCAAAAATCAAGTGGTGACTCCGTAAGTTGAAAATTTGATTTTTTGAAACTTAGTCATTTTTCACTATTTTTACCAAATATGTATTTAAAAGTAAAACAACATATAACATATTGCTTATTAGCAATAACATATCTCATATCATTCATCCATATTCCATGACACCTGGAATCATAGATTTGACGTTAGGAATTCCCAAAATGAGGGATTAACATATGAAACCTCAAATAGGGATCATTCTTTAGCAAACACAGAGTCTGCTTCATTCATTCATACATACTTCATTTTCATTCGTTTCTAAGTTAGTGCAAACACCTGTCATACCTAGGATGTTGTTTAAGACTTTCATCGGGTTTGATGTGCAATGACCAAGAATGACCTAGTGTCATTACTTAAGTCTAGCTCACCGCTTGATTATCCTATCCTAACACCTTTGGTATCGTTAATTTCATTGTGTGCATTACTTGAGATTGGCCTCATTCTTTCTTTGAGATCTTTAACCTTAACTGACATAGATCATGTGAGCATCATGAGATCCAGTATTTAACCCCACACCAAAAAGAGGTGGAATCACCGGCCGAAGTGAACCAAAACATGCTAGCGTATATAACGAATCGAACCCTGCGAGAACCCCATATTGGTAGTATAGGTTCAAAGACGAGGAGATATAAGGAGACTCATACCTATTTTGACGGACAATCTCATCTCATGATAATTACACGAACCACTGTCTTCCCTAAAGAAGGAATCGCTACTCATAGTTAGCCTATTGGTGCTCAGTATAAAGTCCCATTACATTCATCTCATACATCATAGAAGTTGGCTTCGAGCGTGAGGCATCATAGCTCATTAGATTATTTTTCATCTCATCATTACGTATTAAGTATGAATTGTCCTTTCACTTACATATATAGTGTGATTGATAATTTTCTCTTAATTTTCAACACTCTTTGGTGACCTCATATTTGGCGTAGGTACAACTTGTCTCACTTGCACTACCCTCATATTTTGATGCCACCCTATTCTTTTTTAACATCTTTTCATTTCATCTTTACTCATCTTTCATTATTTATTCATCGTAAAACATACGTATGCTCTCTTGGAGTTTACATTGAGGGACATTGATTCTGGACGTAGATACAACTTGTCTCATTTGTACTAGCCTATGCTAATTTAATCACTCTTTCTTTGCTTGTTCATCGTTTAGCATAAATATACTCTCTTAGTCATTTCATTTAGTGACATTGATTTTAAGCGTAGATGCAGCTTGTCTCACTTGCAGTAGCCTATATTCATAAAGTCATTCTTTCCTTTACATATTAACTGTGAATTCATTCTTAACACTTTCTTTTGGAGTATGCTTGAGATTTGACTTTATATCATTCTACACTCCCCTTATGTGAATGCTTATTTCGTCATATTCGAATTCACTTGACCTTTTTGTATGTTTCAAACTCTTACTTAAACCTCCTAGGTTCACATCATTTCATTACATACATCTTAGGTTTGCTTACTTTTAAACGTACAATGGACTTGTGGATCCATACATACAAGCCATGATGCTTCATCATAATTCGTCTGAGTGACTAATACTTACCTAAGATTTTGTGGTACAAGACTTATGCATCTTTTTGGTATGACAAGATCTTGATTTCGATCCTTAGAAGTAGCATTCATTATTTATTTGTTAACGTACGATTTATGTGGAATTGGTTAAGGGAACCCGATTTCTAATCCCTTGAGCAACACTTAATATTATATTAAACTTGGTACTTGCATTTTTAAGATTTGGGGGAACCTAGGTCGATCCCCATCACAACCATAATATTTCCTTTCTTTTCCTCTTCTCTTTTCGTTTAAGGCAATGAGGTTGTGTGATCAATCCCCCACAATCTCATTCTATTTCTCTTAATCTTTCTCTTAACTTTCTCACCTATTGAAGGGTTTGTGGGTTCAATTCCCACTCTTCACATTTATTTTTCTCCTAACTCTCTCATCCATTCAATAGGTCGTGGGTTCATTCCCCACTCTCCACATTTATTTTTTTCCTAACTCTTTCATCTATACAAGAGGTTGTGGGCTCAATCCCCAGTCTCCACATATATTTTTTTCCTTTCATTTTTCTCATGAAAATTTTATGTAGTTTACATTTGGTGAGATCTTGGGTTCAATTCCCAATGACAACACAATTTTTAAAAGTTTTTAAAACATAGCTCACTTTTTATATTTTGGGCCGAGACCAACATTTCAAGTAAGCTGGAAATCTGGTCACTTCCAATCCATCTTTCTTTAAGGTTTTTGAGTATTTCAGGTGACATTTTTCTAGCAACATTACCCTTATATGAACATCACACTTTTAACATTTTCATAAACGAAAACACAACATTTTTAACATATAAATTTTAGGTAGCAACATAGTTAATTTACATCACACCCATGCTCAAATAGTTAACTTAAAACCCTTATCTGCAATACATCTTTCATTCCTTGCATAATTTCCAAATACACATTTGACACATAATCACAACCAGAGCTAAAATTATCTACCAGAAGACATACTAACACATTCTTTGGATCTTTCAAAGGATTTAATGACAGGGGCATGCAACGGGGACAACCTTAGTTTTTCAATTGCGCTTAAATTGAACCTTAAGGGTCTCTTCGTAAAGGGACCAAGAGAGAAGAGAACCCACACCTTAATGTAGTTCAACAGTTGTTTCAATGTTGCCGATTCCCACGACATCACTGCTGAACCACCAAAATTCAAAACCCAATCCGTCAAGAAGAATGTTGTTGATTTTCGTTTTTAGCTTAGCTTTTCGTTTGAGTTTTTGTGTGTAAGTTCTTCAAGAGTGAAGAACTATTATTTTTAGTTCTTTTGTTGATGAAAAATGTGATAATAAGAGTGAGAGACGTGCGAATGAGAGGATTAGGATTAGGAGTGTTAGGTGGAGACTTAGTCAAACTAGGACTCCCTATTGTTTATTATTAATATTATTATTATTATTATTATTATTATTATTATTATTATTATTATTATTATTATTATTATTATTATTACTATTTTATTAAAAATCTGATTTTCCTTTAACTAAATCAGAAAATTAAATATCAATTTATTTAATTAATTCACTACATACAATAAGTCAATTAAATCATTGCTTCCACCAAGGCTAGAACTCGGGTGGAGCAAGATTTTTCTTAAAAGGCCAATTTCGGCCACCTCTACCCAAATTTCTCCTTAACCATATTAATTAATTAATTAATTTATTAGGGTAATTAAGATACTACCCTTAGCCTGTAAAAGACCATTTTACCCCTAGACCCTCCAAACGTAATATTACCCATTTTTAAGTCTGGTTAAGACTCATCCGGGTAAATCTTCATATTCGGGTGTCCTACATGGCTGGACCTGACCTTTCCTAGCTAAACTAATTCACCAAGTTAGTTGTCTTGGCTGTTGCAAAGGTTCAGAGGTCTGGTTCTACGGGCATCAATCCGTGTGAACCTGGTCTAATCGTAGGCATTCTTGATACATTAAGCATTACTTATCATAGTCATTTTAGGGTTGTTATAGAGGATGCGAGGTGAGCCTCGCTAATTTATGAGGAGGCCCGCCAGTAGAGGGTTATCGAGGTGGCTGCTGGGGCGTTTAGTTCCTGAGTTGCAGAGGTTGAGAGGAGCACTACTGATTATGTTTTTGTTGTTGTTGTTGAGGACACTAGTGAGGGTGTCCCTACTTCAGAGGGAGCGGGTTCCGGGAAATCATACCCGCCAACGTGTTGATCAGCGGCACTTTGCGCCTCAGGTTTGCTTCACCTAACACTCTATTTTATATAATTTATGCATTGGGATAATTGCATGTCTTTATGTTGTGGGTGGAGTAAATGTAAACGAGTGCTAGGGTGAAGTCTGAGTAGCCCAACTCACGATCCTCTATTGTGGTTTTCTTGCCTGTGTTCTTTTTTCCCAAGAGACTGGTTATTTTATTATTGAACTGGCATGTTGGTATCTTTCGTACATAGTATAGAAATTGAATCTGAAGCATGATGGCTAAACAAAATTATATCCTGATTGAAAGAAAATGCTGCAACACTAGGCATAGTTACTGATGAATGTGTGGCTCTAAGAATGACATTGAGATACACTACTACATGACCTTAAATCTAAAAACTCGAACTAGGTTTTTGATAATTTAGTATAGTAATGAGATGTCAAGTGAGTGTGAGGAAAATTTGAATATTCCACCATTGGTACTAAGCTAGAACTTGACTGGTTAATCCTACTAAAAGTAAGCCTTAATAGACAACATAGGAAAGGATCATAAACCCTTGTTCAATATAGACAATATTTAGCCTAAATAATAGAAAACCGAATAAAATTAATCCCTTCTTGATCCAAATGATTTGAGCTTAAAATAGGCCTTTCATTTTCACCCCAACTCATCCTTTTAGGGATAATGTGTTGGCCCTGGTCCCTCCTTGGACATGTGCACCCCAGCTTATGCCAAAAGCATAAGTTGAGGGTGGCTAATGCAGAAAACAACCTTGTCGTGGCCCTGACACAACTTTCTATATTGTGTACCTTGACTTATGGCATATCCATGAGTTGAGGGTGGCTATTATGAGGAATTCTCTAGAAAGTGGGGTTGAAAGAACAAAGAGAGAGAAAGAACAAAAGAAAAGTGACTCAAGAAAACTTGAAAGAAAAGTGAAATAAAACAAAATATTTGAAAATGTGAAAATACAAGCAAAAAAAGAAAAGAGTCACTTACACAAGAGAAGAAAGAAGGGAGAATAGCAAGGTGAAAGAATACAATAAAATTGAGAAATAGGGTGGAATAAAATGATGAAAAGGTAGGACGGTTAGCCGTTATGTCAAGGAGGAAAATGAGTCACTAAATAAATCAAAATGTACTATACCTTACCCTGAGCCTAATTTACAAGCCAAAACAGTCCTACCATGATCCTAAGAGTCTATTATGGTGAACTTGAAGTAGTGAAAGTAATGGCAATAAGTATAAATGAGTTGTGAGTTGTTCTGAGAGCGAGTGTTGAAAAATAATCCTTATTCTCAAACAGAAATCATTGTGTGAATAATGAGAATGTTGTTTTGAAACAAGGGCACTAGTTGTAATACCAAATCATTAGCACCTTGGTGAGAGATCATAGAGGATAGGTGTAGGTTTGTGGTGTGTTTGTGTCATGGTGTGAGCCACATGATCAAGCCTAATAGTGATAGCATGCATAAATCAATTTGAAAATAATTGGGATTGATAGCTAGATTATTGCAAAAATCTAAAATAAGGATGCTTTTGTACAAAGAGTTTGTGGTGAATCATAGTGCGTCGCTTGAGAACAAACAACGAATATAAGTTGAGGGTGTTGATGTATTGTGGTTTCACAGTACTTTCAATTCTTTTTCCTTAAGTTCAGTGTGTGTCTAAGACTTTTTGTATTGGTTTTAATGTAGTTTTCTGTTTGTTTGCAGGAAATCTGTCCAGAAGGAGAACGTGGGAGAATTGTGCTGAAAATTGTAGAAATCACGACCTACGGAGCCATCGGTGGTCCGTCGTGACCTCGACGGTCCGTAGGTGGCCACTATAATGCAAAGAAAAAGGTTTCTAAAGGAAGTTGGGGAATTCTTACTAAGTATGGTTGTACGGAGGCTCTCGAAAGACCGTCATAGCCACGACGGACCGTCCTGCACATCCCTCATTGATAACAAAAAGTATCCCCATACCCATGTTCAAAATATTCTAAGTATGGAGGAACGGAAGCCATCGATGGACCGTTGTGCACGCAACGGACCGTCATCCATGTCCGTCGATGGTAACAGAAAGTTGGTGAAGAAAGAAGCAGAAAAATAAGTAAAGTATGGAGTGACGGAGGGCCTCGACGGTCCATCGTGGCCTCGATGGTCCGGCGCTCCAGTCGTCGACTCAGATGCATTTTTGGCCAGATTTTCCTTGAATAGATTTCTTTTTTATGTTAGGACTGATCTATTGTAAATACATGTGAAAACATCATTTTTGGAGTTAGACTCTTGGGTATTTTTCAGATTTCATTTTTGTAGTTGTGATTTTTTGAAATTATTGTATTTTGTGGAAATTGTATATTATAAGCTTATTGATCAATTCAAGTAATTTTGTGGGTTTTCTTCAATATCATCAAAGTAAATGCATGAATTCTTATCAAACTAATAATAATTGTGTGATTATTAACATGGGTAACTAAATCCATATCTAGGGTTGTGGGAACCATACCTAATTAACAAGGCATAAACTAGCTAAAATAACAAATTCTAGAATAGTGTCTTGCATGTAATGATAATTTTTTGTTTAGAAGTCTGTTTAATGAGTGCACACGTTAGAATTCTCCTTGTTCCTTCTTGCCGGACCAAGGAGGTAGATAATAAGAAAATAATTATCAACGTAGATTTAGTATACACTATCTAATAGGCTAGTGTCGATTGGTGCGAAGTAATAACTAAGACATCCATCGATTATGATGCTTAATATGAGGTAAAGGTAAGGTTTAGTAAAGCATACACACGTAGTCGAACGAAGGTGCGGAGTGAAGTTTCCTAATTGCCGGACCAAGGAATTAGGGATACATAACTTACCACTTTGGATGCAAGATACTAGTAAAGGATTGTTATAGCTAGAATTACCGCGTTATGAACTTGTGAGAAAAACTTAAGCTCCAGTTAATCTTATTACTTGATAAAAAATAAATCTTTCAACCTGTCACTTATTCTTTTAGAAATACCTAAGTACATTTATTTCTTAAACCCCCCCTGTTTGTTACTTGTTGTCGAAAAGGACTTGACTTAATAGAAGTAATAGTAGGTTAAAGTTAATTAGTAATCATTTTCCTCGTGAGATCGACGCCAACCTCATAGTTGGGTTCTTTAATTGGTACGACCGCTTATACTTCTTTTCGAGAAGTAAATTTGAGAGTATCATTCAACCATGGATAACAACCATAATGTGTAAGTTCAAAACATATTTAAGTAACCAATAAAATAAACCTCTAAAGCCTATTACATAGTATCCCCAAAACATGAAAGTCAACACATCAAGGACATATAATCTTCAAATACTAAGTCTAAGAGTATTAAAGACACCACAATCAATGAATAAAATAGTTTAATACCGGAAACTCAGGACATCATGTCATGAGAAAGAGAATCCAACACGAGATTAAATGAATATCTCACCTTGTAACATGATATGCTAGAGATTGGCTAGAGTTGAGGGCGAGTCAATGTTGGTGGTACACTCTCTATACTCCATAAAATGGAAACAAAGAAAAAATACAAGTAGGGCTAAGTACGGTGCAACATATACTGAGTAGATATCATCGGCCAACCAAAAATAGAGACTAATCTACAATGAATAATAGTACAAAATCAACTATGCCACTTAGCAGGTGCGAAGCAACAGGAAACGTGAACCACGGAAAAAACACTAAAGTAAGTACGCAATCAATCACAATATCAAGAACAGATGTAAGGCTCATGCCTCTACACCACGTTCATTTGAAAAATGGGTTCTTTGAGATTGAGTACATTATGTTAATTAAATATCTTTTTCCTCTAATGTTACCATATCGAAATGTGAAATTCAGATCAAATAATATAGAGATACCCACTTTACTTATCACTATAGGAAGTCATTCCAAAGTGTTCTTGGCACGAAAGTGAAGAATAGTACAACTTTTCACCAAAAAACTTATGGCCAAATGGATGAACGATCCAAAATTTAAAGGATTTGTTGAGAACACGTGTCATTTATTTCAAGGGGGGTTGGGATTATCACCTTGCATTATTATTGTTGACTTATAATAATGTCTACCATTCTAGTATTGGTATGGCCCTCTTTAAAGATCTACATGGTAGGAGGTGTAGATCTCCTATAGGGTGGTTTGAAATCGGTGAAGTTGCCTTGATTGGACTCGAGTTAGTTCATGAGGATATGGAGAAGGTCCTACTTATTAGAGAGAGGTTGAGAACAACCTAAAGACGACAAAAGTACTATGCTGATGTGAGAAGAAGAGATTTAGTTTTGAAGTTAATGACAAGGTGTACTTAAATTCTCACCCATGAAGGGTGTGATGAGGTTTGGAAAGAAGGGGAATCTTAGTCCCCGCTATGTATGCCCATATAAAATTTTGAGGCATGTTAGTAAGGTTGATTATGAGTTATATTTTACAAATGAGTTGGCAACCATGCATCCCGTTGTCTTGTGTCTCTATGATTTAGAAGTGTGTTGTAGATATGACATCTATACTTTCCTTAGAAAAGTTGGGAGTTGATGAGAACTTTTCATTTGAGGAAGTTCTGGTAGATATTTTGGACCGAAAATTCAAGAATAAAAAAACAAGGAAATGAATTTCGTGAAGGTTCTGTGGAGGAATCAACTCGTTGAGAGTTCTACTTGGGAGGCCGAGGCGATATGAAGTCCTGATATCCTCATATTTTTCTTTCTACTCCTACTCCAGCTTGAGGTAATGAATTTTCTCTTGGATTGTTTTATAATTAGAAGTTATGCGTGTTTTATGTGTTTCCAAGATTTCCTGAATATGCATGTTCATAAAAGCTTAAGTTTTGAAAGAAATAATGTGTGATTTATTTTACTCATGATTGTTATGCATTGAGTATGAGTTGCCTGTAGACTTTATGAGATGAATTGTTGAACATGACTTGACTTGGAGTGGAGATTTACTTGTTGAACATGTGCTTTGAGTATAGATTGAATATAGGCTCCATGAGATTGTGTTGCACATACTTTTTTGTTTGGATATGATAGCTCCTCCTTGAATGTAATAAATCTAAAAATTTCATTGGTTATGATGAGTGTGGATCCAATTGAGTAGAGTATAATTGATTATAATTGAATTGATTGAATTTCATGTTTTTAGGATGAAAGTACATGTACCTATGCCTATTTCACGACTCTAATCTAGAATTGATATAATTAGGTTGATTCCATGAAGGGAAATTTTTATGGGTTTAGGATTATTTTTATGTGATTGATGTTGTATGATGTAAATTTCTTGAGAATACAACATATATTATGATCATGAGATATAGTGCTTTTTAGAGTAAAACTTATGATGTGGATTGTTTGTAATTGATGTTATTGTTGTGGAAGGGTTACTTCCCACAAGAATTCCTTAGGTATGGATGTGAAAGGATTTCTTACATGAATGATTCTAGGTTGAAAGGATTTCTCACCTGAAATGAATCTAGACTTAAAAACCATGTAATTGGTGAGGCTAGAGGTGACTACCCTCAAACTCCATATGAGATGTATATGAGGTGACTTCCCATACTCTTTAGGATTGAACATCAGGTGATCCTCATGTTTCTATTATGATGAATGGACATTGAGGCGAGTACCCATGATCCTTTTGAAATGATGTGGAGTCGAAAAAGTTTTTCATATTATGTGATTGTGGAGGCGGATACCCATGATCTTAAGGTAAGTAAAGCAAGAGGCGAATAATTACTAGACTTTGCAAGCTAGGCAAAGAGGAGAACTCACATGTCTTTAAAACTAAGTATGAATAACATGGACTATGTCAAAAAGAATGAATAGCTTTGATTGTTTCTTGATATGTTTTACATGAAGTAAGGAGGACTAGAGGTGAATGACCCAACTCTTGATTAACGATAAGTAAAGGTTGAGTGATAAGTATTCCTCCTTTATTATGATGATGATTTTTGTTCATTAACTATGGTTATGGCTTACATTTATTAACCATTATGTTTATGTTTCTTATGATAGACATGATATTTAATACATGTTTGTACTAACACATAGTTTTGCCCATATTTCTTATCAAATGTAGGGTTCAACGATATTGATTCTTACACATGTGTCTAGGATTATAGTTATTCTTGAGTGTGTTGAAAGAACTGTTGTTTGGAAAATACGGGCAAACCTATGGGTAAAATCATGCATTGTGTTCATGTTTGTGAGTGTGACTGTTGATTTTGATTCCCAAGATTTAAATTGTTGAACCATTGTGTGTGAATATGGAATCATTCTTCGTGTGAGAGAATTTGAGCACCTTTGTGGAGCTTGAACTTGCACTTTAACCAAGTGGTGTGAGCTCGAGAATCTTTGCTAATGGTGAGTCACAACTTGAATCTTTGAATGCACAAATATTCCTTTCTTGAGTAAGTTGAGTCTTTTTGTGTGCATTTATGATTGATTCTTGTGTAACACTATTTGAGAATTCCTCTTTGAAGTACAAAACATGAGTTTTACTTGGGGACAAGCAAAAGTTTAAGTTAGGGGTGTTCATGAGTTCACGATTTTGACTCATTTTGGGTTTTACTTGGATAGATTTAGTGTCCTCAAATGCTTATTTTATTCCAATAACTAATGTAAAATCCTTGACTTCTAGGTATATGATTGAAGAACAAAGAATGGACACTAATGATCAAAATAGAATAAGGTAGCTAAAAAATGAAGAAAAGAAGGTCGATTGATCGCCTAATCCAATAGGCCAGTCACCGAAAGACTATTATCTCACATAAACTTCCATTGTTCCAAGCCTTGAAGGAGAAATCAAGTCGGCGAGAAAAAGGAAAAGTGAGTGTGTATCTAAACGGTTCTGCGATGCATTGTTAGAACGCCTTAAGTTACATAACTTAAGGATAATGAAGGACAAGGCAAAAAGGCGATGGAATTGACCAAAGGAAAGATCTTTAAGCTAATCGGTGATCCCAAAATACTACGCTGGATGGTCTTTCACAACATATTTTGACGAATATAAATACATTTTTGAATGATTATTTTTTTTAGTTTCATAATATAGAATTTTTGAGTTTGAACGGATAGTATTTTTGAATGATACAATGTCTATATGTTGTATACATATAGAGGTTGTATCATCACATTACTCATTGTTTTCTGTTAGAGAATATCCCATAAAGTTTCTTTGTATTTTTGTATACCATACAATTGATTTATTATTGTATTTTTTGCATACAATTGTGTAATTGTATCTTTTGTTGTTGTCGAGTATCTTGAGTCAAAATTTAGTACCTTGTTGTTGAGTCGAGCCCAATTTTTCTAAGTTGAGTTGACTATGTCTTCCTATGTTGAGTATCTTATTATTGAGTTGAGCCCTATTTTCTCTGAGTTGAGCTGAACTATGTTCCATTGAGTTTAATTAACTGAGTTTAGAAAAGGTAAATATGCTTGTTTTCCATCAGTTCAAACTTATGGTTATGCTTTAGAATTTCCTTTACACACATGTACATTCAATTTAGTGAGTCATTTGACCTGTATCTTTTCATGATGAAGATACAGATATTGATAATCATCATTATGAGTTTCATTGAGGTCATGTGATAGTGCAGTTCGCTTTGGTGAGCCTTCATGTATTCCAAAGGACTTTACCTTTATCTTACAGGTAGTATTTTTGAGATGTCGTGGGTCTTGTCTCGATATCCTCTAGTAGTAGAGACTTCATAGATAGGCAGAGTTCAAGTTTTTCTGTATTTACTTTTATGTTGAGTATTTTACAGACTTTTAAAAAGTTCAATACTTGATTTTATTAAAATTAATTCAATTTTAAGCTTTCGTATACTCGAGTAAGTATTCGCTTGCAACTAGCCAGAATAAGGGTTGCTTGGGTACTAACAATAGCTCTTGAATGTCGGCCATGTCCAGGGTGTAGACTCAGGTTGTGAAAAATTAGTATTAGAGCACAGAGTTTAATATTCCTAGGGTATTTATGAAGACGGTCAATAGGATCTTGTTTATGGTTGTGAGGGCCCCACTTTTATAAATGAGGTACTTCAAACATTTAAGAAAAGTTTCTCTTCCTTCGTACTCTTACTTGTTCCATACAGCTATGTCATAGAGACTTATTCTAAATCTTGTGTTCTTATATCAATTCGACTACCCCTCATACTAGCGGTGATTAAAAATTAAAGCTAACTTTTATCAATGAGTTTCTCTTAGAAAAATCTTCAGGAAGTCATGAGAGTTCATAGGGGATTGAGAGAAGCATATGAGTGAGTTAAGTGTTGAGTTCGAGAAAATGCCCTCGTATTCATGTGAATCGTGCATTTCAGCTAAAGTGAAGTTGTACTCTCTTCTCTAAACCCTATTTAACTTATATCCTTATTAGGAAATATTTTTCTAGCTTGGGTTGTATATTTATCCAAAAAGGTAGCATGAGTTACTCAATTATGAGCAACAGTAGTGAAAGTGCCCAGATTTACAGAAAAATATCTAAAGTTTTAGGAATCTAAGGAAAAGAATAGTTATGGGCAGATTATGTTATTGCAATCATGCACCCCGTCAGTTATAAGTGATGAGTCCCATTTATGAGTTGAATAAGGAATAATACTGTTGTAAAGAGTTATTTATAGTCATGATGAGATCCATTATATTATAACCAATATAG
Source organism: Solanum arcanum (assembly GCA_027789145.1). Classification (NCBI taxonomy): domain Eukaryota; kingdom Viridiplantae; phylum Streptophyta; class Magnoliopsida; order Solanales; family Solanaceae; genus Solanum; species Solanum arcanum. The sequence continues at coordinate 64,452,200 of CM050933.1, forward strand.
AGTTGATGTCGATGAGCTATCGTGTTAGAGGAAACTGAATACATGTTTTTAATAAGAGAATATAGTATTCATGAAGTCATAAATATAAGCTAGGCTTATTATTTATTGGAGAGGCTCATGATGTTCAAATGTTTATAGAAACGATTACGTAATCAGGTATTATAAGTGGGAAATAGTATTCCAATTTTAAAAAGGGGATGTAGAACATCTTAGAGATTAGGCAATATGTCCATAGCTTTCAAATGTCAACTTTAGACCTAAGGGGGAGATTATAATATTTGAAATCAAGTCAAGTGTTGAGAATAAGACAGTAATGAGTTCAAAAGAGTATCAGAGATATCATTTTTAAGAAATCCTTTTAGTAGTGGGGTAATGTTACAAGGAGAAGGTTAATGATTTTTTTGTGATAATGATGGTGTGATAATTTCATATGCAGTTATAGATAATGAGGAAGAGGAGGATGAGGTTTTACTGTGATAAATAGTTAAATAAGAGCCCTTAGTTAGTCTTGAAAAGTAATGTAGAAATCTAGTTAGTATGGTAGAGATGATGAGAAAAAGAAAACTTCTTCAGGAGTTGGTTGGTAAGAGTCCATGGAGTTGTTAGAATACTAAGCTTGAATCTGGTGTTGTTAAACATGAGTTAGTGCTTGATATGAGCCCAATATTGATTTAATGGTGGTAAAAAGTAATTTTTTTGGGTTGAGACTCCCTATGGAGAGGTATAAAACCCGAACCTAAGGATTTGGGTTAAGCTAGAATATGGTAAGAGCCCATTGCTGGACTGAGGCCTTGGTAAGAGAAGTCATGTACCCTTGAGCGAACTAGGAGTTACAGTCAATGAGGTAAGGTACTAGGGAAGAAGCACTTAGTTGGAGAGTGTTTCTAAGCTTAATATTTAGCAGTCATATTACCAAGACATGTTATCATGTTCTTACATCATGCCCAAATTTCCTTTGTTACCGATGAGTTAACTTTAGAGAGAGTATGACTATGTTCACAATAACATGTTTCTTTACTTAGGTACTATGATGCTCCTAACTCTTGGTATTGAAGATTGTGTTAGTAGTAGAAATCATGAGTCTAGTGAGACTAACCCCATTTCATACCCAGTCCATCCTCCATTCAACATTGAATGATTTAAAGGGGGAAATAATGTAACCCCCCGTAGAAATTTCATGCAAAGCCTCGAACCATTCTTTGTTACTGAGTAATTTAAAGATTTCTTATGTTTTAGGGTTACTATATGTATATCCTTTAGTTCCTAAAATAACTAAATAGAATTCCTCCTAGTCATTGCTAGGTTCCTTTAAGTTTAAGTTCAACTTCAAATGACCATAACTTTTCGTACATCATGAGCTAGGAGACCCATAAGATATCATTGAAACGTATTGGAATCCTCTTCGCAACTCTGCCGAGTTACTAGTTCTCGAGTGTGTATGAAAGAGATATGCCCGTTTGAAGTCGACTGTCCAATTAAGGAAAGTTACCCAAAAATATGGGGGGTATTTTGGTCTTTTCCTTACCAAATGAGCTTAAATCTAATTTTAGTAATATTTTGGGGAAAATCTGGTTTTGTTTAGTTTTTGTAAATCCAAATACGATTAGGGTTTTATAAGAGACTTCATTCAAGTCACTCCTAAGTTTTTTTTATGTTTTTGGTCAACTTGATACGCCCATAACTTCTAGCACAAGATGTGTTGGATACCCATAAGATATCAAAAGAAAGTTCTCTGAGCACTCTACGCTACCAAGTTTCTAATTTTTAAGTTTATATGAGGGAGATATGCCCATTTGGAGTAGGGCTGTCTAATTAAGGAATTTTACCCGAATATATGAGGGTATTTTTATCCTTTCTGTACCCAATAGAATTTAAACACTTTTAGTAAGGTTTTAGGAGTCTAATCTGATTAAAAAAAGTTTTAGTTATTCCTAAAATGCTCTTAGAGTTTTTAGAGAGTACAAGAAGAGGAAAAAAGGAGAAAAGAAAGAGCGTTCAAGATTTTTGCGATTCTTTGAGGGATTTCACCAAGGATTTAATCCTAAGAGGCTTAAAAGCTTAAATAGTATTGGGTTTGTTTTCCCACAAGATGATAATGAGCTTATTTTATGAATTTCATCCATGATATTGTGTATATTGATAATCTTTTTATGTTCTTGAAGTTTTGTGCTTCGTTTTTGATAATAAAGTCCTTGTCGAATTCTTGACGTGAGAGTTGCGAATGAGTATTGTTGTTGGTAGGGTTTTGGTGTAGAATTATCTGTAAGTAGGTTAGGTTTAAGTATCCAAAAGAGTATGGAGGATATCATTCTAGTTTTGACACGGTAGGGTTGAAAAACGTTAGAGAAAAGTTTATTGGATTCGTCTAGGGACGTGGCTGGGGCAACTAACCCTGCTGGCATCCTACACCTAAAGTGAAACCTATACCTGTCTTAGTCAATTGAGGGCTAGCGTGGTGTACCATTGCTGCGCCAGGCACGTCAGGTCCCTTCCGCCTCCTTTCTTTGTTTTGTATTCGATCTTTTAAATTATGCATTTACTCTCTTATTGATTTTTACCATCCAACCTACATCTAATAATTAATAAATCCTCAATATTAAGTCACGATCCTTGAATTCATTATTTAAATTATAGAAAGAGTTAAGAGTAAAGTTAACAAAAGTCTTGGAGTTACATTGTGAATCCCTCGAGATCAACTATTGATTTAATTTCTGTAAAAGGGTTCCTTTATTCACTATTCATTCTAAACACTCTCAACTATTTCTAAAGACCTAGAAATATTTTATTACATAAATCATAACCTTGAATCATAATTCCCATTCAAGGTAGAGTTAAGACTCAAATCTTTAGAGGTCTTTCAAACATTTTGAGAAAGTCCCTTTTGAGTCTTTTTTTAGGAGTCTTATACAATTTCTAATAAATTATATCAATACTTGAGCAAGTAAGTATGAAAATAAGAGGAGGTGTATACCTGAGTTCCCATATTATTATTTAGACCCTTGAGTCGAGTCACTCATGCCCATGAATTCTGCATGAACTCCATCAGTCGAGTATTTTTTAGAGAAGTAGTAAATTCAAATTCTAAGCGTTGAGTATTGAGTTCCTAATAATTTTGGGATTATATACCTAATCATGAGTCTAACACATTTTACGCATGAAGGTTCTTGAGTTGAGTAGTTCATGCCCATATTTCCACATGAAACCTATGAGTCGAGCAACCTTGAGATGATGATATCATAGAGTCCTTTATATGAGTAGTATCACTGACTCCTTGAGTTCTGAAGTTGTTATCTTTCTAATAGGATGTTTTATGAATGGTTATTGAAAACCTTGAATTGAGTATTTCAGGTCCATAATTCAACATGAACTCTATTTTAACAAGTATTTTTACAAATTGCTTTGAAACTTGTTTTAAAAAATTGAGCATTGAATTTAAGAAGAGTAGAGCTGAGTTCATTTTATTTAAAATGATATATGTAAACTGAGTATTTCCAAGGGTAAATATTTTTACATTTAAGATGAGAGGAAACTGAGATTTTTAAAAGAGTTTTGAGCAGTTTGAGCACCGTCTCTTTCAATAGAAAGATTCTTGAGTAGTAATCTAAAAACACAGAAAGAATTATATTTTTAAACATATGAGCTAATTATATTTTGGGTGTAATATTGAGCACCGATATAAGGGAGAGTTCTAATAATTCACAATCATCATTACTCATGGAGCCAACGTGGGTAGAAAGATTCATACTTTTTAGATGATTCCTTAATTCTTTTAGCAAAGACTAGTGAATCCACTTAGTAGTAGTTTTTATACCCTTACAAAGTATATGATGTTTTGGAAGTGTGAGCTAGACATTGTATCATCAGATAGATCATAGTGATGGTTGTCAGTTAGAGAATATCTCACGGAGTTACTTTGTATTTGTATATCTTAACATAGTTATTATTGTATTTTCATACAATTGAGTGATTATTGTATTTTTGCACACAACTGAGTAATTGTCTATTGTTTTAAAAGCTTTCCAAATACTGCATCTTTATTGTTGTTGAGTATATTTATTTTGAGTTGAGTATCTTAAGTCAGAATTGAGTACCTTATTGTTAAGTTAAGCCCTATTTCTCTATTTTGAGTTGAACTATGTTTCACTTAGTTAAGTATCTTATTATTGAGTTGATCCCTATTTTCTCCGAGTTGAGTTGAACTATGTTTCATTAAGTTGAGAAGAGGCATGGATGTTTCTTTTCAATCAGTTCAAGCTTATGTTTATGATTTAGAAGTCCCTTTAGAAGCTCATACATTTCATGTACTGATTCATTTGGTCTGCAATTATGATGCAGATACATGTGTTCAGGATTATCAATAGGCGTTTTGGTGAGGTCATGTGATATTCTATTTAGCATTTGTGAACTTTCTTATATTCCAGAGAACTTCAAATTTATCTTATCGTTAGTAGTTTTTAGATTTCATGTGTCTTGTCACGATATCCTTCTGTAATAGTGCATGGAATAGTTTCCTTAATTACTTTTATTTTGAGAATTGTACAGACTTTTAGAAAGGTTGTATATTTGAGTTTATTGAAATTAATTCTGTTTTAAGCTTTTGTATTCTTGAGTTAGTCTCCCGCTTGTTGACAGTCGGGATAACGGTTCTCTTGTGGACCAACAACGATTCTCGAGTGCCAGCCATGTCTAGGGTGTAGGCTTGGATCGTGATAACTGACCATACCAATCAAATAAGAAGATATCATAAAATTCTTAAATTCAACTTATTCATACATTACTATGTTATGCAAATTTGTGTAAAAGACATCAAATATCACTTTGATAACACATATTTTGAAATTTACAAATTAGTAAAAAAAAAATTAAGAATTGAGAAGCACAAGTAAAACAAAATTCAGTTTAAGTCACTACAAAAATTGAGATCGGCGAGATGTCTATGAGAGATTTCATTTTTGCCCTTTTGAGTTAAAATAAGGAATTAGAAAAGCAAAATTTATCTAGCACAAAAAAGTAAACTGCAGCGAATTAATTTTGAGGTCTTGACATCGCGATTTTGATTTGAATTTTATAAATTTAGAGGGATTTCAGTGAGTTTAGACTACATTTATTTTAATGGAGAAACATAACTGCTTCTTCAAAAATGTACATATGCTCTTAAAATTTAAAAACTTCATTTTAACGATTAAGAAGAAAAGTCATATTTAAATTTTTTTGAATTCTTTTATGAAAATTGTATGAAATATAAAATTGTTAATTAAAATAAATGTTTTAGCAATAGTTTATTTTATCTGTAATTCATAGCAACCACCTTTTCTTTTGACATTTGGTTCGGTATACAATCAACCATATATGGTATACACTTAGCCATTCGGTATACAAACGTTTAAATGTATAAAATGCATTGTTTTTTTTGTATAAAGAGAGATACAAATACATATATTTTCGTCTAGTACACTTAAAATAATACAAATAGAGATCTTATTATACAAATTAAAATATACAAATGAACTTACACAAAACTAAACGATTTGTATGGAATTGAATGTATCTAGCGAGTTTACAAATCAAAGGTTTCATAGCAAATAAAAAATTTACTATTAAATGCAATTATGCATACTACATTTATAGAAAATATGATTTTATGATTACTATATGTGGAAGTTGCTTTTCTTTTTATGCCTTTGCTTTTAGAAGTGAAAAATCTGAGTGGGCATAATGGGCTCTTAACCATATTAAAAATAATTATTATATTATAAAAAGATATCGTTGTTTTTCTGGAAATTGAAAGGCAAACATACAAACCATCACATTATCTTTATTTTAATTTAATTAATATTCAAAATTTTAGTCTTTTCAAAAATTTAAATGTCATGATCAAAACTGTCGTGATTAGCATCCACTCTAATTTATCGATGAAAAAACTAGTTCAACAACTCAACAGAAGCAACTAAACCAAAATTAAGACCTTTAAACAACTAAAACAGTTAAATAACTCATGAATGAAGCTCTCATAATACTTCAATAATAAATGTGAAGAACTAAGGAAGGAATAACCTAGAACCCGATCAATGTACCAAAATATATAAGTTAAGATCCAAGTCTAAGCAAAGGAGGATCACAACCTCAATTAATGAACTAATCAACTAACTATAATATCTAATTTCGGAAATGACGGACATAGACGAAAGAAAATTCCATGGCAGCCTGGAAGATTTGTCCCACCCTTGAATTCGATCAGATGATCTTTAATTTCCTAAGAGAGGTATTTCAATAACCACTTGAAGATGCCATGTACTCAACAAAAATATGAGCAAGTGCAGAATCGGTACACAACCACAGTACAATGGTAGGATCACACGTCTATTCCACAAGTGCAACATAAATAAGTTAAACAACATTATAATCACATGCATGATATATCAACATCTAAAACATTATCAACAAGCTCATCAATATACAATTATTACTCATCGTTGATCCTCTCACTGAACCCAAGCCCAACAAGTTACCTTTCCGAAATGTGGCAATCTGATGTCAATGTTATGCCGCAACGTGACAACTAATCCCATATATTTATGCCAGAATGTGACAATCAATCCTAGTTAGTTATGCCGGAACGTGGCAATCGTTCCCAATCACACACAACAATCACAATCACATGTAAATAATCAAGATCATATATCTACTTCATGATTTAATGGTAATCATCATTGAACTATTTTATTTACAACAAGTGTGATAGATATTACAACATTCAGAGATATCCAAGTATCATTATGAAGTAAGAACAAACAAATATCACAAAATCATAGGATAACAACTATCACCTACCTCGAAATAAGCTTGAAATTCTACGAAACTTGATTCTTCTATTTACGGGTTCGGTCCGCTTGTTATTGGTCTACAAGCAATTAATAATATATGAGAATAAATAAAAAATTACTAATTACCCGTAGTACTGACAATTTTTACAAACCCTGGATGAACACAATGTCCCAATTCTCCAAATTAGTGTTGTTTTACCATAGATTCACAGTTAAAACCCTCTCACATCAATATTGACCCATTCTATTGCGTTTTACGGATTGAAAATTGATTTGGGGATTAAAAAGAATATCTTTAGACTCAAGAATGGTGAAAAACGAGTAGATTAATTTGCTTTTTAGTGGCGACGCCACAAGGGCCTAAAGTTCTGCTACAACAACATTTTTGAAATAGTGAGCTCTCCTCTTTCATCTATGATTTTAAGTCTCGCCTTGTCCACCACATTGATCACTATTCTCCTATAGTGACCCTGCCGCAACAGTCATAATCCCGCTATTGTGTCCCAACGCAAGACATAAAGCTTCTAGGAAGGATTTAAATTTCTGTTTTTTTTTTCACACATGCTTAACCCACTACGATTAGAAAATAACCTTTCACGCTAAGACCAATTCCTGGAGATATACTTATGAAAATTCTATTCTATAAAGTCATACGGATGCCTTAACGAGTTATCTAACTATCCATGCAATTATACACAAATGAATTACTAGATTGCTACAAGGTTTTCCTACACCTCAACTGTAACGACCTGTTTAGTCGTTTTGAGCACCTGATTTTATTTCTGGAAAAACAGGCTGAGGCGACGGACCCCACGGCGGACCGTCATGGGCACGACGGACCGTCGCAGGGTCTCGTTTCAAAACACTTAGAAAATATGAAATTTGGTACTGAAAATTGACTCTCTGAACTTCGTAACGGAATGGCAGGACGGACCGTCACAGACTTTTTAGAGAAATTGAGTCTCTGAAGTCTGTGACGGAGCGGCAGACGCAGTCGCGAGTACGACGGCCGTCACCGTAATCCCAAAGTAGGTCGGATTTCTTTACACGTTTTAAGGGACGTTTTGGACTATTCCTACTTTATTATAAAGTTAGAGGGTTAAGGATTATAAGTCTAATTACTTGGGGGTTAAAAGAGGTAACCTTAAGTTATTTAGTGGGTTATTATTGCCATCTTTTATTCTTAATTATATACTAATTAGGGTAAAAGAAAGAGGGTTTTGATAAAAGAAAAATAGAAAGAACAAGAGAGAGAGAGGGAGAATCGAACGAGGAAGAGGAGAAACACAAAGCTTTGGGAAAATTCTTGCTTGATTCAATTCTTCGGTGGAGGTAGGTTATGGTTTTCATGCTATTCGTAGTAGACTCTTAATAGCGAATGATATGTATTGGTAGTATTGTAAACCTGTCTATATGCTTAATTGTATGCTTGCATGAATATGATTATGTGATTGTGATAAAATAAGCATGATGAAACTATTGAATCCCAAATCTTGAAAAGAAACTTTAATCTACGTTATTAATGATGATGCCTTGGTATAAAAGAAGGCTTGATGAATTAAAGTAATGGGATTGATGACGCCTTGGTATAGAGAAGGCTTGATGAATTGATAGAATGAGATTAGTGGATCGGAGTGTCACGTTCCGACACATAGTATTAGTGGGACGGGTGTCACAAACCGACACGTAGTATTAGGGGATCGGGTGTCACGAACCGACACGTAGAATTAGGGGATCGGAGTGTCACGTACGGACACATATTATTAGGGGATCGGGTGTCACGAACTTACACGTAGTATGAGGGGATCGGGTGTCACTAACCGACACGTAAAATTAGGGGATCGGAGTGTCACGTACCGACACATAGTAGTAGGGGATCGGAGTGTCACGTACCGACACAAGAGGAAGAAAGATAATGAATCTTGAAAGATGATAATATACTCAACTTAATAAACTTAATTCCCAAATGAGTATGGTATTGAGGCTTGAGCCCTCATGGATGAACTTAATGGTACTTATTGATGATTATAGTACTTGTTGTTTCTACATGTTGAGTTTTATAGTTGATTTATGATATTACTTGATATATACTGTTCTCTATTTTGAGTTGGCCGATGATATCTACTCAGTACCGGTGGTTTGTACTGACCCCTACTTTTATGTTTTCTTCTTGTTATTTGTGGAGTGCAGCAAACGTTCCGTCGTCTTCAACTCAACGGTGATTCTAGCCGATCGTCGTCATCTGGGATATTCAGGGTTAGCTAATGCTTCTAGCTTGACTGGTCTTCTTCTTCAAGTCTTGATGCCTTGAACTTCCGGCATGGACTAGCTTTTACTTGTTTTTGCTTTCTTAGATACTCTTAGTTTAGTAATTTGAAGGTAGATGTTCTTGTGGTGATGACTTCCAGATTTTTGGGATGATAATAATAGTTTTGAATTGTTTTTATTAATGAGTTTAAGTCTTCCGCATTACTTTCTGTTGATATACGTTGAAATGTTAAGGGTTAGATTGGTTTGTTCACTCACATAGGAGGGTAAGTGTGGGTGCCAGTCGCGGCTCGGTTTTGGGTCGTGAGAAACTTGGTATCAGAGCATTAGGTTCGTTGGTCTCATCACACAAGAACGAGTCTAGTAGAGTCTTATGTAACGGTAGGGGGACGCCTTTACTTTAGGAAAATTCCACTCTTTCTTTCTTTCTTTCGTGCTACTACTTGAATTCAATTGGTATCTAGGCGATACAAATTGGTATCTGACCATCTTCACTCTATTTCGCAGATGGTTAGAACCAGAGCAACGACCGCGCCAACACCAACATTGGCAAGACAAGAAACATCTGAGCCAGCCACTGGGGCTGTGGCTCGAGGAAGAACAACAGCAAGAGGCCGTGGTAGAGGTCGTGGGAGGACGTTCTCTAGAGGAAGAGGACAAGTACCTAGCCCATCTGATGCTAGGGCGGTGACTCCTCCACCGACTGAGGAAGTAGTAAGAGAGGGGGAGGATGGGGTGAATGAGCAAGTACAGAATGAGGAAATTCCACCCCAACCTACCCCCAGATGATCAATCGTGTTCGACTTATCTTAGCGGGTTATCCGATCAAGGCCGACACCTCGGTGTTTTTCTGCACCAAAGACCTCAGGTTCGGAGGTACAACATGCGGCTACTATGGCTCCCCGCATGGATGCCTCATTGGAAATAGGCACGTTTCCACGTCTGACTACGGGGCCCATAATGACAAATGATCAGCATGAACTTTTCAATAAGTTCTTGAAATTGAAACCTCCAGTCTTCAAGGGTGCTGAATCTGAGGATGCTTATGATTATCTGGTTGACTGTCATGAGCTACTACACAAGATGGGTATAGTAGAACGGTTTGGTGTTGAGTTCGTGAGTTATCAGTTTCAAGGGAACGCCAAGATGTGGTGGCGATCGCATGTTGAATGTCAACCAACAGAGGCACCACCTATGACTTGGGCCTCATTCTCTAGATTGTTTATGGAGAAGTACATCCCACGGACTTTGAGGGATAGGAAGAGGGATGAGTTCTTGAGCCTAGAGCAAGGTAGGATGTCGGTCAATGCATACGAGGCTAGGTTTCGCGCACTATCCAGATATGCCACGCAACTTTGCTTCAGTCCACAAGAGCGAATTTGCCGGTTTGTGAAGGGGTTGAGGTTAGAGTTGCGGATTTCAGCCTTACAGGTAGCGGCTGCGGCAAAATCCTTCCAAGAAGTGGTAGATTTCGTTGTAGAGGTGGAAGGAGTGAAGCCCGATGACTTCACCTCGACATCGACATCAAAAAGGTTTCGAAAGGGAGGTGAGTTTAATGGTTCCTACACTAGAGGACAAGGTTCCGGAGGTTACTCAGTTAAACCAATTCAGTCTTCACTACAGACTGTAGTTGGGGGTCCACCTCAGACCGGTCAACACTTCTCTGAGACCTATGCTTGACTCTAGAGAGTGTTATGGATGTGGGGAGACTGGATATATTAGGAGGAATTGTCCCAAACAAAGTTATAGACCCCCAATAGCTAGAGGTAGAGGTGGTCATGGTAGAGGCCGTTATTCTGGAGGACGTGGTGGTTGAGGTAATGGTGGTCACCAAAACGGCAGAGGTGATGGGCAAACTGGAGCCACTACAACACAACATGGTAGGGGCAACGGAAAGACAAGTAATGGGGCCCATTGTTACGCTTTTACTGGGAGATCTGAAGCGGAGACATCAGATGCTGTCATCACAGGTAATCTTTTGATTTGTGATTGCATGGATTCTGTATTGTTTGATCATGGATCCACATTTTCTTATGTATCTTCCTCATTTGCTAATGGTCTAAATTTACATTGTGAATTACTTGATATGCCTATTCGTGTTTCTACTCCGGTGGGTGAGTCTGTGGTAGTTGAAAGGGTATATAGGTCTTGTTTGGTGAACTTTGTGGGGAGCAACACTTATGTAGACTTGGTTATTTTAGAAATGGTGGATTTTGATGTAGTTCTGGGTATGACTTGGCTTTCTCCGCAATTTGCGATCTTGGATTGTAATGCTAAAACAGTAACGTTAGCCAAGCCTGGGACACATCCGTTAGTGTGGGAGGGTGACTACACTTGTAATCCGGTGCGTATCATCTCCTTTCTTCGTGCTAAGAAAATGGTTGGTAAAGGGTGTTTAGCTTTCATGGCCCATCTCAAGGATGACACTACTCAAGTACCCTCAATTGATTCGGTTTCAGTAATCCGTGAGTTTTTGGATGTGTTCCCTGCAGATCTTCCTGGTATGCCACCAGATAGGGATATTGACTTCTTTATTGATCTTGAACCGGGTACTCGCCCCATTTCTATACCCCCTTATAGAATGGCTCCCGCAGAGTTGAGAGATTTAAAGGCCTAACTTCAAGAGTTGTTAAGCAAAGTCTTCATCAGACCAAGTGCATCTCTTTGGGGTGCTCCGGTTTTGTTTGTGAAGAAGAAGGATGGGATTTTTCGAATGTGCATAGACTACAGACAACTGAATAAGGTAACTATTAAGAACAAGTATCCCTTTCCTCGCATTGATGACTTGTTCGATCAGTTACAAGGTGCTTGTGTCTTCTCTAAGATTGACTTGAGATCCGGTTATCATCAATTGAAAATACGGGCAACGGATGTGCCAAAGACTGCTTTTCGAACGAGGTATGGGCATTACGAATTTGTGGTGATGTCTTTTGGTCTTGCGAATACCCTGCTGCGTTCATGAGCTTGATGAACGGGATTTTTAAGCCATATTTGGATCTCTTCGTGATCGTATTTATTGATGATATATTGGTATACTCAAGGAGCAATAAGGAACATGAAGAGCATTTGAGAATGGTATTGGAAATGTTGAGGGAGAAAAAGCTTTATGCCAAGTTCTCTAAGTGTGAGTTTTGGCTAGATGCAGTGTCCTTCTTAGGGCATGTAGTTTCTAAGGATGGAGTGATGGTAGATCCATCTAAGATTGAGACAGTGAAGAATTGGGTGAGACCCACTAATGTGTCAGAAATAAGAAGCTTTGTAGGGTTAGCTAGCTACTACCGCCGATTTTTCAAGGGATTCTCTTCTATTGCTTCCCAACTGACGAACTTGACTAAGCAAAATGTTCCATTTGTATGGTCGGATTAGTGTGAGTAAAGCTTTCAGAAACTCAAGACTTTGTTGACTACCACGCCTATCCTTACCTTGCCAATGGAAGGTAAGAATTTCATTGTCTATTGGATGCATCCTATTCGGGTTTGGGTGCAGTGCTAATGCAAGAAAAGAATGTGATTGCTTATGCTTCAAGACAATTGAAAGTGCATGAACGTAACTATCCAACTCATGACTTGGAATTGGCCGCGGTAGTGTTTGCATTAAAGCAATGGAGGCACTATTTATATGGAGTTAAGTGTGAGGTCTACACGGATCATCGTAGCCTTTAGTATGTCTTTACTCAGAAAGATTTGAACTTGAGACAGAGGAGATGGATGGAACTACTGAATGACTACGACATCACTATTTTGTATCATCCGGGGAAGGCGAATGTTGTGGCAGATGCTTTAAGTAGAAAGGCGGGAAGCATGGGAAGTCTAGCTCACTTGCAAGTTTCTAGACGTCCATTTGCTAGAGAGGTTCAGACTCTGGCTAACGACTTCATGAGGTTAGAAGTAAATGAGAATGGAGGATTGTTGGCTAGTGTGGAGTCAAGATCTTCTTTTCTTGACAAGATTAAGGGAAAACAGTTTGATGATGAGAAACTAAGGCGAATCCAAGATAAAGTATTGCGAGGATAGGCTAAGGAAGCACAAATCGATGAGGAAGGTGTTTTGAGAATCAAGGGAAGGGTATGTGTACCCCGCGTCGATGATTTGATCAACACTATTGTGACAGAGGCTCATAGTTCAAGGTATTCTATACATCCTGGTGCAACCAAGATGTATCGTGACCTAAAGCAACACTTTTGGTGGAGTAGAATGAAGCGCGACATCGTTGACTTTATTGCCAAATGTCCAAACTGTCAACAAGTAAAGTACGAACACCAGAGGCCCGGAGGAACACTTCAGAGAATGCCCATTCCCGAATGGAAGTGGGAGAGAATTGCAATGGATTTTGTGGTTGGTCTTCCAAAGACAATGGGTAAGCACGACTCTATTTGGGAGATTGTTGATAGGTTAACGAAATCTGCTCATTTCATTCCGGTCAAGGTGACTTACAACGCAGAGAAGTTAGCCAAACTTTACATCTCAGAGATTGTTCGATTGCATGGGGTTCCACTCTCCATTATATCAGATAGAGGTACGCAGTTTACTTCTAAGTTTTGGAAAACATTGCATGCGGAATTGGGTACTAGGTTGGACCTTACTACTGTGTTCCATCCTCAGACCGATGGTCAGTCTGAAAGGACGATTCAAGTGTTGGAGGATATGCTTCGTGCATGTGTGATAGAGTTTGGTGGCCATTGGGATAGCTTCTTACCCTTAGCGGAGTTTTCATACAATAATAGCTACCACTCAAGCATTGACATGGCTCCATTTGAAGCATTGTATGGTAGGAGATGTAGGTCACCCATTGGGTGGTTTGATGCATTTGATGTTAGACCTTGGGGCACTGATCTTTTGAGGGATTCGATAGAGAAAGTGAAGTCTATTCAAGAAAAGCTTCTAGCGGCGCAAAGTAGACAGAAAGAATATGCAGATCGAAAGGTTAGAGACTTAGAGTTCATGGAGGGTGAACAAGTCTTGTTGAAAGTTTCACCAATGAAAGGGGTGATGCGGTTTGGTAAGCGAGGTAAACTAAGCCCAAGATATATTGGTCCCTTTGAAATACTTAAGCGAGTAGGGGAGGTGGCTTATGAGTTAGCCTTGCCTCCAGGGCTGTCCGGAGTGCATCCGGTATTCCATGTGTCTATGTTGAAAAGATATCATGGGGATGGAAATTACATTATCCGTTGGGATTCAGTTTTTCTTGATGAGAACTTGTCTTATGAGGAGGAGCCTGTTGCGGTTTTAGATAGAGAAGTTCGCAAGTTGAGGTCAAGAGAGATTGCATCCATCAAGGTGCAATGGAAGAATCGACCGGTTGAAGAAGCCACTTGGGAGAAGGAGGCAGATATGCAAGAAAGATACCCACATCTGTTTAAAGATTCAGGTACTTCTATTCGCCCTTGTTTTTCTCTTTGTGATCGTTCGGGGACGAACGATGGGTAAATTGGTATCTATTGTAACGACCTATTTAGTCGTTTTGAGCAGCAGATTTTATTTCTGGAAAAACATGCTGAGGCGACGGACCCCACGATGGACCGTCATGGGCACGACGGACCGTCGCAGGGTCTCGTTTCAAAACACTTTGAAAATCTGAAATTTGGTACTGAAAATTGACTCTCTGAACTTCGTAACGGAATGGCAGGACGGACCGTCACATGTGTGACGGACCGTCACATGTGTGACGGACCGTCACATGTGTGACGGACCGTCACAGGTGTGACGGACCGTCACAGGTGTGACGGACCGTCACAGGTGTGACGGACCGTCACAGGTGTGACGGACCGTCACAGACTTTTTAGAGAAATTGAGTCTCTGAAGTCTGTGACAGAGCAGCATGACGGACCGTCGCAGGCACGACGGCCCATCACAGGCTGCGTAATCCCAGGCGAGGTCGAATTTCTTTACACGTTTTAAGGGACGTTATGGACTATTCCTACTTTATTATAAAGTTAGAGGGTTAAGGATTATAAGTCTAATTACTTGGGGGTTAAAAGAGGTAACCTTAAGTTAATTAGTAGGTTATTATTGCCATCTTTTATTCTTAATTATATACTAATTAGGGTAAAAGAAAGAGGGTTTTGATAAAAGAAAAATAGAAAGAACAAGAGAGAGAGATAGAGAGAGAGGGAGAATCGAACGAGGAAGAGGAGAAACACAAAGCTTTGGGAAAATTCTTGCTTGATTCAATTCTTCGGTGGAGGTAGGTTATGGTTTTCATGCTATTCGTAGTAGACTCTTAATAGCGAATGATATGTATTGGTAGTATTGTAAACCTGTCTATATGCTTAATTGTATGCTTGCATGAATATGATTATGTGATTGTGATAAAATAAGCATGATGAAACTATTGAATCCCAAATCTTGAAAAGAAACTTTAATCTACGTTATTAATGATGATGCCTTGGTATAAAAGAAGGCTTGATGAATTAAAGTAATGGGATTGATGACGCCTTGGTATAGAGAAGGCTTGATGAATTGATAGAATGAGATTAGTGGATCGGAGTGTCACGTTCCGACACATACTATTAGTGGGACGGGTGTCACGAACCGACACGTAGTATTAGGGGATCGGGTGTCACGAACCGACACGTAGAATTAGGGGATCGGAGTGTCACGTACCGCACATACTATTAGGGGATCGGGTGTCACGAACCGACACGTAGTATTAGGGGATCGGGTTTCACGAACCGACACGTAGAATTAGGGGATCGGAGTGTCACGTACCGACACATAGTAGTAGGGGATCGGAGTGTCACGTACCGACACAAGAGGAAGAAAGATAATGAATCTTGAAAGATGATAATATACTCAACTTAATAAACTTAATTCCCAAATGAGTATAGTATTGAGGCTTGAGCCCTCATGGATGAACTTAATGGTACTTATTGATGATTATAGTACTTGTTGTTGCTACATGTTGAGTTTTATAGTTGATTTATGATATTACTTGATATATACTGTTCTCTATTTTGAGTTGGCCGATGATATCTACTCAGTACCCGTGGTTTGTACTGACCCCTACTTTTATGTTTTCTTCTTGTTATTTGTGGAGTCAAAGAAGCGTTCCGTCGTCTTCAACTCAACAGTGATTCTAGCCACCGTCGTCATACCGGATATTCGTGGTGAGCTAATGCTTCTAGCTTGGGTGGGTGTTCTTCTTCAAGTCTTGATGCCTTGAACTTCCGGCATGGACTAGCTTTTACTTGTTTTTGCTTTCTTAGATACTCTTAGTTTAGTAATTTGAAGGTAGATGTTCTTGTGGTGATGACTTCCAGATTTTGGGGATGATAATAATAGTTTTGAATTGTTTTTATTAATGAGTTTAAGTCTTCCGCATTACTTTCTGTTGATATACGTTGAAATGTTAAGGGTTAGATTGGTTGGTTCACTCACATAGGAGGGTAAGTGTGGGTGCCAGTCGCGGCTCGGTTTTGGGTCGTGACATCAATTACTCTGATTTCATCTATATCTGGACAAGGTTGAAAAAATTCAAATACTATAAAAAAATTTCCGACCCCAATTTTCCACTATTGGTATTTCTATAACGACGAAACCCAATCGGTACATTATATTGTTAATATTTTAGTTTTATGGTCTTATAGTTATATTTCACATTATGATTTTGCGTATGTAATAATTTTCTCATGATAAATTCCAATATTGCATAATTATAAATAGTAACATGTCCAAGTAGGCAAATATGTACTTTTAAAATATACTATTAAATAGTGCATGAGGGTAAAGAGTCCTCCACAAAGTTTGATAACGTAACAATAATTTCCATCAAAGGTGAAGTATTTTTCAAAACCTTTTCGCTATATTACATGTAAGTCGCAGAACTCTTCTTCACCTTCAGCGGATGAATTATAGCCTCAACAAAGAAGAGTGCAAATATTACTATCGGATTTTTTTTAAAATATTAATTTAAGTGATAATCGACTTTAAGAATATAAGGTTACGTGCTTTTACCACATTGAGATAATTGGAATTTTTTCATCACTTCCCATAATCTTAATTACAATTCATTAAAAATACAATTGTAAACAAAGTAAAAATTAAAATATTTCAATTAAAATTATCAAAATTTAATAACTACATATATAATCTCGATGTAAATCACAAAAATTAAAACTCTGTCATACATATGAAATCAATTAAAATATGAATATCACGCTATAGATTTAACTTGTATCACGATAACTGTCCACATTCCTAAAGTTAAAAAGATAGATTTTAAGTAGTTCTTCGTTCTTCGAAAAAGTTGATTAAATAAAATATCAATATTAGTGAAGAATATTATTTCAATGACTCGCTAATTTTTATTTTTTTGGAAACGTTATCTATTTAGTAGAACGATATAATAATGTTAACAAAAAAAGTACCATATAATTATAGTGTTAATCAGTAATGTATAAATTTACAAAGTGATATGCAGTGAATACATACATACAACAATATAAAATAGACTTTTAAAATAATAAAAAAAAATTAAAGTAAAAAACATATAATCTTATTGGTTTATTGGTATTCATTCCTTTTTGACTTGAGAAATGATATTAGTCATATAAGATACTTTATTTGAAATTCTCACTTAGAGTTTCACTGCATTCATTTTGCCTCTTCTTAAGTGAATCAATTTTTTCTATCCCTCATCCATTTTATTCAACAAAATATAATAGTAATAAATAATCATTTGACCAAAAGACAATTGTAAATAATCTGTAGATAAGTTATTATTCTTGTATAATAAAACTTAAAGGAGTGTAGTTTCTTTATCCATGATCTTTTAACTCTCTAATTATTATGTGAGAATAAAATTTGAAATGGTTTTCTTCTCTCTTTTTTTTTTTTTAAAAAAGATACTTATCTTGACTATCATAAGTAGTACAAATTTTGGCCGTTTTAAAAATATACATATTCTTCTGCATCAAATTTTAAAAAAATCCACAACAGAATTGTATTTCTAGCATACCTCCTCTACACGTAAGATTCACTAATGTTTTCAAATCTTTCATAAAATTGAAAAGACAATATAAAAATCAAATTAAGAAGAAATTTAAAGGGGAAGTCTAATCTTTGCGTGTTTTCTACTCCATCAATATAGTCATCTAACACAAAATAAATATTATAAAACTTCTACTTTTATAGACATATTTGTAATTTGGACGTAAAAGCATGATAACTTTCATAAATTTAAAGTATAATATACTATCGATTAAGAATTTTCACACACAAAACATATATAAATCTCATTACGAACATTAATATGGGTAAAAGTAAATGTCAAAATCAAATAGAGACAAATAATTTTTTTTTTGAAGACGATGTGACATCTTGTCTTCAATGTTTCAATGCCACATTCTAAAGGGGAAAAAAGAATATAAAAGCGTAATAAAAGAAAAAGAATATATATAGGGTATCTAGGATTTGAAGGTCTTGGGTTTCACCTTGTTCAACTAAGATAAGCGGGTCAGTTACTTTAATTTTGAGTTACAATTGAGTTATTTATCTTTTTTTCGATCTTCATAATCAAATCGATCAAACATTCATGTTAGTACAATTTTCTTTTAGATATTCTGAGATTAGAGCTAAGACACAATTCATTTTTTATTTCTTTTTAGGAATTAGTGGCCTTATTCGCTGAAACTTTGAGGAAAAAGAATTTAAACACAAAAATTTAAGCTTGTATAAACTATCTAATAGTGTTAACTCAATATATTCATATTCCATTGACTTGATTTGTTTTTGCAAAATATGACAAAAGAGAATACAAACTTTAGTTTCAATCTAGTCATCTTACTTAGCAAGAAAGTTGGTGAAGATCGAATGAACCTTCAAATTAAAAGAACTCTAATAATAATATTCATCATTTTTAAAATTTACATTTATTAACATTATTATTTAAATATATTCGTAATAATATTAATATTATGTTCATAATTTAATTGATAAAGTATAACCACACGATAGTCATAAATAATTAGCGAATGACAAAGTAAAAGAATTTAAAAATTAATTATGGTGAATAGCAGTCAATTCGAATTAACAAAGAATACTTGTAACGAAATAAGAATGAGTGAAAGGGAAAAAAAAACTCACACATTAACTTAAAAAAAAGAGAGAAGAAAAAGCTTCAAAAAATTAATGTTGTCAACAAAGTTCGAACCTGTGCTACCCGTGTGAGAGATTTCCTATTTTGCCAATTGAACTGTTAACCATTTTATTTAGTGGGTGATAAAGAAAATATATATTCGTTTTCTAAAACATGGGTGGCACCCCCACGGGCATCCATAGAATCGCCCCGTTTTCAAAATAATTGTTCCCTACTTATTTAGATTTATGTTAAATGTTAGAACAACTGAACATGAATGATAAAAATATAAGGAATTTAAAACAAAACTCATTTGGCTTAAAGGCACGTTAATACGTTTCTTGATGATAATCAAAGTTTCTCACATGACCAAAATGAAGATTAAATAACAACTCTATCCTTCCACCAATATAAACTCAATTTATAGGACAAAATATTTTGCAAGATAAGATTTTTAACTAAATAGTATTTATCATAGGTTCACGAGTTGAAAAAAAATTAACTTCAAAAACCTATAATATAGAGTTTTAAAAGTACCTTTCAAAAATATATAACGTAGAATTAAAACAAAAATGAATGTTACAACTCACATTCATGTAATATTAACTCTTATAATCCCCCACTTGTTTCAAGAAATTTTTATCTTTGAAAAATCTAACCAATATTTTCAGACATCAATATAGATACATGCATTAATAATGGTGTCGTTTGGACTTGAACCATTAGCTAGTGAAGGCTTTCTAAATCATTGACTACTTAATGAATGAATCTTGAACTAAGAGGTTCATTGAATGAAATAGAAAAATTACTCACGCATATCACTTTGTTCCGGTTAAAATCGAAATCCTTTGACACCTTACTACTATGTGTCCTGAATCCTTTTATTCAAGTTCTTAAAGATTTACCTATTAGAATCATATTGAAGTGAACTCCACTTTGGATTTAGCGCGGTGAATTCTTCAAGAGTACCTTTGCGTACTCTAACCAAATAGTCTATTAACTTATTAAGAGATATTAATCTCATCCTACATTACAAAAAATTATTGGTAAATCTATCAAGAGTTTTGCTACACACTACATTCGAAATTGACTTATACACTTATTAAGGGAACATAACATCATCCTTCTCTTTAGTAGGAATATCGAAAAAAATTATGAAGAGTTTTCTTACTAACTACAACCGAGACCGGTTTTAGAAATTTATTAAGAGAAAAATATCTCAATCATGCACATCTACTTATTTCATTTTATTTTGAAAATGGAAATTTTATTGATGTTCTTCAAAATTGTAACCATTACACCCCGCTGTTTTAAAGAACTAGAACTCGAAATAAACAATTTTTGGAAATTATCAAATTTTGCGATTTTGACAAGTTAAGCTAAGTACAAATTTTGGGTCAACTTCAAACGACTAGAACTCCTAAAACAGTATGAGTAAGGTGGGATACAACATACAATAATAAATTTCCCGTCCTGACATTATATCAATATTTTCAGTAGTTAGAATTATTAGTGGTCTTGTCCTGACATTCCTCATGGTTTTAGAGGCTTCATAGAAAGTTAGTTATAGTCCTTTATTCCTTCCATTTTAAATTGTTTATGTTAATATTTAGGTGTACACTTCTGCTAAGTCAAATATTTATGTTTAAACATTCTAAGTTATTTTGAGATAGTTGAGTAGTGTTTAATGTAATTTGTTTTATAATACTTAAGCTCTTTTGCCAAGAGTCTATCCAGGCCAAGGATTAGCTTGCGGCAACAATGGATCTGGAGTGTTAGTTCTACCCTGGGTGTAGGCTCGGGGCGTGTCAAACATCGTATTAGAGTAAAAAACTCAAGAGTCCTAGGGTGTCTATGAAAGCATGTCTATAGAGTCTTAGTTATCAATGTGAAGCACATGACATCTATAATATGAGGCTGCAATATTTAGGAACTATCTCACTTCATTCATACATATTTCGTACGATGGAGTGTATCTCTGTAAAACTTTCTTTCTGACACATGCTTGTGCATGCTTTTCAGATCATGCCTCCACGAAATGCTGTAAGAGGTTGCCTTTCTACAAGAAATGTTGAGGAACAAAGGAACCTAATGCACCCCTAAGGGGAGTCTCTAATGCTGAATTTCGTGAGGACATCTTGATATTGATCTAAGTTGTGACAAACCAAGCGGGCCAACAAAGAGAGAATCATCAGGAAGTGGTTGATACTTTTAGGGTCCATGAGTTATTAAGGATGAATCCTCCAAGCTTCACTTGTTCAAGTGTCATTTAGGACCCGAAAAACATTTTTGAAGAGCTTTAGATGATTTTTGAGATTATGTATGTTGCTGATGTTGAACGAGTGCAATTAGCAGCATATCAACTGAAGAGTGTTTCAAGAATACTGTTTGACTAATGGAAAAAGAATAGGGTTGAGGATGCACTAATAGCGAGTTGTGCTGTTTTTGAGAGTGCCTTGCTGGGGAGTTTCTTTCCCCGTGAGTTAAGGGAGGCAAAGGTAAGAGAATTCCTAAATCTTAAGCAGGATTGTATGAGTGTTCATGAGTACAGTCTAATGTTCACCTAACTCACTCGCAACGCTCCAGGGATCGTTGCTGATATGAGGAGCAGGATGAGTTTGTTCATTGCTGTTTTTTATCTTTTGTCAAGCAAGGAAGGCAAGGTAACTATGCTGATAAGGGATATGGATATAGCAAGGCTGATGATCCATGTGCAAAGGATTGAGGCTGACAAGCTGAGGGATAGAGAAGAGTTAAAAAAAAAGAAGGTTAAGCTATCAGGGAACATGTTCGGGATGTAAAAGAGTAAGGCTGATGATCCATGTGCAAAAGAAACCTCAACATAGTGTTGATCAAGGAGGTAATGGGATTCTTGCATGCACTAATTGTGGTAGGATGCACTCAGAGGTGTGACGTTATGGCTATACTGGTTTTTTTAAGTGTGGTCAGAATAGTCTCCAAATGGGATAGTGAACTAAGAACAAACAATAAACAGGCAAGTAGGAGTAATAGAGCTTAATCTTCTTCAGTTCCTCCACCAGACAATGCTGCACCTAGAGGAGCTACTTTAGGGTATGGCAGAGGATAAAACCATCTTTGTGCTATTACTAGACACTAAGAGCAAGAGAATTCACCATATGTTTTCATTAGTAAGATCAAAGTGTTTACTTTTGATGTTTATGCTTTGCTGTATTAGAAGAAAGTTTATATTTTGTGACTCCGTATATTGCAATTATTTTTAATGGTCTTTCTAATCAGCTTCTTAAGTCGTTCAGTGTTTCTACACATGTTACTTAGTCTATTCTATATGAGAGAGTGTATCGTGATTGTACCATTTTCGTCTAACACAAAATCATAATGACTACTTTAATTTAATTAGATATGATAGATTTTTGTATCATTGTAGGAATGGATTGGCTCCACGCTTTCTATGCATCAGTCGATTGTGGAACTTTACTAGTCAAGTTCCAGTTTCCTAATGAGCAAGTTATATAGTGGAAGACTAATTCAACAATGCCTAAGGGTCGTTTTATTTCATACCTTCAGGTCAGAAAGTTACTTTCCAAGGGTTGTCGCTATAACTTAGTTTGAGTTAATGACTGTAGTGTTGTGACACCTCCTATTCAATTAGTTTCAATTTTAGTGACTTTCCAAAAGTGTTTCTAGATGATATTCCCGGAGTGCCTCCTAAGAGAGAACTAGACTTTGGTATAGATATTATTCCCGTTACTCATCCTATCTCTATTCTACTATATAAAATAGATCTAGCAGGGTTGAAAGTGTTAAAAGAGCAGTTGAAAAATCTCCTTGAGAAAGGTTTTATTCGACCAAGTGTCTCACCTAGGGGCTATTCCTATATTATTTGTGACAGAGAAATATAGTTATCTTAGAATGTATATAAATTACCATCAGTTGAATAAAGTTATTTTCTTGAATAAGTATCGTTTTCGAAGAATTGATGATCTTTTTGATCAGCGTGAGGGTGCTACTTGTTGTTCTTATATAAACCTCAGATCTAGCTACCATCAATTGAAAGTAAGAGAAAGCGATATCCTAAGACAACTTTCTGGACCTTGTATGGTTACTTTGAGATCTTAGTTATGTCCGTATGTTTGAACAATGCTCCTGCAACATTCATGAACCTTATGAAAAAAGTATTAAAGAATTATTAGGATTTGTTCGTTATCATTTTCATTGATGAAATTCTAATCAATTGGAGGAATGAGGAAGATCATGCTAGTCATCTCATAGTTCTCCAAACTCCGGAGGATAAGGATGTGTATGTTAAGTTTTCTAAGAGTGAATTTTTGCTTGAGTTTGTGGTATTCTTAGGCCATATTGTTTCTGGTTATTGAATTATAGTTGATACTAAGAAAATAAAGGCAACACAGAATTGGCCTAAACCACATCTCCATATGATATTAGGAGCTTCTTGGGATTGGCTGGCTATTATAGAAGGTTCTTCAAGGGATTTTCATCATTTTCATCTCCTTTGACTATGTTAACTCAGAAAATAGTAAAGTTTCAATGGTTTGAAACTTGTAAGAAAAGCTTTTCAGAATTGAGAAACAGTTTACTACTTCCCTAGTACTGACCTTATTACAGGATACACAAGGTTTTGTAGCATATTTTGAATCTTCCAGAGTTGGATTGGGCTGTGTGTTAATGCTGAATGACAACGTTATAGCGTATGCCTCCAGAAATCTTAAGGTTCACAAGTAGACTACCCTACCCATGATTGGAGTTGGTTGCCATAGTATTTGCTTTAAAATAGGACGTCATTATCTTTATGGTGTTCATGTAGATGTGTTTACCGATCGTAAGAAACTTCAGTATAGAAAGAGCTGAATCTCAGATAGAGAAGGTGGTAAGAGTTACTCAAGGATTGACATGAGTTTTGTTCATCACCTAGGTAAGTCTAATGTTGTTGTTTATGCCTTGAGTAGATTGTCAATGCGTAGTACCGCCCATTTTGAGGAATCAATGAAATGTTAGCAAAAGAGGTTCATAGACTTCCACGATTAGGAGTGTGATGAAGGGATTCCATGAAGGAAGAATAGTGGTGATGAATCAGGATGAATCATCATTAGTGTCTTAAGTTTAAACACAAACAAGACCATGAACCTATTTTACTTTAATTGAAGACAAATGTTCATAAGCAAAAAGTGATGGCATTGGAACAAGGTTAGAGAGGGAGTATTGATATACCAAGAGAGATTGTATGAGCAAATGGTGGATGAACTTCAAGAGACGATTATGGAGAAAGCTCATATCTCTACATATTCTATCCATCCGGGTTCCACACAGATATATCGTGATATGTGAGAAGTTTATTGGTGGACTAGTTTGATGATTCACATTACAGAGTTTGTTGCTAAGTGTTCAAATTGACAACAAGTTAAGGTAGAGAACTAGAGGCCCGATGGTATGTCTCAAAATATAGATATTCTATAATGGAAGTGGGATATGATCAGTACGGATCATCATATGGTTACTATGTTTTGTTAGACATCATGATTCCATTTGGGTAATTATAGATCACATGACTAAATTAGCCCACTTTTTGCAGGTTAAGACTACCCATGGTGTAAAGGATTAGGATAAGTTGTATATTCAATAGGTATTCAGACTTCATGGAGTATCTATTATTTGATACAGAGGTGCCTAATTTATTGCACAATTTTTACGTCATTCCATAAAGGTTTGGGTTCGAAAGTGAACTTGAGTACTTCTTTTCATCATCTGGCTGATTGTCAAGTAAAGTGCACTCTTTAGACTTAAAAAGATATGTTGAGAGCTTGCGTGATTGATTTCAAGGGAAATTGGGATGATCACCTATCTCTCATTGAGTTTTCTTGTGACAATAGTCACCACTCTAGCATCCAAATTGTTATGTATGAGGCTCTTTATGGGAGAATATGCAGATATCATATTGGATGATTTGAAGTTGGTGAATTCGGTTGAGAGGACCATACTTATTTCATCGAGCTATGGAAAAAGTGAAAGTTAATTAAAAGAGATTGAAAAAATTGTAGAGTCGCCAAAAATCCTATACTGATGTTAGGAGAAGAGACTTAGAGTTTGAAGTAGATGATTGAGTTTACTTTAAAGTTTCACCCATGAAGGTTGTTATGAGATTTGGTAAGAATGGGAAACTTAGTCCCGGATATATTCATCCTTATAGAATATCACACAGTATTAGCAATGTAGCGTATGAGTTAGAGTTACCAAAAGAGTTATTAGTGGTTCATCTGGTATTCCACATTTCTATGTTGAAGAAGTGTATGGGTATTCCTTCACTTATCATACCTATCGAATATTAAGGATAACTAATCTTATGAGGAGATTCATGTTCATATTCAAGTTTTCCATGTTCACAAGTGTAAGTTGGTGCGAAGTAACAACTAAGCCATACATCGATTATGATGCTTAATATGAGGTAAAGGTAAGGTTTAGTAACGCATACACACATAGCCGGACCAAGGTGCGGAGTGAGATTTCGTAGTTGCCGGACCAAGGAATTAGGGATACATAGTTTACCACTTTGCATTCAAGATACTAGGAAAGGATTGTTATAGCTGGAATTACCGCGTTATGAACTTGTGAGAAACACCTAAGCTCTAGTTACTCTCATTACTGATAAAAATTGAATCTTTAAACTTGTCACTTGTTTATTTAGAAATAGCTATGTACATTATTGCTTAAAAGCCCCTGTTTGTAACACGTTTTCGAAAAGGACAGGACTAAATAGAAGTAATATTAGGTTAAAGTTAATTCTTAATCATTTTCCTCGTGAGATTGACACTAACCTCATAGTTGGGTTCTTTAATTGATACGACCACTTGTACTTCTTTCCGAGAAGTAAATTTGAGAGTATCATTCAATCATGTATAACAACCATGATGTAAAAGTTCAAAACTTATTTAAGTAACCAATAAAATAAACCTCCGAACCCTATTATAAAATATCCCCAAAACATGAAAGTCAACACATCAATGACATATTATCTTTAAATACTAAGTCTATGAGTACTAAAGACACCACAATCAATGAATAAAATAGTTTAATACCGAAAACTCAGGACATCATGTCATGACCAAGAGAATCCAACACGAGATTAAATGAATATCTCACCTTGTAACATGATAAGATAGAGACTGGCTAGAGCTGAGGGCGAGTCAATGTTGATGGTACACTCTCTATACTCCATAAAATGGAAACAAAGAAAAAATACAAGTAAGGCTAAGTACGGAGCAACATATACTAAGTAGATATCATCGGCCAACCCAAAATAAAGACTAATATACAATGAATAATAATAAAAAAATCAACTATGACACTTACCAAATATCAAGCAACAGGAAACATGAACCAGTGAAAGAACACTAAAGTAAGTACACAATCAATCACAATATCAAGCACACATGTGAGGCTCATGCCTCCACACCACTTTAATTTGGAAAATGGGTTCTTTGAGATTGAGTACATTAAGTTAATGGAATATCTTTTTCCTTTAATTTTACCGTATCGAAATGTGAAATTCATATCCAATAATATAGAGATACCCACTTTCCATCTCACTATTGGAAGTCATTCCAATGTGTTTTTGCAATAATGTGAAGCATAGTACAACTTTTCACCAAAAAACTGATGGCCAAGCGGATTTTCAATCCAAACTTTAGAGGATTTGCTGAGAACACGTGTCATTGATTTCAAGGGAGGTTGGGATTATCACTTTCCATTAATAGAGTTGACTTCTAATAATGTCTACCATTCTAGTATTGGTATAACCCTTTTTGAAGATCTACATGATAAGAGGTGTAGATCTCCTATAAGGTGGTTTGAAGTCGGTGAAGTTGCCTTGATTGGACCCGAGTTATTTCTTGAGGCTATGGAGACGGTCCTACTTATTAGAGAGAGGTTGAGAACAACCTAAAGACGACAAAAGTACTATGCTGATGTGAGAAGAAGAGATGTAGTGTTAAAGTTAATGACCAGGTTTACTTAAAAATCTCACCCATAAAGGGTGTGATGAGGTTTGGAAAGAAGGGGAAGCTTAGTCCCCGCTATGTACGCCCATATAAAATGTCGAGGCATGTTACTAAGTGATCTACCGTGGTTTTACGGTATTTTTAATGCTTTTTCCTTAAGTTTAGTGTGTGTCCAAAAGCCTTTTTGTATTGATGTAAGTTTCTCTTTATTTGCGCAGAAGTTTTTGAGCAAGCAATGCAGGAAAGTGACCACCTATAGAGCTTGTGACGGTCTGTAGGTGGCATTGTGGTGAAGCTGCTAAAGGAAGATGGGGAAGTTTGACCAAAGTGTGGGATTACGAAGTTCCTTACGGACCGTCATATCCACGACGGTCCATCTTGCTGGTTCGTCGTGATGATCAGGGAGTAGTCCCACTACCCAAATTCCAACAAGTTTAAGTGTTGTGGAACGGAGACCCTCAATGGACCGTCATGCTTTGAACGGTCCGTCATACCTTTTCGTTGGGGGTAATGAAGAAAGCACCAGAAGGATGTGTGAAGTATAGGATGATGGAGGCCATGACGGTCCGTCGTGACCACGACGGCCCATCGCAAGGTCTGTCGACTCGGATGCGTTTTGACACATTTTCAGCAATTAGACTCCTTCTTTTATTAGGTTTTTATTTTTTATAAATAGCTGGAAAAACCTCGTTTTGAGGGTTAGACTCTTGGTTATCTTAGACTCTTTGTTAGTACACTCTTTGTTATTAGACTTTTTAATTGTTAGACTTTTGGAGAATCTTTAGTCCTCGATTAATTTCAGTAATTGAGACATTTTTTGTGGAATTGACTGTTGTTGATTTTGTTGATTAATCAAGTGAATTTCTGGATTTTATTCTTTCTCATCAAAGTAAGTGCATGAATTCTTATATGAATATTGTGATTATGATTATGGGTAACTAAAATCCATAACTAGGGTTGGGGAACCATGGGCGAATAATGAGGTAAAACCTAACTAAAATAATAATTCTAGAATAATGTCTTGCATATATTGATAATTCTTTTGTTTAAAAGTCTTTTTAACAGATGGCAAACGTTAAAACTCACGTTAATGCTACTTGTCGGACCAAGAAGGTAGATAACTATGAAAAAATTATCAACATAAATTTAGTGTATACGATCTTATAGGCTAGTATTGATTGGTACGAGGTAACAACTTAGTCAAATATCAAATACAATGCTTAATATGAGTTAAAGGTAAGGGTAAGTATAGCAAAACACGTAGCCGGACCAAGGTGCGGAATGAAAAATTCTAGATCCGGACCAAGGATTTAGAAATACATAACTTATCACTTTACATGAAAGATGCTATGAAAGAATTGTTATAGTTAGAATTATCAAGTTAGGAACCTATGGGAAACACTTAAACCCTAGTTACTATTATTAATTGATTAAACTCCATGATTTGAACCTGTTAGTTGTTTACTTTAATTTAGCTAATTCTTTTCATTAATTTAGATATAAACCCCCCCCCCCTTTATTGTCTTTTGTGTTCTAAGGAAATAATTGACTAA
Source organism: Solanum arcanum (assembly GCA_027789145.1). Classification (NCBI taxonomy): domain Eukaryota; kingdom Viridiplantae; phylum Streptophyta; class Magnoliopsida; order Solanales; family Solanaceae; genus Solanum; species Solanum arcanum. The sequence continues at coordinate 64,480,910 of CM050933.1, forward strand.
ATAATAGTAATAATAGACTAAAGTTAAGTCTGAACTATTTTCCTCGTGGCAACGATCCCAACCTCTTTAGTTGGGTTCTTTACTTGATAAGACCGCTTTACTTCTTCTTTGTAAAGTATGTTTGAGCGTATCAAATTTTGGCGCCGCTTCCGGGGATAGTAGTTTTTAGATTAACTTAAACTTATTACTATAGTTTAGTCGATATTTTCATAATTTTACTTTGTTTATTGTTTTTTATTCTTGTAGAACTATCTTCCTTGTATGCCAAATATACAGAGTGAAAGAGAACCCTTGTTTCCGTACGATCACGAATTAGGGCGTACACTATGCAACATGAATCGAAACTTGGGTATTAAGAATGATGATCCAAACCAGAAAACTCCAGCTCCGGTTGATTCTCATGGTCAGTTATTACCCGATGATTCAAGTGAAAATCAACAAAGAGGACAGAATCCTACTCCGTGCCTCAAGAATACTACAAAGGCTATGATAATATTGCAGACTCTGATAGGCGACTTGTCTTGCACCCTCTACAACCAGGCCACACCTTTGTGGTAACTAGTAGTCTGATGCAAATGCTCACTGCCAGAGGTTTGTTTTCAGGGCTACCTTCGGAGGACCCACATGCCCATATAGATAAGGTAAGGGTAGTGTGTAAAAGTTGTGTAGGGAGAACTGATTTGGATTTGGATGTAATAGGGATAAGAGTCTTCCCTCTCTCACGGATGGGAGAGGTTGTTATTTTGTTCACTGATCTCCCTTATAACTCAATTTTCACTTGGAACTAACAAAGGGACGTTTTATTAGCACTTTACTACCCGCTCCCCATGAAACTAAACAACAAAGACAGGGTGAACAACATTGTGGCACTACCAGGAGAGTCAGTTATTAATTCTTGGGAAAGATTCACCTCAGTTTTTGAGAAGCGTCCCCAATCACCGCATAGATGATGAGTCACTGAAGAAATACTTCTACCGGGGACAGGATGATAATAATAAAGCGGTATTGGATACTACAGCAGGTGGTTCTAATGGGGAGTGTCCTTATGCGTAGATTGCTAAAAAGTTAGAGAAAATCTCCCAGAATAATAAAGCTTGGAGTACTTGGAAGTCAGATACTGACAGAAATACCTTCGCAGTGCAATCCACTCACAACCCAGCCACAAATGAGATTCGTGAAGAGATGGATCAGATGAGAACTAAGCTTGGGTTGGTATTAAAACATGTCACTAGGGGTGCAAAAAAGGTAAATGCAGTTAACTACTTGTCTATACCACCACCACCAAATGATGAATGTTATTATGAGGAGGATTCCTGTGTAGTAAATGAGCAGACGGGGGGTTTCCGACCGAGTGACCAAGGCTCTAATAAGGAGAATTGGCGCCAAGGTCAAGGAAACCAAGGTTGGATATATGGTAAATATAACCGTGAGGGTCATTATGTTCGAGATGGAAATTACAACCGCGACAACAACTTCAACAAGGGTAACTATGGTAACAGAAACAATATAAATGGTCCCTATGTTCCTCCTCAAAATCGTGAAGTTACTCCTAGGAATGGTGGAAGTAGTATGGAGTTATTTGAGGATATGTTGCACAAAATGATGAGGAGGTTCGATGCTAGTGATGAGTACACTAAAGAGTTGAAGAGTGATTGAGCGGGTATTGGGCAGAAAATCGATACACATGCAATATCAATTAAGCAGCTTAAGTTACTATTGGCCCAATTATTTGCCACTGTGAACACACGTAAATCGGACACTCTTCCTAGAAACACTGTCTAAAATTAAATAAATGATGGACACTATATGGAAATTACCACTCGGAGTGGTATGCAAACCATTGACCTACCTATGCCGTCTAATGAGAAATAGGTGATAAAAGATAATGATAAAGTGGTAGAGGTTAGTGGTGAAGTAGAAGATAACACTGGAAAAGATGTTAATGTTCCTAAAAAGGTAACTGCCATGCCTAGACCCCCCTCCATTTCCACAAAGATTAGTGAAAAATACCGAGGATGGTAAATATCGGCGTTTTATAACAATGTTGAAGCAGCTTTCTGTTAATGTCCCTTTGACAGAAGCTTTAGAACAAATGCCTGGTTATGCCAAGTTTATGAAAGATCTGGTTACAAAGAAAAGATTGGTTACTTTTAAGGATGATGATAGAATGCAGCATTGTAGTGCTATTGCTACAAGATCACTGGTACAAAAGAAAGAAGATCTGGGTGCATTCACTATTCCTTGTAAAATCGGGTCATTACATTTTTCTGAAAGCATTATGTGATATGAGGGCAAGCATAAATCTAATGCCCCTATCGATTTACAAGATGTTTGGTTTGGGTGATCAAAAGCCCACTGCGATGCGGCTACTGATGGCCGATCGAACAGTAAAAAAGCCTATAGGGATACTCCACGATGTGCTGGTAAAAGTGGAGTCATTCATATTTCCGGCAAATTTTGTTATTCTTAATTGTGAAGTAGATTTTGAAGTGACTATTATTCTTGGGAGGACATTCCTTGCTATGGGTAGAGCCTTAGTTGATATGGAAAAGGGGCAGATGTAATTTCGATTGAATAATGAAGAACTGACCTTCAACATTTGTAGGTCCATGAGGCAGAGTGGTGAGCTCCAATCGATATCTGCTATATCCTACAAAGTAAGTGAATCATCTGAGACACCAATAAAAGAACGTCAAGGTGTAGAAGCTTTAGCGGCAGTGAAAATGAATTTTGATTACGATTGCATTGAAGAGTATGAGTCATTAGTCGCGGATCTTGATCGAGGTGATGTTGGATTTAAGACGAAGAAATATGAGTTAGACATGAAGAATCGGGAGTCTTCACCCGAGAAACCATCTATAGAGGAGGCTCCAAAGTTATAACTAAAAGCTCTCCCCCCACATCTCAGGTTTGAATTCTTAGGAAATGGTTACATTCTGCCGGAAATCATTGCTTCAGATCTGAATGAATAACAAGTTGACAGTTTGGTGAAAGTGCTAAAAAGGTTCAAAAGAGCTATTGGGTGGACTATTTTGGACATTATTGGGATTCCCCATGGTATTTGTTCTCATAAAATCCAACTCATGCCCGATCATAAGCCAACTATTGAGAACCAGAGACGCTAAAATCACCTATGCAAGAGGTTGTGAAGAAGGAAATCATTAAGTGGTTGGATGCCGGAGTAATCTATCCGATCACCGATAGTAGTTGGGCATGCCCTGTTCAGTGTGTACCTAAGAAAGGGGGAATGACTATGGTCCCCAATGAGAAAAATGAACTTGTTCCAATGAGATCGGTAACTGGATGGAGGGTGTGTATGGATTACCGTAAATTAAATTGCGTGGACTTAAAAAGACCATTTTTCTATGCCCTTCATGGATCAGATGTTGGATAAACTTGCCGAAAAAGGGTGGTACTATTTTGTTGATGGATATTCGGGGTATAATCAGATTTCTATAGCACCAGAAGATCAAGAGAAAACTACCTTAACTTGTCCATATGAGACCTTTGCGTTCAAGAGAATGTCGTTTCGGTTGTGCAATGCACCCACCACATTTCAGAGATGTATGATGTCAATATTCTCTGACATGGTGGAAGATACTATAGAAGTTTTTATTAATGATTTTCTGTGATTGGTGAATAATTTGAAAGGTGTTTGAACAATTTATCTCAGGTCCTTAAGAGATGTGAAGACTGCAATTTAGTACTTAATTGGAAAAAATGCCACTTCACGGCGAAAGAAGGTATTGTTTTTTGTCATCACATTTCAGAAAAGGGCATAGAGGTAGATCGAGATAAAGTCGAGGTAATATAGAGATTTCCCCCACCTATCTCTGTAAAAGGTGTGAGAAGCTTTCTTGGGCATGCAGGTTTTTACCGGAGATTCATCTAAGATTTTTCAAAAATTGCACATCCATTGTGCAAACTGCTGTACAATGATTGCAAATTTTATTTTGATGAATCCTTTCTTAAAGTATTCGGCGAGCTAAAAGAAAAATTTGTGTCTGCACCTATCATTATTTCACCGGATTGGAACAGTCCATTTGAAGTGATGTGTAATACTAGTGGGGTTGCTCTTGGTATAGTATTGGGACAAAGAAAGAACAAAATCCTTCACCCCATTTACTATGCTAGTAAAGCCCTAAATGAAGCTCAGAAGAACTACACAGTGACTGAGCAAGAACTCCTTGCAGTAGTCTTTGCTTTTGAAAAATTTTGCTCCTATTTGCTAGGTACTAGAGTTATAATGAATACTGACCAATCAACATTGAGATATTTGATGGAAAAGAAGGATGCGAAACCGAGGTTGATTCGTTGGGTAACTGCTACAAGAATTTTACTTTGAAGTAAGGGATAAAAAAGTGGCCGAAAATCAAGTTACCGATCACTTGTCCCGTCTAGAAGATGAAGCTATGATAGAGTTAGGGTTAGGGGATAAGACTGATATTGATGATACTTTCCCCGATGAGCATGTTTTGGTTGTCTCACAAGACTTGATTCCATGGTTCGCAGATTTTGCGAACTATGTGGCTAGTGATATTATTCCATCAGACTTGTCCTTTCATCAAAGAAAAAAGTTCATGTACAATGTGAAGAAGTTCTTTTGGGATGAACTATACTTATATAGGAGTTTTGCCGACGGGCTTATTCGGTGTTGTGTGCCAGAATGTGAGATGGTGAGTGTTTTAGATGAATGCCATTCCTCACCCATTGGTGGACATCATAGTGGTATCCGAACCGCTATAAGATATTACAATGTGGTTACTAATTGCCAACTCTTTATCAATATACTCATGAGTTTTCTAAAGCATGTGATAGATGCCAAAGAGATGGTGGCATTTCAAGAAACCAAGAGCTCTGTCTAAACCCCATTCTTATGATTGAGTTATTTGATGTTTGGGGTATTGACTTTATTGGGCCTTTTGTGAGTTCTCATGGAATGAAGTATGTTTATTGTGTCTCAAAATGGGTGGAAGCTATTGCCCTCGCAAACAATGAAGGGAAGAGTGTCGCTGCGTTCTTAAAAAAGAATATATTCTCTCGTTTTGGCACCCCGAGGGAAATTATTAGTGATGGGGGATCCCACTTTTGCAACAGATTGTTCAAAGTATAATTGGAGAAATATGGGGTTCGCCATAATGTGGAAACTCCTTACCATCCTCAAACTAGTGGGCAAGTTTAAGTGTCAAATATGGAGATCAAACAGATATTGTCAAAAACAGTGAATGCTAGTAGAACAGATTGGTCAAGGAGGCTTGATCATGCTCTTTGGGCCTACCGGACAGCGTAAAGGACTCCCATAGGTATGTACCCATACAAACTTGTATATGGAAAAGCTTGTCTTCTTCCGGTTGAATTAGAGCATAAAGCCATGTGGCATAATAAGAAGTTTAAAATGGATTGGAAAGAAGCTGCTGAACAACGATTAACTAGGTTGAATAACCTCGATGATTTTCGCCTAAAAGCTTATGAAAGCTCAACACTCTACAAAGAAAAGATGAATAAGTACCATGACCTAAAAATTTAAAAACGAAGAGTTTATTATTGTGGATTTGGTGATTTTATTCAATTATAGATTACGCTTGTTTTCGAGCAAGCTCAAGTCCAAATGGAATGGCCCTTACTTGGTTACCCAACTATTCCCTCATGGAGCAGTTGAGTTGGAAACCAAGGAGGGTGTGCTGTTCAAGGTGAATGGACAACGCATAAAATTTTTTTTGGGTCATGCTGAATTGGCGAATGAAGTGATCGAGGAATACCATCTTGATGAAGTCTAAGTAATCAAGTATCTTCAGTTGTGCCGCGACGTTTAACAAGGCGCTGGTGTAGAGGCAACCCAATACCTATTATTTTATATCAAGTAATGCTAGCATTTTATACTAATGGGTTTTAAATTTGCAGGCATAGCACCAGGAAATTCTGCAGAAAATCACTATGCAACAGTTACTGATGGACACATCGACGGACTGTTACGCACGCGACGAACCGTCGCATCAATCCGTCGTGGCAGGTACGTCTTTCATTTCTTTACAAAACTAGGTCACACGTGACGAAACCAATGACGGACCATCGCATCTGCAATGCACCATCGTCGGGGACTTGTTGCATCATTAATGAGCATACCCGACCCAACCCGGCTGGGGTATTTTACAAATTCTTAACTTTAAAAAAACCCACCCCTTCATTTCACCCATTTCCTTCCCTCTTTCTCCCATTTCCCTCCCTTTCAAACTTCCAATTTTCTACTGCTCTATCAACCAATTATTTCCCCAAATTCCCCAATTCCTAAAATCTACTCTCTACTAGTCGAAGTCTTCTGTTGTAGTTCTGTTCTTGCTAACCAAGTGCCGCACTTGCTTCTCTTTCTCTTGTTCTCAGGTATGTGTCTCTGATTTCTGCCAAATTACATTGATTTTTATTTTTCAATTAGTATTATCCTATTTATTATTGATGGGTCTTCATTCTTTGATCAAATTTTGTCTGACCTAGGTTGAGAATCCTCAAATTCCCTTGTTAAAACTCTAGAAATAGGTTCTTTAGCATTGCTAGTTTACTAGGCATTTTGGTTATAAACATATAGGCTAACACTAAGTATTCCATGTGAGTTACAAAGGATGAATGTGGCATCCTTAGTTCTGTCACTGAATGATAGAACGATACCCCGATGACAGACCGTCGTACCCACGATGGACTGTCATAGGGTCCGTTCCAACACCCCCAACAACCCACTATCCAATTTTCTCCAAGTGTACACCAACGGATACATGCGATGGACCGTCGTTCCCACTACGGTCCGTCCTGCACAACCGTTCTGGTTGTAAGAGACCCTATTCGTCAGGGTTTCAAGCATTTTCTAAGTGTCCTCTTACGGATATCTAAGATGCACCGTCATACCCGCGACGACCCATCCTGCACAACCGTTCTAGTTTTCAGAGACCCTATTCCTAAGGAACTCCAATTTTTTTTAAGTGTCCTCTTACGGACATCTACGACAGACCGTCATACCCTCGACGGTACGTCCTGCACAACCGTTCTTGTTGTCAGAGACCCTATTCCTAAGGGTCTCCAACTTTTTCTAAGTGTTCTCAGACGGACAACTACGACGTATCGTCATACCCTCGACGGCTCATCCTGCACAAGCTATCGTGACAGTCAAAGACCCTTCTCCTAAGAGTCTCCATGTTTTTGTTAGTATCCTCTCACGGACATCTACAACGGACCGGCATACCCTCAATGGTCCATCCTACACAAATCGTCATGACGATCAGAGACCCCTCTCCTAAGGGTCTCCATACTTTTTCTAAGTGCCCCACGACGGACATCGACGACGGACCGTCATAATCACGATGGTCTGTCCTGCTTATCCGTCAAAACTTTCATTGACTTTCCTTCAGGGGTCTCCACATAAACATAGTTTTAAGTAAGATATGATGGACACAATGACAGTCCATCGTACTCACGACGAGCCGTCACCTGGTCCGTCGTGTTTCACCTTTACTATAAAAATGTCATTAAAGCTTTGCTCTTATATTTATTTTGTTTCGTTTTTTGTTGTCTTGTTTGCTCCTTCTAGTACTTATGTTGATTCCTTATAGGTTCTATTTCTAATGGCACAAAAACAAGATCGAGTTTACGCACGTGGGCGTTCAAAGTAGGTCGCCCCATCTGCCCGCCTGTTCATAGGCTCTGATGATGAGCATGATCCCGAGAACATGCCCCAGGCACTGCCAATCCATCAAGAGCTGCACGGGCAACATGAGCTACGCCCAAAAAGGTGGCGTCCGGCGTAGTCGCTTCCTCCCAGTCTGATTAGGAGCGCACTCTGACCAACACACCTTTTGGGTCAGCTTCACATTAAAAAGAAGCGTCTGGTTCCTTATAAGTTTCTTGGTCGGGGGAAGACTACGGGTTTGCAGAAGTCTCTGCACCCGCAACAGCTGCACAGTCTGCCTCGCTGATGAGGTTGACAGTTTTGAATCAACTACAGGTTAACTGACTTGTTCTCTCACCCCGGTTGCTGACCAGCCCAACCACTGGTGTGTCGACGGTCAATATCAAGTGTATTAAGACGCAAAGTTTATGAATGATAAAGGTGTCATGACACAGACCCTTACACTGGAGAGGAGGGTCCTTATGGGAAGTCTCCCCACCATGCCAGAGATCCACAATCTCTTCACCAGACATCGGCTAGAGTTGAAACCGTGTGCTTTAGTCCGCTACAGTGAGGAGATGGTATGAGATTTCTACGCCTCTTATGTGGCTACTCTCCAATCGCGGATAGATAGACAGGCTTCCCCCGCCAAACATGCCCCACTTGAGCATGTCTGAGTACTCGGCATACAAGTTTATATCTGACTGCCAGCAATCCGCCAGTATCTCAAAGGAAAGGATTTTGATGCCAACAGGACCCCTCTCACCGCCGAGTTCGACTACCGGTGGCAAATTGTAAAAAATGGCCACTGAGAGAGCCACCAAGATGTGGATGGTTCTGCACTTGTCTATTGATGTAGAGGGTGAAGACTGGGTAACGGAGCCGAAGGGAGCCATCACGAAGGCTAACTTGACCTTCATGACTATGTTCTTATGGTTGATAATATTGTCACATGAGATTGCGCAATTCTAATGGCGGCGATGATAGCCGGGTTTGAGGTGGACTTCACTTGGCTTCTACAGGCAGTCATACACGAGAGGTCTTTCCATGTCACAACTACTTACCCATTTTCGTGCATGATATTTTCCTTATGCAGGTCTCCAAGTGTGCCCATCTGGCACATTGATCAGCTCATGACTCAGTTGGGCACTGTCTATATTGGCCTCATCAGGGATGAGGCCAATGAGTTTCTTCCACGCAGAGGGCCCCGTCTAGAGTTGCCTCTACTTGGTGAAAATATGGATGATACGGTAGCCCATGTTCGAACGGCTACGCAGGCTGCTTCTGAAACCAGTGACACTACCCCGGTCGAGTCTATCCTTGGTTGTAGAACTTCCCCTAGCTTCTTTCGCTTAGTCCCATTCCCTGCTCTTGTCCCGCTTGCTAGGGTCCAGAAACTAGAGGCCTAGATGGCTACACTTCAGCATCACATCCATCCTTGGATGCAGAGGTCTATTGTTGATACAAAGTAGAGCTTGGAGCGTAAAATGGTCCAGCACACGGAGCGAAAGATCATTGAGGTTCATCAGCGTTTGGAAGCTTTTGAGTTTCGGGTGCTAGCCCGGCCAGCCCCTCAGGTGGACGTGTCGAACCTTCAAGCTATGGTTGAGAGTTTGCGAGCGGACATTGATATGATACTAGAGGCTATGGTGCCTGAGTGTGAGGCCCCTTCTGCAGAGCCAGCTGAGGACACAGTGATGGCGGCCTTATTCGCCACTTCTGAAATTCCACCACCTCCCCCTCGAGATCATGCCAAGCGGCGCAAGGTTAGAGAAGAGGATGAGGATAGATCACGGAAGAAGGAGCGTCGTGAGATGGAGGCTGCGAGGAGAGCCTCGCTTTCTGATGAGGAGGCGCATCAAATTAGGGCTGTAGAGTTAGCTGCTAGGGCATCTAGCTCCAGAGATGTGGAGACCGCGGGAGGTAGTGTTGTTGGTGATGAGGACACTATTGAGGGTGTCCATACTACAGAGGTAGTGGGTTACGGACCAGACCCACCAGCTTGCTGATCGTCGGCACTTTGCACCCCAGGTTTTCTTCACCGACCACTCTCGTATTTCAGTTTTTTATGCATTGGGGACAATTGCATATCTTTTTGTTGGAGGTGGGGTAAATGGAAAGTGAGTGGTAGGGTGAAGTTTGAGTAGCCCAATTCACGATCCTCTTTTGGGGTTTTCTTGCCTATGTACTTTTTCCCCAAGAGACTGATTTTTTTTAATGTTGAACCGGCATGTCTATATCTTGTGTACATAGTATAACTCTGAAGCATGATGGATAAAAAAAGATACCCTGATGTAATGAAAATGATGCATTACTAGGCATAGTAATTGATAAATGTGTGGCTCTAAGCATGACATAGAGATACACCACTGCATGACCTTAAGTCCAAAAATTTGAACTAGGTGTCTGATAATCTAGTAGAGTAAAGAGATGTCAAGTGAGTGTGAGGAATATTTGAATAGTCCACTATTTGTACAGAGCTAGAACTTGCCTGGTTAGTCCTGCTAAAAGTAAATTGTAATAGACCATTAGGAAAGGATCATATGCCCTTGTTCAATATAGCAAATTTTTAGCCTAAATAAAAAAACGAATGAAGTTAATCCCTCTTTTATCCAAATGATTTAATCTTAAACTAGATCTTTATTTTTATACCTCAACTAATCTTTTCTGGGAATAATGTGTTGGCCCAGGTCCCTCCTTGGACATGTGCACCTCAGCTTATGCCAAAAGCATAAGTTGATGGTGGCTAATGCAGTAAACAACCTTTTCGTGGTCCTGACTTAACTTTGGGTATTGTGTACTTTGACTCATGGCAAAGCCATGAGTTGAGGGTGGATCTTATGAGGAATGCTCTGGAAAATGTGGTTGAAAGAACAAAGAGAGAGAAAGAACAAAAGTAAAGTGATTCAAGAATCAGTTGAAAGAATTGTAAAAAAAACGATAAATACAAGCAAGAAAAGAAGAGAGTCACTTACACAAATGAAGAAAGAAGGGAAAATAGCAAGGTGAAAGCATATGAGAAATTGGGCGAACTAAAATGATAAAAAATGGTATGTTTAGCCGATATGTCAAGGAGGGCAAAAAGTCACTAAAGTATGCCTAAATATACCCTACCTGACCTTGAGCCTATGTTACAATCTAAGAAAGTCCTATCGTGGTCCGACGAGTTGTATGGCAAACTTAAAGCAGTGAAAATAAAGGCAAGCCTATTGCAATATGTAGGATTGAGTTGTGAAATTGTTCTGAGAGTGAGTGTTGAAAAGTAATCCTTATACTCGAACTGAAATCACTGTGTGAAAAATGAGAATGTTGTTTTGAAGTGAGGACATAGTTCCAATACCAGAAATATTAGCACCTCGATGAGAAATTGAAGAGGATAGGTGTCAGTGCGTGGTGAGTCTTTGTCGTGATCTGATCCCACATAATTAAAGCCTAATAGTGATAACATGCATAAACATGATGAGACTGATCGGGATTGATAGCCAAATGATTGCGAAATCTAAAACATTGACGATGTTGTACAAAGATTTTGTAGTGAGTCATAGTGCGTCGCTTGAGGACAAACAACGAATTTAAGTTGAGGGTGTTGCTATACCGTGGTTTCATGGTATTTTTAATTCTTTTTCCTTAGGTTTAGTTTGTGCCCAAAAGCCTTTTATTATTGATTTTTATGTAATTTTCCTTTTATTTTTAGGAATTCTGTCTAAAGATGTACGCAGAAGTTTTTGAGCAAGAAAAGCAGAAAAACTACCACCTACGGAGCTTGTGGCGGTTCGTAGGTGGCACCGTGGTGAAGATGCTGAAGGAAAATGGGGAAGTCTGACCCAAGTGTGTGATTACAAAGTTCATGAAGGACCTTCATAGCCATGAAGGTCCGTCCTACTTGTTTTTCGTGATGATTAGAGAGTAGTCCCCGTACCCAAATTCCAAGAAGTTTAAGTGTTATAGAACGGAGACCCTCGACGAACCATCGTGCTTTGAATGGTCCATCATACCTGTTCGTCGAGGGTTATAAAGAAAGCAGCAAAAGGATTTGTAAAGTATAGGATGACGGAGGCAATGACGGCCCGTCGTGACCACGACCGCCTAGCGTGAGGTCTGTCCACTCGGACTCGTTTTGACAGATTTTCAGCAATTAGAGTCCTTCTTTTATTAGGTTTTTGTTTTTCTATAAATAGTTGGAAAAACCTCGTTTTTGGGGTTAGACTCTTGGTTATTTTAGACTGTTTGTTAGTAGAATCTTTGTTATTAGACTTTTCGATTGTTAGACTTTTGGAGAATCTTTAGTCCTACATTAATTACAGTCATTCAGAAATTTATTCTGGAATTGAGTGTTGGTGATTTTGTGGATTAATCAAGTGAATTTCTGTATTTTATTCGTTCTCATCAAAGTAAGTGCATGAATTCTTATATTGAATATATGAATATTGTGATTATGATTATGGGTAACTAAACTCAAAAATTAGGATTGTGGGAACTATGGGCGAATAATGAGGTAAAACCTAACTAAAATAACAATTCTAGAATAGTGTCTTGCATGTATTGATAATTCTTTCGTTTATATGTCTTTTTAACGGATGGCCAACGTTAGAGCTCGCCTTAATGCTACTTGTCGGACCAAGGAGGTAGATAATTGGAAAAGAATAATCAACATAGATTTAGTGTATACTATTGGTACGAGTTAACCACTTAGTCAAATATCGAATACAATGCTTAATATGAGGTAAAGGTAAGGGTTAGTATAGCAACACACGTAGCCGGACCAAGGTACGAAATGAAATTTTCTACATGCCGGACCAAGGATTTAGAAATACATAACTTATCACTTTACATGCAAGATGCTAGGAAAGAGTTGTTATCGTTAGAATTATCAAGTTAGGAACCTATGGGGAACACTTAAACCATAGTTAGTTTTATTAATTGATTAAACTCCAAGATTTGAACTTGTTAGTTGTTCACTTTACTTTAACTAATTATTTTCATTCATTTAGATATAAACCCCCCCCCCCCCCTTTATTGTCTTTTGTGTTCTAAGGAAATAATTGACTAAACAATAGTAATAATATATTAAAGTTAAGTCTGAACTATTTTCCTCGTGGGAACGATCCCAACCTCATTAGCTGGTTCTTTACTTGATACGACCACTTAACTTTTTATTTGAGAAGTAATTTTAAGAGTATCAAATTTCGGCGCTGCTGCCGGGGATAGTAACTTTTAGATTAATTAGAAGTTATGTGTGTTTTATAATTAGAAGTTATGTGTGTTTTATGTGTTTCAAAGATTTCCTTGATATGAATGTTCATAAAAGCTTAAGTTTTGAAAGAAATAATGTGTGATTTATTTTACTCATGATTGTTGTGCATTCATTATGATTTGTCGATAGACTTTATGAGATGAATTGTTGAACATGACTTGACTTTAAGTGGAGATTTACTTATTAAACATGTGCTTTGAGTAAATATTGAATATAGGCTCCATGAGTTTGTGTTGCACATGATTTTTTGTTTGGATATGATAGCTCCTCCTTGAATATCATAAATCAAAAAATTTAATTGGTTATGATGAGTGTGGATCCATTTGAGTGGACTACAATTTATTATGATTGAATTAATAGAATTACATGTTTTTAGGATGAAATTACATGTACCCATGCCTATTCGATGATTCTAATCTAGAATTGATATAATTAGGTTGATGCCATGAAGGGAAACTTTATGTGTTTAGGATTATCCTTATGTGATTGATGCTGTATGATGTAAATTTCTTGAGAATACAACATATATAATGATAATGAGATGTAGTGCTTTTTAGAGTAAAGCTTGTGATGTGGATTGTTTGTAATTGATGTTATTGTTGTGGAAGGGTTACTTCCCACAAGAATTGCTTAGTTATGAATGTGGAAGGATTTCTCACATGAATGATTCTAGGTTGAAATGATTTCTCACCGGAAATGAATCTAGACTTAAAAACGATGTAATTGGTGAGGCTAGAGGTGACTACCCTCAATTTCCAATGTGAGAAGTATATGAGGTGACTTCCCATACTCCTTATGATTGAACAAGATGTGATTCCTCATGTTTCTATTATGATGAATCCACATGGAGTCTACTACCCATGATCGTTTTGAAATGATGTGGAGTCGAGTAAGCTTGTCATATTATGCGATTGTAGAGGCGGATACCCATGATCTTAAGGTAAGTAAAGCATGAGGCGAATATTTACTAGCCTTTGCAAGGTAGGAAAGGAGGAGAACTCACATTTTTTTAATAGTAAGTATGAATAATGTGTACTATGTTATGAAGGATGAATATCTTGGATTTATTCGTCAGATGTTTTCCATGAAGTAAGGAGGACTAGAGGTGAATGACCTATGTCTTGATTAAGGATAAAAAATATTGCGTGAGAAGTATTCCACCTTTATTATGATGATGATTTTTGTGCATTGAATATGGTTATGGCTTACATTTATTAACCATAATGTTTATGTTTTTTATGATAGACATGATATTTAATACACGTTTGTACTAACACATAGTCTTGCCCACATTTCTTATCAAATGTAGGGTTCAACGATATTAATTCTTACACATGTGTCTAGGATTGTAGTTATTCATGAGTGAGCTGAAACAAGTGTTGATTGAAAAATACGGGCAAACCTATGGGTAAAATCATGCATTGTGTTCATCTTTGTAAGTGTGAGTGTTGATTGTGATTCCCAAGCTTCAAATTGTTGAACCATTGTGTGTGAATATGGTATCATTCTTTGTGTGAGAGAATTTGAGTAACTTTGTGGGGCTTGAACTTTCACTTGAACCAAGTGGTGTGAGATCGGGAATTTTGTCTAATGGTGAGTCACAACTTGAATCTTTGAGTGCACAATAGATCCTTGCTTGAGTAAGTTGAGTCTTTTTATGTGAATTTATGATTGATTCTTGTGTAGCACTATTTGAGACATCCTCTTTGAACTACTAAACTTGAGTTTTACTTGAGGACAATCAAAAGTGTAAGTTAGGGGTGTTCCTGAGTTCACGATTTGGACTCATTTTGGGCTTTACTTGGATAGATTTATTGTCCTCAAATGCTTATTTTATGCCAATACCTAATGTAAAATCCTTGATTTCTAGGTATATGTATTGAGGAACAAAGAATGTACACTAATGAGTAAAATCAATAAGGCATCTGAAAAATAAAGAAAAGAAGGTCGGTTGATCGCCTAATCAACTAGTAGCTCACATAAACTTCTACTGTTCCAAGCCCTGAAAGAGAAATCAAGTCGGAGAGAAGAAGGAAAAGTGAGTGTGTAGCTAAACAGTTATGCGATGCAGTGTTGGATCGCCTTAAGTTACAGAACTTAAGGATGATGAAGGACAAAGCAAAAAGGTGATGGAATTGACCAAAGGGCAGATCTTCAAGATGATCGGTGATCCCGACATACTACGCTGGATGGTCCTTCAAAACATATTTTTGACGAATATAAATACATTTTTGAAGGATTAGTTTTTTTTGTTTCATAATGTAGAATTTTTGAGTTTGAATGTATAGTATTAAGACAATAATTTTCCTTAGCTTTGAAGAATTGAATTTTTTTAATTTTTGAGATATTAGAAGTGGGTCATTGAGATTCTTCAACTTGGACAATCGTAAAGACGAAATTACTCTTACCCAGTTGATGAAAACACAATTTGTTAACGATTTTATCTTTTTATGATGTATAGCTAAAACTCTAATTTTTTGGGTGAGTTAATTTAGTTAATGGGTATTAAAAATTGTTAGTTTTAATTATGTTTAGAAGTGATTTCATTCCATAATTATGGTTGAAATTAAAGGATTGCAGATGCAAATGCAATTCTACCTCTGTGTTTTTGACTTACATGAGAGAGAGGTTTTAAAACCACGATTATTGAATTGATGATCTGTTGGTATTGGGTTGTTAGGGTTCAGCTCGAGAGAGTGAATCCTTAACCCTTTTTCTACATATTTTGCTCTAGAGAGTGAATGGACTAAAACATAGGTTGTTCTTCATTACATGCTTGTTGGTGTTCGAGAGAAACAAACTCCATTTGGGGTAAATTGTTCAAGATAATGTTTGTTCCCACTAAAGGCTATCTGATTTACTAACTTACATCTATTTATTAACTGTTGCAGTTACTAATTTGTGTATATTGGCCTATAATAGAATCACATCCCAAGAACGCGTCTCAATATTGTTCTTTTCGTGTTTTTTTTTTGTTGTGGTAGATAATTACAATAAAAACCCTTGATATTTGAGATTACTGTCATCCTTAATTTTGAATTATTTTTTATTCAATAATGTCTATTCCTATGATTGGCTTCATCTTATCTGTACTTGCCTATTGATTGTCAAACATGTACCACTCCCTATAAGATTCGACCGCAACTCATTTAGTTGGGTTATACTATTAACTAACGATCATTGATAGTTATAATTAGATGAAGTGTAATGATATGTGAAATGAGTGAGTACCCATGATGTTAAGGTAAGTAAGACGAGAGATGAAATCCCATTAGCCTCTGCAAGGTAGGTAAAGAGGTGAACCCCCATCTCTTTATAAGTAAGTATGAATAATGTGAATTAAGTTATGAAGAATGAATAGCTTGGATTGTTTCTTGAGATGCCTTTCATAAAGTAAGCATGACGACCCAGGTCTAGATTAAGGATAAGTAGAGGTTGCTTAACAAGTATTCCTCCTTTATTATTATGATGATTTATGTACATTAATTATTCTTATAATTTACATTGATTAAAAATTATGTTTATGTTGTTTATGCTAGCCATCATATTTAGTACATATTTGTACTAACACATACTCTTGCCTACATTTCTTATCAAATGTAGGGTCCAACTATATTTATTCTTACCCTTGTGGCTAGGATCATAGTGGATCAAGGATTGAAGATTTAGGAAGTTTCATAGTATTCGAGGGTTCGACAACCAATTTCTTTTTTGTCCTTCATTTCATGTTTGGACTATTGTATGGTCCGTGTCCTATGATTTTTTCATGTTGGTTAGAGGGTTTGAAAATATTGTATTAGACTTCCTCCCATTTTATATAGAATTTGGTTGTTCTGAAATGCTTTAAATTTCCGCACCATTTTCTATTAATTCATGATATGATAAGTGGATTGTATGAGGCCTCTCGGGATCTTGTACACCTTGTTACATCTAGGGAGTACCCTTGGGTCATGACTGCAGAATTAAAAGTGAATTCTTGAGAATTCTTTTGAACATTTTGAAAAAGTCCCTTTTAAGACTTTTTAGGAGTCTTCTAGACTTTCTAATAACTTGTAACAAGAATTGAGTAAGTATGAGAATGAGAAGAATCGTATACCTGAGTTCCATATTGGTTTTAGACCATTGATTCAAATCGTTCATGGCTGTAAATTCCGCATAAACTCCATCAATTGAGTATCCTTGAGAGTAGTACTATTTTTAAGTCGTAAGTGTTGAGTATTAAGTTCCTAACCATTTTAATATTATATTCCTAATAATGGGGATATAACGTGTTATCCACGAAGGTCTTTGATTTGAGTAGATCATGCCCATAATTCCGGATGAACCCTATGAGTCGATCATTCTCTTTGAGTTCTAGAGTTGGTGAGTTCTAAGTATTGAGTTATATGCTTGGTTATAGAAAACCAAGAATTGATTCATTTATGACCATAATCGGCATGATCCCTATTTTAAAAGTCTTTCCACAAATTGTTTTAAATTTTTTTTATTGACTTGTGCACTAAGTTAAGGAAGAATAAAGGGAGTTTATTTTCTTTAAAATGATATATGGAAACAATGTATTCCCAACAGTAAGTTTTTTTAAATTTAAGATTAATGGAAACTGATATTCCAAATGAGTTTTGAGCAGTTTGGTTACAATCTCTTTTAAAATAAAATTTTTTGAGTAATAATCTAAAAAAAAAGAGTTTTGTTTTTAAATATATAACCTAGTTATATTTTTTGAGTAGTATTGAGCATCGGTTTGGGGAGAGAGTTCTAACAACTCACGCCCCCCCCCCCCCCCATAAACCATAGAGACAATGTGGGTAGAAAGATGCATACTTTTCATACTTATTATTCCTTAATGTTTTTGCATAGACTAGTGGATCCACTTAGAAGTAGGTTCTATACCTTGGAAAATTATAGGACAACTATGGAAGTGTGGGCTAGACGTTGTATCATCACATTACTCATGGTTGTCGGTTAGAGCACATCCCATAAAGCTGCATCGTATATTTATAGACCATACAATTGATTTATTATTGTATTTTTGCATACAACTGTGTTATTTTATTTTTGTTGTTGCTGAGTATCTTGAGTAAGAATTTAGTACCTTGTTGTTGAGTCGAGCCCTATTTTTCTAAGTTGAGTTGACTATGTCTTACTGAGTTGAGTATATTACTATTTAGTTGAGCCCTATTTTCTCTGAATTGAGTTGAACTATGTTCCATTGAGTTTAATTAAGTGAGTTGAGAAAAGGTAAATATGTTTGTTTTCCATCAGTTCAAACTTATGGTTATGCTTTAAAATTTCCTTTACACACTCGTACATTCAATTTACTGAGTCATTTGGCCGGTATATTTTCATGTTGAAGATACAGATATTGATAATCATCATTATGAGTTTCATTGAGGTCATGTGATAGTCCAGTTAGTTTTTGTGAGCCTTCATGTATTCTAAAGGACTTCACCGTTATCTTACAGGTTGTATTTTTGAGATGCCGTGGGTCTTGTCCCAATATCCTTCTATAATAGTAGAGACTTCATAGATAGGCAGAGTTCAAGTTTTTCTCTATTTACTTTTATTTTGAGTATTTAACAGACTTTTAAAAAGTTCAATACTTGATTTTACTAAAATTAATTTAATTGTAAGCTTTCATATATTCGAGTAAGTATTTCGCTTGTAACTTTCTAGAATAAGGGTTTGCTTGGGGACTAAAAATGGTTCTTGAATGTCGTACATGTCCAGGGTGTAGACTCAGGTTGTGAAAAATAGGTATTAGAGCACAGAGTTTAAGAGTCCTACGGTGTTTATGAAGCTGCTCAATAGGATCTTGTTCATGGTTGTGAGGCCCCACTTCTATAAATGAGGCAGTGCATACATTTTAGAAAATTTTCTCTTCCTTCGTACTCTTAATTGTTCCATAGATCTATGTCATAGAGACGTATTCTAAATCTTGTGTTCTTATATCTATTCGACTACCCATAATACTAGCGGTGATTAAATATTAAAGCCAACTTTTATCGATGAGTTGCTCCTAGAAAAATATTCAGGAAGTCATGAGACTTCATAGGGGCTTTAGAGAAGCCAATGAGTGAGTTAAGTGTTGACTTTGAGAAAATGTACTCGTATTCATGTGAATCGTGCATTTGAGCTAAAATAAAGTTGTACTCTTTTCTCTAAGCCCTGTTCAACTGATATCCTTATTAGGAAGTATTTTTAGAGCTTCGATTTTATTTTTATCCAAAAAGGTAGAAAGAGTTACTCAATTATGAGCAATAGTAGTGAAAGTGCCCACATTCAGAGAAAAAAATCTAAAGGTTTAGGAATCTAAAGAAAAGGATAGTGATGGGCAGATTATGTTATTGCAATTATGCACCCCGTCAGTTATAAGTGATGAGTCCCATTTATGAGTTGAATAAGGAATAATGTCGTTGTATAGAGTTATTGATAGTCATGATGAGATACATTATATTATAACAAAAATAGAGTTGATGTCGATGATCTATCGTGTTAGAGGAAACTATATACATAAGAGAACATAGTATTCATGAAGTCATAAATATAATCTAGGCTTATTATTTATTGGAGAGTCTCATGATGGTCAAAAGTTTATAGAACTGAATACGTAATCAGGTATTATAAGTGGGAAAATAGTATTTAAAATGTAAAAAGGGGATGTAGACCATCTTAGAGATGACAGAATATGTCTATAGCTTTGAAGTTTCAGCTTTAGACCTAAGGGGGAGATGATAATATTTGAAATCAAGTTAAGTGTTGAGAATAAGACAGTAATGAGTTCAAAAGAGTATCAGAGATATCTTTTTTAAGAAATCCTTTTAGTAGTGGGGTATGTTAAAAGGAGAAGATTAATGATTTTATTGTGATATTTATGGTGTGATAATTTCATATGCATTTATGGATAAGGAGGAAGAAGAGGATGAGGTTTTACTATGATAAATAGTTAATTGATAGCCCTTAGTTGGTCTTGAAAAGTAATGAAGAAATCTAGTTAATATGGTAGGCATGATGACAAAAATAAAACTTATTTAGGAGTTGGTTGGTAAGAGTTCATGGAGTTGTTTGAATACTAAGCTTGAATCTGGTGTTGTTGAACATGAGTTAGTGCTTGATATGAGCCCAATGTTTATTTAATGGTGGTAAAAAAATATTTTTTTGGGGGATGAGACTCCCTATAGAGAGGTATAAAACCCGAATCAAATAAGAAGAAATCATAAAATTATTAAACTCAACTTATTCATAAATTACTATGCTATGGAAATTTGAGTAAAAAACATCAAATATCTCTTTGATGACACATATTTTGAAATATACAAATTAGTAAAAAAATTAAGACTTGAGAAGCACCAGTAAAAACAAAATTCAGTTTAAGTCACTACAAAAGTTATTGTGTTTTATTTGCCCTGATTTCTTACCATAAATAGGTTTTCCTCTTAGGAAAAGGTTTTTGATTGACTAATCCTTTTTATAGTAATAAAATGTTTAGGACTCTATAAATAGAGGAATGTTATTTCTAACTTAATCAAAATTCACAACGTAGTCTTAAAGGCTTTGAGAGTTTTGGTTAGAGGGAGAATTTGTGGGTCACACGCTTGATACGTTATCACTTGTGTGAACCTCCCATGTATTCCGAGTGAATTGGTTGAGGTTATTTCCCTCTGTATTTTGTACTCTCATATTTATAGTGGATCAATCATTTTCTTTGTGGACGTAGGTTGATTGACCGAACCACGATAAATCGTTGTGTATTTTGGTATATTTCTCATTTTCTTCTTACTCGTGGTGTTTCAAGTTTTGTTTTGCTTGCTTCCGCATTTACACCTACTTATTTCGTGTCCTAATAAGTGGTATCATAGCCAGATTCAGTAATGGAGTCAGGCTTGGTGGTTCGATAATTGATGATAGAACCAGGTTAGAAGGAGGTGTTCATCTTGACAGGTGTAGTTGTAGTCGCAACCTTTTTGACAGTAATGAAGATTTTGTTCGATAAATTATTTCAGAGAGGTTCTCCGTGTTGAGACATAGATTTTGCAAAAGAGATTATCGAGAGGAGAAGTAAGTTGTTGAATATTAAGTGAAGAAGGTGGACAAGTTTATTTTTTCACAAATTCAGGTCAAGGGGGAGATTTTTTGGGTTTTATTTGCCCTGATTTCTTACCATAAATATGTTTTCCTTTTAGGAAAATATTTTGGATTGACTATTCATTATTCTGGTAGGAAAAGGTTGAGGACTCTATAAATAGAGGAATGTTCCTTCTAACTTAATCAGCATTCACAATATAGTCTTAAAGGCTTTGAGAGTTTGGTTAGAGGGAGAATTTGTGGGTCACAAGCCTGATATGTTATCACTTGTGTGAACCTCCCATGTATTCTGAGTGAATTGGTTGAGGTTGTTTCCCTCTGTTTTTTGTACTCTCATATTTATAGTGGGTTGCACATCTCCTTTGTGGACGTAGGTCGATTGATCAAACCACGGTAAATCTTTGTGTCTTTTGGTATATTTCTCGTTGTCTTCTTACTCGTGGTCTTTTGTGGTTTGCTTTGCTAGCTTCCGCAGTTACACCTGCTTATTTTCGGTCCTAACAAAAATTGAGATCGGCGAGATGTCTATGAGAGATTTGATTTTTGCCCTTTTGAGTTAAAATAAGGAATTAGAAAAGCAAAATTTATCTAGCACAAAAAAGTAAACTGCTGCGAATTAATTTTGAGGTCTTGACTTCGCGATTTTGATTAGAATTTTATAAATTTAGAGTGATTTCGGCGAGTTCAGACTAGATTTATTTTAATGGAGAAAGATAACGGCTTCTTCAAAAATGTACATATGCTCTTAAAATTTAAAAACATGATTTTAACGATTAAGAAGAAAGTCATATTTAAATTTGTTTTAATTCTTTTATGAAAATGGTATGAAATATCAAATTATTAATTCAAATTAAATGTTTTAGTCATAGTTTTTTTTATTTGTAATTCATAGCAAACATCTTTTCTTCTGACATTTGGTTCGGTATACAATCAATCATTTATCGTATACACTTACCCATTCGGTATACAAATATTTAAATGTACAAAATGCATTTTTGTTTGTATAAAGAGAGATACAAATACCTATATTTTCGTCCTATATACTTAGGATAATAGAAATAGAGATCATATCATACAAATTACAATATATAAATGAAATTACACAAAACTGAACGATTTTTATGAAATTGAATGTATAGCGAGTTTACAAATCAAAAATTCCATAGCAAATAAAAATTTTACTATTAAAATCAATTATGCAAACTACGTTTATAGCAAATATGAATTTAATGAGTACGATACGTGGAAGTTGCTCTTCTTTTTATGCCATTGCTTTTGGAAGTGAAAAAGTTGAGTAGGCATAATGGGCTCTTAACCATATTAATAATAATTATTATATTATAAAAAGATATCATTGTTTTTCTGGAAATCGAAAGGCAAACATACAAACCATTCGGAAAGTAATAACGAAAATAGCTAACCCAATAGCAGATTCCGCAGCTGCCACCGTTGGAACCAATGAAGCAATAACATTATCTTTATTTTAATTCAATTAATATTAAAAAAAATTAGTCTTTTCAAAATTTTAAATATCATGATAAAAACTATCGTGATTAGCATCCACTCTAATTAATCGACGAAAAAATTAATACTACAACTCAACAGAAGCAACTAAACCAAAACTAAGACCTTTAACCTACTAAAACAGTTAAATAACTCATGAATGAAGCTCTCATAAAACTTCAATAATAAATGTAAAGAGCTAAGGAAGGAATAACCTAGAATCAGATCAATGTACCAAAATATATAAATTAAGATCCAAGTCTAAGCAAAGAAGGGTCGCAACCCCAACTAATGAACTAATCAACTAACTATAATATTTAAGTTCGTAAATGGTTGACATAGACGAAAGAAAATTCCGTGGCAGCCCTGAAGATTTGGCCCACCCTTGAATTCGATGAAATGTTCTTTAATCTTCTAAGCGAGGTCTTTTCAATAAACACTTGAAGTTTCCATGTACTCAACAAAAATATGAGCAACTGCAGAATCAGCACACAACCACATTGTACTGGTAGGATCACACGTCTATACCACTAGTGCAACATAAATAAGTCAAACAACATTATAATCACATGCATAATATATCATCGTCTACAACATTATCAACAAGCTCATCAATATACAATTATCGCTCATCGTTGGTCCTCTCATAGAACCCAAGCCCAACAATGAGTGATAATCTGGTGCCAATATTATACCGCAACACGACAACTGATCCCATATATTTACGGCAAAATGTGACAATCAATCCTAGTTAGTTATGCCGAACGTGGCAATCGTTCCCAATCACACACCACAATCACAATCACAATCACATGTAAATAATCAAGATCATATATCTTAATCATGATTTAATGGTAACCATCATTCAACTATTTTATTTACAACAAATGTAATAGATTTTACAACATATATAGATATGCAATTATCGTAATGAAGTAAGAACAAACAAATATCACAAAATCATAGAATAACAACTATCACCTACCTCGAAATAAGCTTGAAACCCTACAAAACATGATTCTTCTTTTTCCGGGTTCGGTCCGCTTGTTCTTGGTCTACAATCAATTAATAATATATGAGAATAAATAAACCATTACTAATTACCCATATTACTAACAATTCTAACAAACCCTAGATCAACACATGGTACCAATTCTCTAAATTAGGGTTCTTTTACCATAGATTCACAACCAAAACCCTTTCACATCGATATTGACCCATTCTATTATGTTTGACGGATTGAAAAATTGATTCGGGGGGTAAAAAGATTATCTTTATCCTCAAGAATGGTGAAAAAGGAGTAGAAATTGCCCAAGGATCGTTCCGTAGCTCTAAAAGTTTAAAAGTTTCAAATAAGGTTGTTTAGGGATTTTATTAGCGAATTAGTTTGCACATGTCCTATTATAGTGGCGGTGCCACAACGGCCTGAAGTTCCGCTTCAACGACATTTTTGAAATAGTGAGATCCCCTCTTGCATCTATGATTTTAAGTCTCACCTTGTCCGCCACGTCGATCACTATCCTGCTATAGTGACCCCGCCACAACGGTAAAAATCCCACTACAAAGGCCCAAAGCAAGACATAAAGCTTCTAGGAAGGATTTAAATTTCAATTTTTTACCACACACGCTTAACCCACTACAATTAGAAAATACCCTTACACGCTAAGACCAATTCCTAGAGATCTACTTATGCAAATTCAATTCTATAAAGTCATACGGATGCCTTAACGAGTTATCTAAATATCCATGCAATCATACATAAATGAATTACTAGATTGCTATCCGGTTTCCCTACACCTCAACTACTCCAATTTCATCTATATCTTGACAAGGTTGAAAAAATTTAAATACTATAAAAAAAAATTCGACCGCAATTTTCCCCTGTTGGAATTTCTATAACGACGAAACCCGATCGTTATATTATATTGTTAATATTATAGTTTTATGGTCTTATAGTTTTATTCACATTATTATTTTGTGTATGTAATAATTTTCTCATGATAAATGCCAATAAATATTGCATAATTATAAATAGTAACGTGTCCACATAGGCATATATATACCTTTAAAATGCACTATTAAATAGTGTATGAGGGTAAAAAGTCCTCCAGAACCTTTTCGCTATATTATATCTGCGGCGCAGAACTCTTCTTCACCTTCAACGGATAAATTATAGCTTCAAACAAAGAAAAGAGTGCATATATTACTATCGTAATTTTTTTTAAATAGTAATTTAAGTGATAATCGAATTGAAGAATATAAGGTTATGTGCTTTTAACCACATTAAGATAATTAGAAATTTTTCATCACTTCCCATAATCTTATTTACAATTCATTAAAAATACAATTGTAAATAAAGTAAAATTAAAATATTTAAATTAAAATTATCAAAATTTATTAACTGCATATATCATCTCGATGAAAATCACAAAAATTACAACTCCGTCATACATATTAAATCTTTTAAAATATAATTATCAAGCTACAGATTTAAACCGCTCACGATAACTGTCCTCATTCCTAAGTTTAAAAAGGTAGATTTTAAGTAGTTCTTTGTTCTTTGAAAAAGTTGATTAAATAAAATATCAATATTAGTGAAGAATATTATTTCAATGAGTCGCTTATTTTCATTTTTTTTGAAATGTTATCTATTTAGTAGTACGCTATAATAATGTTTACAAAAAAAAGTACTATATAATTATAGTGTTAATCAGTAATGTATAAATTTACAAAGTTATATGCAATGAATACATATATACAACAATATAAAATAGACTTTTAAAATAATAATTAAAAAAATTAAAGTACAAAACATATAATCTTATTGGTTTATTGGTATTCAGGACTTTTTGACTTGAGAAATGATATGTCATATAAGATACTTTATTTGAAATTCTCACTTGGAGTTTTACTGCATTCATTTTGCCTCGATCTTCTTAAGTGAATCAATTTTTTCTATTCCTCATCCGTTTTATTCAACAAAATATAATAGTAAATAAATAATCATTTGACCAAAAGACAATTGTAAATAATCTGTAAATAAGTTATCATTCTTGTTTAATAGAACTTGAAGGAGTGTAGTTTCTTTATCCATAATCATTTAACTCTCTAATCATTATATGGGAATATGATTTGAAATGGTTTTCTTCTCTCTCCTTTTTTTTTGGAAAAATATACTTATCTTGACTATCATAAGTAGTACAAATTTTGGCCTTTTAAAAAAGGGACAATACTCAATTACACCCCTAGCCAATACCTAAAGTACTTGAGACACACCTTATCTTTGATGAGGTCCTATGACCCTCTCCAACTTTTTTTAAGTAATTAATTACCACTGTCGTACCTACGTGGCAATAATAATAAGAAAGGTTGATGTGTTTGTTCAGCATGCATCGGGCCCCACTTTTGCAGCTTTCTAAAAAGTGAATATCAGCTACTTTTACACTTCCCAAATTCAAAAAAAGCTGGCCATTTATGTTTTCAAAATTACTCTACCAAAAAGTAGATAAAGGGAAAAGGAAAGAAAGAGGGAAAGTTTAGCTTGGTTTCAAAAAATCAACAAAGGTTAGAAATTTGATTTCAAACTGAAAGTTGATTTTCGATGTTGGATTTTAATAGTCAGTTTTTGTTTCTGTTCTGCATGTGTGGATCGATTTTAATCGTGAATGTGTGGGTCGAATTCATTCAGCAAGAATCGTGTTTAGTTGAGTTCAAAGGTTAGTTTTTTCTTCATATTTTTTATTGTTATGCTTAGTTTTTTTAGGGGTTATGATATGTTGTTAAATATTGATTTCGATTTTGAGTGAAATATAACTATTAAGGTTTATGTTGTGGTTCTGTTAAATATCAAATTTCGTATTTTTAGGGTTGATGTTATTCATATATTCATATTGCCACCTTTGTTGTTATGGGGTACGTAACTTGTTATTCATACATTTATATGAAACGTATTTTGAGTGTGGGTTGGTTGGGTGATATTATAGTTGTGTGACATATGTTATTATAATATGAAACATGCAAAAAGATGTTGTGTTGTGTTGTCTTATATTCTGAGTTACAATAAAGTAACTTCATGTTGGGTTTTGTGTTGTGTCTGTGTGGGTGTGGGGTTAAAGTTAAATAACATTATCTTAACAACAAAATATATGTTTGGTGTTGTGTTGTGATCTGTGTGGGGTTACATACCTAATTTTAAGAAAATAAAGATATGGCGTGTATTGTGTTATTTATGTGGGGTATTGTGTTCAGTATGTGTGGGTTGGGTATGTGTTTTCTTCAACTTGAATTGTTTTTATAACTATTTGGGTATGTGTTTTCTTTAGTAAATTATTATATTCTATTAGCAACTTTTACTTAATTATTGTTATGTTTATGCATATAGGTATGAGTGGGTTTACATTCATTACTTTAAAGTTGTATTATGGTGGGGCCTTATTGTATGAAGGTGATAAAGCAAGATATGTGGGTGGGTTGGTGAGTGAATATTATGATATTGATGTGGCTACAATATCATATTTTGAGATTAAAGACTATATTAATGAACTAGGGTATATCCCAAATTGCAAATTTAGTGTCCGGACACCTAATAGTTGCACCTTAGGAGATATTGACAATGATGATATTTTCTTAGCAATGTTTAATTGTTTGCAAAGTGGGTCTGTTTTGGAAGTATATGTCCACATGCCTGGTAAGGAATCTGGTGCAACTTTTAATAAAGTTGGGACCACTGAGGCTCGTGTATATAATGAAGTAGGTGAAACGGCTTTTAATGGGGTAGATATAACTATAAATACTACATGAAATATTCCTGCTACTTCAAATCCAACAACTCCAAATAGTGATCCATCAGATTCTGAAGATAGTGAATACTATGTAAAAGTATCTAATGAGCCAACTGAAGAGAGTGATGATTCTAAAGATGGTGAAATACTTGAAAATGATCAATATGTAAGTGATGTTCATGAGGAGTTAATTCAACTAAGGGTTGAGAAAAGATCTTTTCTGAGGAGGAGAAAAAGAAGGGAAGAATTTCTGCAGATACTGAAGAAGTAGGATGTGGTAATGCTGGAGCAGATCTTGGGTTTGATGAGACGACTATCAATAGATGTACTTTAGAATCAAGGTTTGGGGGTGATGAACCATATTATACAAGTTCTAATGCTTGTAGTTTTGAAACCGACACAGATGATAGTTGTCTAGAAGAAGGTGAAAAAATGAAGTTGAAACTTCCTAACACAAAAAGGAAAAAACATACCATTGAGGGAGTCGGATTTTATCCCAACATTAAGAAGATTGTGTGGCAATTGGGCATGGTTTTTGAAAGTGTAAAAGAGTTTAGATTGGCAGTCACTAAGTATGTAATTCAGAGAAGGGTTAAGATTAAAAAGTGTGTGAATGAACCAAATAGAGTAAGGGTGAGATGTTACAAGCTAAATTGCAAATGGTTGTTATATGCAAGTTTGGACAAGAAGACTAATAACTTTGTTATTAAGACTTACATGACAGTCCATTCATGTCAAAAGGCTACTAGGAATTCTTTGTGCAACTCTACATCCATTGCTACTGTTTTTAAAAAGAAAGTTATTGAACAACCAAATATCAGAGTGTTCAAGTTGCAAGAGTTAAACCGTAAGAAGTATAATGTGCATGTTGGTAATGAACTTATGATTATCATGTTAAGGAATTTGGGAGAATTCTTGATTATAAGGATGAGTTGCTCAGAACTAATCCTGGGAGTACTTGTGTGGTGAAGCTAGGAGAAGCTAATGAATCTGGTAGGCCAGTATTTGAGGCATTTTACATTTGTTATGCTGCACTCAAGATGGCATTTATGCCAGCTAGAAATGCATTGGTCTGGATGGTTGTTTTTTGAAGAGGGTTGGCAGGGGTCAATTACTTATTGCAGTGGTTAAAGATGGCAATAATCAAATGTTTCCAGTTGCTTGGGCTGTAGTTGAAAATCATAACACAATCACTTTGAGTTGAGTTATTTCTTTGTTGAAAAAAGACTTGAGATTAGGAGATGGAACAAGTTTCACAATTATGTCAGACATGCAAACGGTAAACTTTCTTCAAATTATCTGTTGGTTTATTATTTTTTAAACATAATTATCTAATGTTTATTTTAACTTGTAGGGACTGGATATAGCTATAAAGGAGTTTTTGCTAGCTTTTGAGGAAAGAAGGTCTGCTAGGCATATATTAGCAAATCGGTCAAAGAATTCGAGATGGCTACAAAGGAATAAGCGGTTCTAGAAGTGTGCTAGAAGTACTTTTGAAGCTGAATTCAGAGAAAATCTGCACGAGTCTGGAGGTACATGTATAGTGGATGACCTAATTTACTATGATAAAGAATATTGGTGTATGGTGTATTTTAATTGTGAAGTCAAGTCTGATGCAATAGATAATAATATGTGTGAAAACTTAAATGCTTGGATTTTGTTTGCAAGACAAAAGACCATTATTACTAAGTTTGAAGAGATAAGAATTAAGGTCATGAATAGGTTAGCTAGGTTAAGTGAATTTCCAAACTCTTGGATAAGCAATTTCTCTCCAATGGCAATGAAAGTATTAGAAAAAATATTTATATTTCAATAGCATGTAACATTGAATTTAATGGAGTAACAAGCTATGAGGCTTTGGATTGATACAAACAACACACTGTATGTTTGAGAAAGAGGGAGTGTAGTTGTAGATCTTGGATGTTGAAGGGTATACCATGTGCACATGCCTTAGCTACAGTGTTGCATAAACAATATGACACACATGATTTCATTCATCCATGCTACTCTAATGTGAGGTACTTGATGACTTACTCCCATTTCATACAACCTATGAATAACATGCCAATGTGGCCAGAATTAAAAAATTCTCTTTTTGATCCACCATTGATGAAACAAATGCCAGTCAGACCTAGAAAGTTGAGAAGGAAAGAGGTTGGTAAAAAGAAGGTGTATGGTAAATTATCTAAAACAGGACTAACTATGACATGTAGTCTTTGCCATGTTAAAGGTCACAATAAAAGAAGTTGTCATTTACGAAGGAGTGATGGAGTTGGTTCTACTGCCGGGGAACAGAGAGCTACCCCTACTTCAAATGTTGAAGAACCATCAAGTTCAAAAAGAGGAAGGGGAAGACGAAAGGCACATTACAATTTTATCACTTACTTTTAAAGTGTAATCAACTTACTAATATAATATTTTTTTTTCTAATTAGAAATCAACAAATATTGAGAGTGAGCCACTTGCAAAAACGGGGAGAGGCAGACCTAAAAACACAAGTGCAACAGGGGATTCACCTACAATTATTGCACCTCCAACAACTTCAAGAACAACAAGAGCTACAACAAGTGCAAGTGCATCAAGGGCCTCTCCTTGAACCACTGCAACTCCTACAACTTCAAGAACACCAACACATGAAGCAAGTGCAAGTGTAAATGTTGTTGGAGTATTATCAAGATCCAGGAGTGGTAGAGGAAGGGGTAGGGGATTGGGAAGTGCAGGAAGAGGTAGTAATCATCCACTCGAAAATTGGTTTACATGATCTCAAGGTAGTACAACAAAGGGTGTAGACCAGAACACAAATGATGCACCAAAGGAAACTACTACTACCATGAAAGGAAAGGGTATTGAAAACACAAATCAATTTAAAAGGCCAAGAGTCAATGGTATGGGTGTGTTTCAAGTGAATAATGGTTTCAAAACTTTCAATGTAATTATTGCGATGCATTCATATTGTTTGTTCTCTAATAAGTTGCACATTTGTTCTCTAATAATCTTAGTTCTCTAAACATTTTGTAGCCTGGACTACCAAGTAGCACAATATTAGCCGGACCAAAGTGAGTTTTGAGATCAAGTATTGTAACTGGGGATGTTGGTTTCAAACCGACAAGTGGATTGAAGTGGAAAGGAAATCAAGCAATCACAACTAGAAGGCTCTAGCATAGTAGAGATCAACCAAGGATTTCAAACTCAAATGCGTCCTCCTCTTCACAATCTCTACACCCATGGAAACTATAATGTTGATATCAATGCTGTTTTATCAGTACTTTTTTGGTGGCCACTAGAAGTACTATTTTGTTTCATATTTGAAGGAAAACTAAACATTCCTATTTATTGTTAAAGTACTGAAATTATGGGTACTTATGCAATGTGAAAACATTGTTTGCGTATGCGTTGTGACTTGTATAATTTTGGGCACATTTAGAATTTAACAGAAAATTTGCTCTTAAGAAAAATTCTCGGCACTTTTACGATCAACTTTCTACTTAAAATTTGCTCTTGAGAATGATTAATACCTCTTGCTTTATTTCATTTTAAAACTTCCAACACAAACATATCAACATGGCAAATAGAGAATTAAGACAGTTTTAAACACAAACAAATTGCATTTTACATTACAATAGAGCAAATAAAGGTTTCGTTACCACACAAAATTATGGCAATTTCATATGATCCTTATACCTACCAACTTGGGTTAGAAAACTAATAAATACAACAACGAATCATCACACAACAAAGGAATTTGCCAAAACAACAACCTTCATTTGTTTTCTTCATTTTCATCCCTTTCATCTTCTTCTTGTCTTTCAATTCACCCATTTCTTTTACGTTGTCAACCTTCTCATTTAAATTGATGTTCATATTTTCATAACAATTTCGAAGACTTTCACCTTCATCCAAAGGAATTTTCTCTAGTTTTGATTGTTCAATGTTGGAATTATCAAGCTGTTCTAGTTGCATCTTCACACGCTCATAATTTTTTTCTAACTCGTTAATCCTATTCACCAATTTCAGAAGAATAAAACGAGATCTTTCATAAACTCTCTCCGTGTCTCTCTATCTAATGAAATTACAGTTTGTGGCCTTATAGTGAGAAAAAGATCAAAATCATCTTCCGAGATTGTGATTTGACCAAGACGTCTGCATTTGCAGTAAGATCTCATGCTTGCATCGCACTTCCTTGTTAAACATTGAATCATTTTATCCACACACAAGTTATTCAACTCGAATTTTGTCATAAACCTAACTTTATAAACATTGTCAAAAAAAATAAGAATTAATAATCTACATAAAAAGATGTAAAGAATATATTACATCTTACTTTACCTTTTCAAATCAAGGAGTTATTTAACTTGAATGATAATGGAGCTTCTTTAAAAATGAAGAACACTGAAAATGGGGTTTTTTTCCAAAAGAGGAAGACAACTGCTTTAGACAGAAACGTTAATATTTATTTTTGAATTTTTTTCAAATTACATTGCACCTGGCTAACTTATATTGGTCATTGTTATCTAAAATCTTCACTCACGCGCCCTACATGGGTGAATTCACGTATATTTCCACGTAGGTACGAAAGTGGTAATTAATTAATTAAAACAAAGTTGGAGGGGGTAATAGGACATCATCAAAATTAATACTATAGAACTTCTACTTTTATAGGCATATTTGTATTTTGGACGTAAAAGCATGATAACTTTCATAAATTTAAAGTACAATATACTATTGATTATGAATTTTCACACACAAAACATATAAAAATCTCATTAAGAATATTAATATGGGTAAAAGTAAAAGTCAAAATCAAATAGAGACAAATAATTATTTTTTTGAAGATGATGTGATGGCTTGTCTTCAATGTTTCAATGCCACATTCAAAAGTGGAAAAAAGATAAAAGCGTGATAAAAGAAAAAGAATAGATATAGGGGATCTAGGATTTGAGGTCTTGGGTGTCACATTGTTCAACTAAGATAAGCGGGTCGGTTGCTTTAATTTTAAGTTACAATTGAGTTATTTATATTTTTTCGATCTTCATAAACAAATCGATCAAACATTCATGTTAGTACTATTTTGTTTTAGATATTATGAGATTACAGCAAAGAAACAATTCATTTTTTTATTTCTTTTTAGGAATTAGTGGCCTTATTCGTTGAAACTTTGAGGATAAAATAATTTTTTCACACTAAAACTTGAGGTTGTATAAACTATCTAATAGTGTTAACTAAATATATTCATATTTCATTGACTTTATGTGTTTTTGCAAAATATGACAAAAGAGAATACAAATTTTAGTTCCATTCTAGTAAGCTTACTTAGCAAGAATGTTGGTGAAGATTGAATGAACCTACAAATTAAAGGAACTCTAGTCATAATATTCATCATTATAAATTTACATTTTAAAAATAATTATTTAAATATATTCTTAATAATATTTATATTATGTTCATAATTTAATTGATAAAGTATAAACATGCGACAATCATAAATAATTAGCAAAAGAGAAAGTAAAAGAATTTGAAAATTAATTATCATGAATAGGAGTCAATTCAAATTAACAAAGAATTGTTGTAAACAAATAAGAATGAGTGAAAGGGAAAAACACTCACACATTAATTTTTAAGAAAAAAAGAAAGAGAGAAAAAGCTTCAAAAAATTAAGCAGTCAACGAGGTTCGAACCTGTGCTACCTTGAGGCAGATTTCCTACTTTGGCAATTGAACTGTTCACCATTTTAATTAGTGGGTGACAAAGAAAATATATATTCGTTTTCTAAAAGATGTGTACATATATAAACAAAAAAAATTCCAAGATCATTGGGTGCCATGGCAACCCCACGGGCATCCATAGAATCACCCGTGTGTGTGTGAATATATATATATATATTTATATATATATATATATATATATATATATATATATATATATATATATATATATATATATATATATATATATATATATATATATATATATATATATATATATATATATATATCTTTATATACAAAGAAAGTATTTTACCGTTTTTAAAATAATCGTTCCCTACTTATTTAGATTTATGTTAAATGTTAGAACGACTGAACAAGAATGATAAAAATATAAGAAATTTAACTCAAAATTCGTTTGGCTTAGACGCACGTTAATAAGTTTTTGAAGATAACAACTCTATCCTTCAACCAATATAAACTCAATTTATAGGATAATTTTTTTGCAAGAAAAGACTTTTAACTAAATAGTATTTATCATAGGTTCACGAATTGAAACAAAAATAACTTCAAAAACCTATAATATAGAGTTTTAAAATTACCTTTCAAAAATATATAATGAAGAATTAAAACAAAAATGAATGTTACAACTCACATGCATGTAATACTAACTCTTACAATACCCCACTTGTTTCAAGAAATTTTTATTTAAAAAAAATCTAACCAATATTTCAGACATCGATCTAGTAGCATGCATTAATAATGGTGTCGTTTGGACATGAATCATTAGCTAGTGAAGGCTTTCTAAATCATTGACTAATTAATGAACGAATCTTGAACTAAGTGGTTCATTGAATGAAATAGAAAAACTACTCCACACATATCACCATGTGTCCAGAATCCTTTTAGCCAAGTGCTTTAAGATTTACCTATTAAAATCATATTAAAGTGAACTCCACTTTGGATTTAGTGCGTGAATTCTTCAAGAGTACCTTTGCATACTCTAACCAAGTAGTCTATTAACTTATTGAAAGAAATTAATCTCATCCTCCTTTACAACAAATTATCGGTAAATCCATCAAGAATTTTCCTACACACTCCAATCGAAAATGATTTATAGGCTTATTAAGGGAACATAGCATCAGCCTTCTCTTTAGTAGGAATTTCCAAAAAAATTTATGATGAGTTCTCTTACTAACTACAACCGAGACCGGTTTTAGAAATTTATTAAGAGAAAAATATCTCAATCATTTACTTATTTCATTTTATTTTGAAAATTGATATCTTATTGATGTTCTTCAAAACTGTAACCATTACACCCCGTTGTTTTAAAGAACTAGAACTCGAAATAAACAATTTTTCGAAATAATCAAATTTTCCAATTTGGACAAGTTAAGCTAAGTACAAATTTTGGGTCAACTTCAAACGAGTAGAACTCCTAAAACAGTAAGAGTAACGTAGGATAAAAGATACAATAATAAACTTCCTAGAATTATATTTTTAATTTCAGGGAATTTTCTCATTTTTGAGTTAGAATGAGGTATATATATCTATTTGAAGTTGGGTTGTCTGAATACGAAAGTCACCCAAATTTTATAAGGGTATTTTGGTATTTTCATTGCACAATTATTAAAATTCATCCTTATTAGTTTAATTGGGGATTAAATTGATTTGGTTTGGTTAACGCTTCTTAAAATTACGTCAGGGTTTTGAGAGAAGAGAAAATAGTAGTAAAGAGGAGAAGAAGCAATAATTCGTCATGTTCTTGAAGTTTAGCCTGTGGATTTCACCAAGGATTAACCCCTATAAGGTATTTGATATAACATAACACTAGGTTTATTCACCCACGCACCAATTATGTTTAATTCAACGTATTTGTGTTTTTAAAAGAGGAGTTTATGAGTTCTTGATAAAATTTAATTGAAAGTTTTGTCTGAATCTTGATTGTTTAGTTTTTGAGGATCTCTTGAGTTAATTGGTTGAGATTTAAGGTCCTTTTTAGTATATTCTTGAATATTTTGGTTGCGTATATGAATCTAAGGGTTAGGAAAGAAGAAACCAATCAAATTTAGAGGGTTTAGAGTTGAAAAATGAGCAAGAACATTCGGCGATGCCTAGGCAGGGGCATGGAGCTCCACGCAAGTCAGAGCGCCCAACACAGACTTATGGAGTTTGGGATCTGAGGCGCTGCAGAACTTAGAGTTCCTCAACTTTGGTTCTTTAGTTTTAGGTGTGGCACCTGATAACACTCCTTATGATAGGGTCGCAAGGTTTTCTACCCTTTCCCACTTTTTTTTTTGTTTGAGTTCCCTTGAATCATATCTATGTTTTCTAGTTGATTTATACACACTAATGTATGTATAAACATCGAGATATCATCCATAGCATGAGATCATGAACCTTGAATCCACAATTGAAATTCATGTAAAGTTAAGAGTCAAGTCTAAACAGTTCTTAGAGTCTTTCAAAAGTCTTTTACAATAGTTTTAAACTTTTTTTTAAAGAGATGGGCATTGAGTTTAGTAAGAGCAAAAATGAAATCCATTTCTTCAAAGAGTATACGGGAACTAAATATTCAAAAAAGATAAAATGTTTTCTCATTCAAACAAGAGAGGAAACATCAATTTTCAAGAGAGAAAACACCGATTTCAAACAGAGCTTTTCGGCTAGTTTTTAAGAAATAATCTCAAACCATAGAAAAAATTATTTCTTAAACATATGAGATAGTGAGTTAGGTTGGATAACCGCGACAAGGTATAGGACGGCCATGTAGTATGAGGCAAAACGTTGTACCATCACTTAAGCTCATAAAGATGGTTGCCGGTTAGAAACTCCTACAAAGTACTTTGTAGTCTTATATATAAAAAGTTACTTGTATTTTAATATACAAACTGAGTTATTACGTGTTTTTCAATATGCTAAGTTATTACCTTAATGTTTTAAAAAAATTTCTTATATTTCAGATTCATTATTACTTTATATTGAAATTAGTTGAGTTGAGACCAAGTAAGTTATTTAAATTCAATCTAAAGCTTATGTATTGTTTTAGAATTCACCTAACATACTCATACATTCAATTTACTTATTCCATTTGGGATGCATCATTTTATAATGCAAATACAGGGAACCTGGATCAGCAACCATCGCCTGGTTGATCTAGTAGAGTATTTAGAGTCATTTGGTAAACCTCCTTGCTTTCCAGAGGATCTTTTTACATTATTTCAATATTTTCAGTAGTTAGTATTATAAGTGGTCTTGTACTAACATTCCTCATGGATTTAGAGGCTTCATAGAAAGTTAGTTATAGTTCTTTATTTCTTCCATTTTAAATTGTTTATGTTAATACTAGGGTGTACAGTTCTGCTAAGTCAAATATTTTTCTTTAAACATTCTAAGTTATTTTGAGATAGTTGAGTAGATTTTTATGAAATTTCTTTTATAATGCTTAAGCTCGTTCGCGAAGAGTCTATCCAGGCCAAGGATTAGCTTGCAGCAACAATGGATCTGGAGTGTCAGTCTTACCTTGGGTGTATGTTCGGCGCGTGTCAAACTTCGTATTAGAAAAGAAAGTTCAAGAGTCGTAGGGTGTCTATCAAACCATGTCTATAGAGTCTTAGTTATCGATGTGAAGCATGTACCATCTATAATAAGGATGCGGCATTATTTAGGAACTATCTGACTTCTTTCATACATATTTCGTACGATGGAGTGTATCTCTATAAATGTTTCTTTCTGACACGTGCTTGTGCGTGCTTTTCAGATCATGCCTCCACGAAGTGCTGTCAGAGGTTGCCCTTCTACAAGAAATGTTGAGGAACAAAGGAACCTAATGCACCAACAAGGCACCCCTAAGGGGAGTCACTAATGCTGAATTCCGTGAGGACATCTTGGGATTGATCTAAGTTGTGACACACCAACCGGGGCAACAAAGAGAGAATCATCAGGAAGTGGTTGATACTTTTAGGGTCCATAAATATTAAGGATGAATCCTCCATGATTCACTGGTTCAAGTGTCATTTAGGACCTGAAAAACATTTTTGAAGAGCTTTGGATGATTTTTGAGATTATGTATGTTGAGGATGTTTAGCGAGTCCAATTAGCAGCACATCAGCTGAAGAGTGTTACAAGAATCTTGTTTGACTAATGGAAAAAGAATAGGGTTGAGGATGCAGCAATAGTGAGTTGCACTGTTTTTGAGAGTTCCTTGATGGGGAGTTTCTTTCCTCGTGAGTTAAGAGAGGCAAAGGTAAGAGAATTGCTAAATCTTAAGCAGGGTTGTATGAGGGTTCATGTGTAAAGTCTAATGTTCACCCAACTTTCCCGCTACTCTCCAGGGATGGTTGCTGATATGAGGAGTAGGATGAGTTTGTTTATTGCTGATTTTTCTCGTCTATCAAGCAAGGAAATCAAGGCAACTATGCCGATAAGGGATATGGATTTAGCAAGGTTGATGATCCATGTGGAAAGGATTGAGGTTGACAAGCGGAGGGATAGAGAAGAGTTCAAAAAAAAGAAGGTTAAGCTATCAGGGAACAAGTTCGGGATGTAAAAGAGTAAGGTTGATGATCCATGTGCAGAAGAAACCTCAACATAGTGTTGCACATGGAGGTAATGGGATTCTTGCATGCACTAAGTGTGGTAGGATGCACTCAGGGTGTGACGTTATGGCTATACTGGTTTTTTAAGTGTGGTAAGAATAGTCTCCTAATTGGAGAGTGAACTAAGAACAAACAATGAACAGGTAAGTAGGAGTAATAGAGCTTAATCTTCTTCAGTTCCTCCATGAGACAAAGCTTCACCTAGAGGATCTACTTTAGGGTAAGGCAGAGGATAAAGCCATCTTTATTCTATCAATAGCCGCTAAGAGCAAGAGAATTGCCCATATGTTTTCATTGGTATGATCAAAGTCTTTACTTTTGATGTTTATGCTTTGTTGTATTAGAAGAAAGTTTATATTTTGTGAATTCGTATATTGCAATTATTTTTGATGTTCTTGCTAGTCAACTTCTTAAGCCCTTCAGTGTTTCTACACATGTTGCTTAGTCTATTCTATATGAGAGAGTTTATCGTGACTGTACAATTTTCGTCTATCACAAGAGCATCATGACTAACTTAGTTTAATTAGATATGATAGATTTTTGTATCATTCTAGGAATGGATTTGCTCCACGCCTGTTATGCATCAATCAATTGTGGAACTTGATCAGTCAAGTTCCAGTATACTAATGAGCAAGTTATAGAGTGGAAGACTAGTTCAACAATGCCTAAGGGTCGTTTTATTTCATACCTTCAGGACAGAAAGTTAGTTTCCAAGGGTTGTGTCTATATGTTAGTTTGATTTAATGACTTTAGTGTTGTGAGACCTCCTACTCAATAAGTTTCAGTTTTAGTGACTTTCCAAAAGTGTTTCTAGATGATCTTCCCGGAGTGCCTCCTAAGAGAGAACTAGACTTTGGTATAGATATTATTCCCGTTACTCATCCTATCTCTATTCTACTATATAAAATAGATCTAGTACAATTGAAAGTGTTAAAAGAGCAGTTGAAAAATCTCCTAGAGAAAGGTTTTATTTGACCAATTGTCTCACCTTTGGGCTATCCTATATTATTTGTGACAAAGAAAGATAGTTATCTTAGAACGTATATAAACTACCATCAGTTGAAAAAAGTTATTATATTGAATAAGTATTATTTTCTAAGAACTGATGATCTTTTCGATCAGCATGACAGTGATACTTGTTTTTCTAAGATAAACCTCAATTATAGCTACATCAATTGAAAGTAAGAGAAAGCGATACCCTAAGAAGACTTTTTTGACCTTGTATGGTCACTTTGAGCTCCTAGTTATGTCCTTATGTTTGATCAATGGTCCTGAATCATTCATGAACCTTATGAACAAAGTATTAAAGACTTATTAGGATATGTTCATTATCATTTTTATTGATGACATCTAATCTATTGGAGGAATGAGGAAGATCATGCTAGTCATCTCATCATAGTTCTCCAAACTCTAAAGGAAGGATGTATATGTTAAGTTTTTTAAGTATGAATTGTCGCTTGAGTTTGTGGTATTCATAGGCAATATTGTTTCTTGTTATTGAATTATAGTTGATACTAGAAAAAAAAAGGCAAAGCAGAATTGGCCTAAACCCACATCTCCAACTGAATTAGGAGCATCTTGGGATTGGCTGGCTATATTATAGAAGGTTTGTCGAGGGATTTTCATCCTTTTCATCTCCTTTGACTAAATTAACTTAGAAAATAGTAATGTTTCAAT
The DNA here is from genome assembly GCA_027789145.1 of Solanum arcanum. Classification (NCBI taxonomy): domain Eukaryota; kingdom Viridiplantae; phylum Streptophyta; class Magnoliopsida; order Solanales; family Solanaceae; genus Solanum; species Solanum arcanum. Next base: position 64,520,158 of record CM050933.1, read on the forward strand.
GGTTTGAAACTTGTAAGAAAAGCTTTTTTGAATTAAGAAACGGTTGACTACTTCCCTAGTATTGACCTTATCAGAGGATACACAAGGTTTTGTAGTATATTGTTATTCTTCAAGAGTTGGATTGGGTTGTGTGTTAATGCAGAATGACAACATTATAGCGTATACCTATAGAAATCTTAAGGTTCACAAGTAGAATACCCTACCCATGATTAGAGTTGGTTACTGTAGTATTTGCTATGAAACTAGGACTTCATGATCTTTATAGTGTTCATGTCGATGTGTTCACCGATCATAAGAAACTTCTGTATAGAAAGAGTTATATCTCAGATAGAGAAGGTGGTAAGAGTTAATCAAGGATTGACATGAGTTTTATTTATCACCCATGTATGTCTAAAGTTGTTGTTGATGCCTTGTGTAGATTGTCAATACGTAGTACCACCCATTTCGAGGAATCAAAGAAATGTTAGCAAAAGAGGTTCATAGACTTACAGGATTAGGAGTGTGATGAAGGGATTCCATGAAGGAGTAATAGTGGTGATGAATTAGGCTGAATCATCATTAGTGTCTGAAGTTTAAAGAGAAACAAGACCATGATCCTATTTTATTTGATTTAAAGACAAATGTTCATAAGCAAAAAGTAATTGCATTTGAACAAGGTTAGAGATGGAGTATTGATGTACCAAGGTAGATTGTATGAGCAAATGGTGGATGAACATCAAGAGAAAATGATGGAGGAAGCTCATATCTCTAGATAATCTATCTATCCGGGTTCCACACAGAACTGTCGTGATATGTAAAAAGTTTATTTGTGGACTTGTATGAAGATTCACATTACAGAGTTTGTTGCTAAGTGTTCAAATTGACAACAAGTTAAGGTAGAGAACTAGAGGCCCGATGGTATGTCTCAAAATATAGATATTCCATAATGGAAGTGGGATATGATCAGTATGGATTTCATCATATGGTTACCATATTTTCGTAGACATCATGATTCCATTTGGGTATTTATAGATCGAATTTCTAAATTAGCCCACCTTTTGCCGGTGAAGACTACCCATGTTGTAATGGATTAGGCTATGTTGTATATTCAATAGGTATTCATACTTCATGGAGTATAGACTATTTGAGATAGAGGTGCCGAATTTATTGCACAATTTTGAAGTCATTCCGTAAAGGTTTGGGTTCGAAAGTGAACTTGAGTACTGCTTTTCATCTTCTGGGTAATTGTCAAGTAAAGATCACTCTTTAGACTTAAGAAGATATGTTGAGAGCTTGCGTGAATGATTTCAAGGGAAGTTGAGATGATCACCTATCTCTCATAGAGTTTTCTTGTGACAATAGTCACCATTCTAGCATCCAAATAGCTCTGTATGAGGCTCTTAATGGAAGAATATACAGATATCATATTGGATGATTTGAATTTGGTGAAGTCGGTTGATAGGACCAAACATAGTTCATCAAGCTACGGAAAAAGTGAAAGTTAATCAAAAGAGATTGAAAAAATTGTAGAATCGTCAAAAATCCTATACTGATGTTAGGAGAAGAGACTTAGAGTTTGAAGTAGATGATTGTGTTAACTTGAAAGTTTCACCCATGAAGGGTGTTATGAGATTTGATAAGAATGGGAAACTTAGTCCCTGATATATTCATCCTTATAGAATATCAAACAGTATTAGTAATGTAGCTTATGAGTTAGAGTTTCCACTAGAGTTAGTAGTGGTTCATCCGGTATTCCACATTTCTATGCTGAAGAAGTCTATGGGTGATCCTTCACTTATCATACCTATTGAATATTAAGGATAACTTATCTCATGAGGAGATTCTTGTTCAGATTCTAGTTTGCCAAGTTCACAAGTTGGGAAGTTGAAGAGCATATGAAGAAGAGATACCCACATCTCTCGAATCCGGAGAAATTCCAAATTAAGGTACTAATATTTTTCTTGGTTTTTATTTTAAGTTGGCATGGTGTATGTAGGTTTTCCTTGTTAGGTTTTTGAGTTAGACGTTAGATGTTACACCCTTAGCCTACTAATAATAATCTCAATCGAGGATGAATTTTCCCAAGGGGGAGATATTGTAAGACCTCGCTATTTGAATGAACTATGATAAGAAAGAAACCATTTTTGGGAATATCAAATTTGGAAATTTTGACATGTTAAGATAAGTATGAGTTTTAGGTCAACTTCAAATGACTATAACTCCTAGCACAGGGTATGTTAGGTGGCTGACAAGATAATATATCAAAGGTATTTGAATGATCTTTCGGAACCCCACCAAGTTTTCTCATTTTTTATTTTTATGAGGGATATAATGCCCATTTGAAGTTGGGCTGTCGAAATAAAGAAATTCACCCAAAAGGTTGAAGGGTGTTTTGTTATTTTCACTACCCAATTAATTAAATTGACATTTAGTAAATTTATTGGACTCTAAACTGATCTGGTTACGTTTATGCTTCATAAAATGATGCTATGGTTTTGAGAGAAGAGAAAAGAGGATAAAAGAGGATAAGAAGCACAAATTCACCGCGTTCTTGAATTTAGCTTGTGGATTTTTTCAAAGGTTAATCCCTACTAGGTATGTGAGATCACATAGTATTGGGTAGATCTATCGACACATCAATTTTTTTTAATTCAGCATATTTGTGTTCTTCAAAGAAAAGTATATGATTTCTTAATGAATTTTGTCGAAAGTTTTGTTTAAATCTTGATTGTTGAGGTTGGACGAGTTCTTGAATTAATTTCAAGTGATTTAAGGTTGTTTTTGAGTAGATTCTTGTATACTTTGGTTGTGTATTCTCATCTAAGTGTTAGGGGATGAAACTAATCAAGTCTATAGGGTCTTGAATCGAAAACAGAGTAAGCAAATTTGTGGAATTTATAGGCAGGGGCATGGGGCACCAAGCAACTCAGAGAGCCCCAAACCAATGTATGAAGTTGAGGTTTTGTAGTTTTAGGTCTTGCGCCCAGATCCACTTAGTACGAAAGGGTATCTTCTTCCCTTTCCCACTTTTTTCCGTTTGAGTTCCATTGAGTCAGACCTATATTTTCTACTTGACTTCTACACTCTATTATATATATAAGCATCTAGATATCATCCATAACATAAGATCACGGGCGTTGAATCCATTATTATAATTCAAGGAATGTTAAGAGTCAAGTCTAAAGAAATGTTAGAGCCTTTAAAAGGTCTTTTTACAATTGCTTTAAACATGTTTTAAAGACTTGAGCATTGAGTTGAGTAACAGAAAGAGTGAAAATAATTTCTTCAACGAGTATATTGGAACTAAGTATTTCCAAGAATTAAAATATTCTTCATATTTAAACAAGATAGGAAACATCGATTTTCAAGAGAGGAAACACCAAATTCCAACAGAGCTTTGGAGCTAGTTTTTGAGCAATATTCTTTAACTTCACAACGTTATATTTTTAAGCATATGATATAGTATATTTGGGAGTAGTATTATGCACCAATTTTTGGACATATTCGAGTTCAGTGATCGTACCTTAATAATTTTAGAATAGACTAGTGGATCCACTTAGTGAGTTACATTTTATTCTCCTAGGAAGGTATAGGACTGCCATGGCAGCGTGAGACAAAACAATGTACCATCAGTTAAGCTAATAGATATGGTTGTCTATTAGATAAACTCTCACAAATATATATTTTATTCTTATATACATAGATTTATTTGTATTTTCATAAACAGAGTGAGTTATTGTGTGTTTTTCAATACAATGAGTTATTACCTTCACTTTTTTGAGTTTTTTTTTATATTTCATCTTCATTATAAATTTATATTAAATGAGTTGAGTTGAGTTGAGTCCAGGGAAGTTATCTCAGTTCCCTCTCAAGCTTATTTATTATTTTAGAATTCATTCACATGCTCGTAAATTCAATATACTGATGACATTTAGCCTGCAATGTTTAATGATGCATATACAGGTTACTAGGATCATCATCTAGCGCCTCGCTGATCCAGTCGAGCATTCAGAGTTATTTGGTGAGCCTTTTCTCATTCTAGAGGATCCCATTTTACATTATTTCAGTATTTTATGTTTTTAGGATAATCGGGGGTCATTTCCTGGAATCCCATATAATTTTAGACACTTCATAGACATTTGGTTTTATTTATTTAGTCTTTCCATTTCAATTGTTTTTTGTTAAGACTTGAGTTGCCACTTTGGCTAAGTTTAATGTTTATCTTTAAACATTCTATGTTATTTTGAGACAATTGAGTATTTTATATATGTATGCTTATTTGATTTTACAGAGATCGTTGCTCCAGCCAAAGTCAAAATACAAGAAATAATACATTTACAGTCATTTGAATAAGAATACCAAGTATCATTTCTATAGAATTCATGAAAAGATGGAAATTTAGAATAATGTAGCCCAACATAAAGTGTATTGTTCATGTATCTTGAAATGAAATTTAAGGTATTCCAATGTTTAAATCCAAGATTACTAGTAATCTTGCTCAAAGTTCATACTGCGTAACCAATATCTGGGGTAATATGATGCATGACATACATAAGACTTCCAAAAATATGAGAATACGTTAGCTGATCAAGAACATACCGGAGTTCCACATAAGTTTGATTCTAGGAGCAAATGGTGTAGGTGCACATTTTTCGTTGATTGAATAAGAATCAAGTCATTCGCTAATCTCATGATTGTGATGCCCAAATACACGTAAGATTCTCCAAGATCTTTTATTTCAAGTTGAGAAGCTTGAATTTTTTTTTTTACTCTTTCAATATCAGTTTCAAAGATCAGCATATCATATACATAAAGACAAATTATAGCGTCAATTTTTTCTTGTGCAAATATCACCACCATTAATTGAGTAGCCATTAGAAATCATTACTCTTCTAAATTTCTCATTCCATTGTTTTGGAGCTTGTTTTAATCCATAAAGATATTTAAGAAGCTTATAAATTTTATGTTCTTTACCAGGACATATTTTTTTGGTTCTTTCATGTTAACTTCTTCATCGAGATCTCCATTCAGAAATGTAGTCCTCACATGTATATGATGTTTTATCAGACTATGAGTAATAGTTATAAAATGAAAAGTCGAATAGAAGTCATTCGAGCTACAAGTTCAATGTATTAAAATAATCAATGTAAAACCTTTTTTTACCATGCGAGCTTTGTACTTATATAAGGTATCATCAATTTAAATTTCTATATTAAGATCCACCTACAACCAATAAACATAAATACATAAGGGAGTTCTGCAAAATTTGATGTATTGTTTGACATAATAGAGTGCATTTCATTATCAATAGATTCACGCCAGAAAGGAGAATCATGTGATAACATTACTTCAGCATAACTTTAAGGATCCTTTCCAACTAAATAGACTTGAAAATTAGGTCCAAAATCTCTTGGTTTGGTTGATCTTACAATATGTCTTGGTTGACTTTCTTTCAAAGTCTCACTATTTTCCTTTTAAGAGGAGATATACAAGAACTTGCATCTGGTTCAAAAGATTCCTTTTTCTTAGAAAATATATGCTAAAAAAAGGTAGCATGAATGATTCAATAATTTTTTGAGGTCTTGGGGTTTGAAGATTTTAACACCTATATGCGTTACTAGTTTGTGTATAACCAATAAATACACAATCTACTCCTCTATATCTAATCCTAGTCAAATGTTGATCTGGTAATCTAACATGAGCTAAACAATTTCACACTTACAAAATAATTTACATTTGTCTTTGGATTCTTCCAAAGTTCATATGGAGATGAATCATGTTTCTTGAAAAAAATCCGATGCAAAATACGATATGCAAAAAATAAGGTTCTTGTCCACAAATTTTAGTTATACCAGATGCATAAAGCATAGAGTTAACAATTTTGATGAAAACTCTGTTGTCTCTTTCTTCTACACTGTTTGTTGTGGAGTCTCATTGCCTTCTTTTCACAAAAAATAAAATTATATTTTACATATTCTCCGCCTTTGTCAGATCTAATTGATTTAATCTTCAAAATAAATTTATTTTAATTTTTTTTCTCTATATGTTTTAAAAGTATCAAATGCCTCATCTTTTGTTTTTTTATGACAAGATATATGTATACCTCGAGTATTCTCCAATGAAAGTGATAAATATTTCTTCCAATGACATGATGAACTAACCGTCTCAAAAATATTAGTATGGATTAACTCCAAAATTGTGGATATCCTTTTATCACACATAAATGATTTCTTTGTTATTTTACATCACATGTCACGACCTAAAACTAGTCATGAGTGACACCCATACGAAACCTCCTAAGTGAGGAATCAACAAATTTAACCTCAAATTATATCAATAATTTAAGTACAAATAATAACAATAACGCGGAAGCTAAAAACTTATTAAAGTAACCAACCAAATTTTTATGACCCAGACAATCATGATTGACAACCACACTAGCTCTCAATGGGAGAACCATTACTATAATCCAAAACAAGCAACTAATCCAAAAACTAAATCATTTAAGTCAAGGAAGAAAGTTGAATACTAAGGAAAAAGATAGAGTTCCCATAAACTCCAACAAAAGTCTAACAATAAATAAACTAACATTGTGGAAGTAATGCCTAGAACCAAAAAGTCAATGTACCAAAACAACTTACAGTTAACCAACTCTAAACAACAAGGCGTACTACCCCAAACTAATGAAGTATTAACTAAATAGAAAGTCTAAGTCTGAAATATGATTATAGATAAAAGGAGAACTCATGGAAGTCCAAAAGAAGTAGCTTAGCTTGAATTCAAAGAATGATTAATGATCTTCTAGGTAAGGTGTTTCAATATCCTCTTGAAGATGCGTTGTACTCAACAAAGAAAGAGAAAGTGAAGCATCAGTAAACAACCACAATGTACTGGTAGGATCACACGACTATCCCACTAAGTGTAACATAAATAAGTCAATACACTAAAAACATAACTATTTCTCTTTGATTTGATGTTATTAATCAAAATCCTCTCTCTTAAAACAGATGGAACTCAAAACTACTCATGAAAACTCATTTGGGAATCAGTATTTTGTTTCATCTTATATGTGAAACCATTAGCTCTTTTGGAATACATAGTTCTCATATATCATTTTAAAGAAACTCTTTCTCAAACTCCATGATTATGTCTTTGAAACAAATTTACAACTATTTTAAAATACTTTTCAAAGACTCTAAGAACTTTCTTTACTTGACTCCCTGCTCTACCGTAAATTTGAATTATGGATTCAAGGGTCATAATCTTATTTATGGATGATCTCTAGATGTTTAAACTTATCTTAGAGTGTAGACATCAACTTGAAAGCATAGGTACAATTTGAGGGAACTCAAAAGAAAAGAAGAGGGAAAGGGTAAAGTATATGACGACCCTGATGTACTCAGAGGCACATGGAGCCAGTGCCCTAACTACAAAAGCTAACTTGGGGTTCAATCAGTTGCATGACATCCTACTGGACAAACTATAAACATTCTTCTCTGGTGCACTAAGTTGCGATGTACCAGCCCCCTGCCCAGAAAACCCTTGAACATTCTTGTTCATTTTCAACCCTAATCATCTAGATATGATTTTTTTTCTTTACCAAGCATTTAGATTCGAATACCCAATCAAAGTATACAAGAATATACTAAAAAATCATAAATATCATAAAACCATCACAAGAATTCCTCAAAAATTTAACAATCAACATTCAAATCAATTAAATAAAATAAATCATGAACTCATATACTCTACTTTCAAGAAGGTAAAATACGCTGAATGTAATGAAGATTAGTGTTTGGGTGAACGAACCCAATGATACGCCATATCACATATCTCTTAAGGATTAACCCTTGGCGAATCCGCTAAACAAATCTCAACAACGCGACTAAACTTCTTTTTTTCTTCTCTTTTCTCCTTATTTCTCTTCTCTTGAACACTAGTGTAAATTTGAGGTGCATAGACTAGAGAAAATCATTTTAGACCCAAAATAATTATGAAACACAAAATAAGTTAATTTTGTATTAAAGAGCGAAATACCCCTCTTAAATCAATGTGACTTTCCTTATTCCGACTGCCCGACTTCAAATAGGCATCTCCCTCATACAAGCTCTAAAATTTCAAACTCATTGCCATTGGGTTGATAATTCATAGAAATTGCATTTGATTATGGCACACCTAAATCATCCAGTATTGAAGGTTAAGGTCGTTTGAAATTCAACGAAAACTCATACTTAGCATAACCTGCCCAAATGTCCAAATTTATATCTTACAAAAAATATTTGTTTCTAATCTAGTTCATTCAAATAGCAAGGTGTTAAAATATCTCCCCCTTTGGGATATTCTTCCTCAAATAAGATTACTCTAAGCAGACTCAAGTTGTAACATCTAACATTCAACTCAAATACCCAACAAGAAAAATATAAATACAACATGAAAACTTAAAATAAATGCCAAGAAAAGGATCAGTACCTTAATTTGAAATTTCTGTGTACTCGAAGAGATGTGGGTATATCCTCTTCATTCCTCCTCACCTTACAAATTAGCTTTCTCAACAAACTAATTTCTCTGTCGAACCTTGATTGATGTTAATTCATTGGTCCTTAACTTGTGAACTTGGAGATTTAGAATCTAAACAGGAATCAACACATAATATAAACTCTCTTAAAATACTAGAATATTCAGTAGGTATGAAAAGTGAAGGATCGTCCATGCACTTTTTCAACATAGAAATGGGAAATATGTGATGCACCGCTGCTAAATCTTGTTGTAACTCCTATTCATAATCCACATTACCAATCCTCATGGATATTCTATAAGGACCAATATATCAGGGTGAAATTTTTAAGTAAAGCCAATCATCTACTTTAAACTCTATGTCTCTTCTCCTAACATATGTATAGAATTTTTGACTACTCTTCATTGTTTTCATTCACTCTTGAATAACCTCCACTTTTTGTATCAATTTATGACTAAGTGGGGTCCTATAAAACCAGCTTCACAAACCTCATACCATCCAATAGGAGATATATATCTCCTTGCATAAAGAGATTCATATGGAGCCATTTGGATCTTAGAGTGGTAACTATTGTTATAATCAAACTCTATGAAAGGTGGGTGATCATTCCAATTACTTTTAAAATCAATCACACAAGACCTCAACATATCTTATAATGTCTAGATGATGTGCCCTACTTTACCATCAGTCTGAGGATGAAAAGCAATACTCAAATTTACTTTTGAACCTAAACCTATCTGAAATGACTTTCAAATTTATTTAGTAAATGGTGCACCTCCATCTCAAATAATGTACACTATAACTCCATTATGTATGACTACCTCTTGAATATATAACTTATCATAATCTTCTGCTGAATGGGTAGTCTTCACCGGTAAGAAATGTGCTGATTTGGTCATTAGATCTATAATTACCGAAATTGAATCATGTTGTATGCAATACCATGGTAAACCTGTAATGAAGTCCATATTGATCATCTACTACTTCGATTCTAGAAGATCTATATTATGTCCATACCACCGCCCTCTAGTTCTCTACCTTTACTTGTGATAATTCAGATACTTACCAACGAACACTGTGATGCCCTTTCTTCATACAACTCCGCCAATAAACCTCTCTCAGATCACTATACATCTTTGTGGAACCCGTATGGATAGAATATCTAGAGCTTTGAGCTTCTTCCTTCATCTTATGTTAAGGTTCAACCAACTTTGATACATCCAATCTACCTTTATGCCTCAATATACCATATTCCCCTTGTTCTAAATCCATCACTATATGTTTATGAATATTTGCCTTCAAATCATGAAAAATAGGATGTATGTATTGTTTTTATTTGACTTTAGACAAGAATGATTATTTCGCTCCATTCATCACCACTACTGCTCCTTCATCGGAATATCTTCTCAAGGCATCAACAACAATATTATCCTTATCTGTGTTATAAAGAATACTCATGTCATAATCCTTGAGTAAGTGAAATAATATATGTGTCTAAGATTAAGTTCTGCCTAACTAAACACATACTAAAGATTGTTGTGATTGATGAAAACATCTACGTGAACAACATAAAGATAGTGACAGCTTATTAACAAAGTAAATACTAAGGTAGCCAACTCTAGATCATGGCTTGGGTAATTCCTCTCAAGAATCTTATAATGTTTCCATACTATATTAACCCACAACCAAAACCGACTCTTGGCGTATCACACTACACCACAATACCTTGAATACCCTCTAGTAACGCCAATATTGGGGCAGTACTCAACAACTTTTTCAATTCCATAAATGTTTTCTCACAAGCTTTAAATCATTGAAGCTTAATTGTTTCTGACTCAACTTGGTATAAGGATATGAAAAGATAAGAACTCCTCGAGAAACCTTCTATAGTTCCAAGGAAATCACAAGAAACTCCTAATGTCTATTGGAGACATAGGCTTAGGCACTCGCTACTCTACCTCTATCTTTTGAGTGTGAACTCGAATTCCATCACCGAAAAAAGTATGGCCTAAGAATTTCATAGACTCAAACCAATACTCACACTTAGAAAACATTGCATATAATTTCTTATCCTTTAGAGTAAGAAGGACTATTTTGAGAAGACTAGTATGATCTTCCTTAATCCTCAAATAGATTAGGATGTCATCAATAAATACAATTATGAACGTATTTAATTAAGTCTTGAATACTCTTTTCATAAGGTCCATGAATGTTGTAGGAGCATTGATCAAGAAAAAGGACATAAATAGGAAATTCATAATGATCATAGAGGGTCCTGAAAGTTGTCTTAGGGATAGTACCCGAATTTTATGTCTATCTTACAAAAAAAGTTGCATCGTGTAGTTGATCGAAAAGACATTCATTATCGGAAAATTGTACTTATTCTTGATAATAACATTGTTCAACTAGAAATAATCTATATACATTCTACGAGAACCATCTTTATTCCTCATAAATAAGACTAGAGCGTTCCAAGATGAGATATTTTGTTGAACAAATCCTTCCTCAAAAAGATCTTTCAACTACTATTTTAACTTTTTGAACTTTTCTTGAGTAATTTTATATGGAAGATAAATATAGGACGAGTATCGGTAAGTTAAGAGGGACTCCACAAGATTATTCTTGAAGACCTCAGGAAACTCACAAACAACTGAAAATGACTAAATAGGATGTGTCTCAACACCAGAGTCATTAACTCAAACTAAGTGATAGGCACAAACCTTGGAAAGTAAGTTTTTTCCCTTTAGGTATGAAATTAAATGATTCTTACGCACTGCTAAACTACTCCTCTACTAAAAGAGTGACTTATTAGGAAATTGGAACTTAATTACTCAAGTTCTACAATCAACTGAGGTATAAATGGCATAAAGTCAGTCTATACCTAGAATGACACCAAAATCTACCACGTCTCACTTGACTAAGTCAGTCATGCTGCTCTTGTGATTGACGAAAATGGTATAATCACAATAAACTCTCCGGGCTAGGATAGACTCATTAACAGGTGTATAAACATTGAAGGTCTCAAGATGTTTGTAAGGAACAATATCAAAATTTATGGCAATATAGTGAGTCACGAAAGATAGTCCAGGGACGTCAACTCCGTTCCACCTCCGTTCTTTGTTACGTATTCATTCTTTCAAAAGTGATTTTTTCGATCCAAACAACACCCAATAATCAAGAAACTCTATATAACAAGTTAATCTCATTAAATTCATTATGAAAATTAAAGAATGAATTCAGAATAGAGTTCAAGTATGTGATTTGAATTGTGAATCATTTGAGATCAGCTATCAATTTGAGTTCTTTAAAAGGGTTCCTTCAATCCCTTTTTATTCTTAACACCCTAAAATACTTGGAACACCTATAAATCATTCATAACATGAATCATAACCTTGATTTCCTAATTCAAGTTAAAGGTAGAATGAAGAGTCAAATCTATAGAGCTCTTTTGAGTATTTTGAGAAAGTCCCTTTTGAGTGTTCTTTGGGAAGTCTTTTACAATTTTTAATAACGTGTATTAAGACTGGAGAAATTAAGTGTGAGAATGAGAAGATACGTATACCTAAGTTCAATATGGTTATTTTTAACACACTAGAAAATAGAAAGTTAAATTAGAGCCTAAAGTTGAGGGTTAGAGTTAAGGTCAAGGACAAGGGAATTGGGTGAGGTCCATGAAATAAGGGCAAGGATTCTTGCAGTAGCTTCCCAAAGGCTGCCAAGAAGTGTTTCTCTTCAAGAGGCACTTCACGAATCATGCTGTTGACGAAGGCTCGTAGAATAGATTTAGTGGTGTGTGAATTTACGACATGTAGCTAGGCTACTGCCTCTAGTTTGCGAGAGATACCATGACTCGTGGAGCCCTTCGTATAGTTGCCTTTGGCGTGTTAGCTTAAGGAAAAAGGTTCCTAGATACCACCTCAAGACCATGGATGGTACCACGACTCCTGGTCATGTCCACAACTTTTGGAGCCCATCATGGTCCCTGGTAGCCCACTTTAAATGAGGAGCATTTTAGGTAGTTCATGTTTTACTCCAATAAAAGTAGGTTTATTTTTTAAAAGTTTAGGGGTACTATGCATGTTGATTTTTAATTCAAATTAACCTAAACTAAGTCATTTTTCACAAACACCCAAATCAAATCAAAAGTTCATCTCCTTTAAATAATTTCAATCTCTAAAACTCAAGGAAGAAAAAGAGTATAATTGAAGCTAGAGCTTGAATAAATCGAGGCTTTTCCATTAATTCATTTAGAGAGTCATTCTAAGATATGGTTGATATTCCTCTATGGAGGGAATTCTTCCATAGTGTACCTTCAAAGTATTTAATTTCAAATCTTCAAATCCGAAAATCTACGAATTTACTCCAATGCAACGGGTTCCTTGAAAAACATTTTCAATGATTGTTTTACGATGTATTATAATTGAATTGATGAGTTCTTGTTGATTTGCCAATAACCCATGATTTCTTCATATTACTTAACTGTGAACTTGTAACGTGGGTTGAGTGATTATAGAATCATGTGAAGAGATCATGTTTAGAATTATTTAATGAATTGAATCATGATATTATCCATATCTAATATAGAAATGTTAGATATGTTGGTTGAATGTGATTCATGGTCCTTGTTGTGTTAAAGATGAGAATTGTACGTGATTATGATGATTATGCATGTTTTTAAAGATTCACCTTGGGAGTGAAGATCTTATGAATATGATGCACTTGTGGTATTGATGAAAGATCATTCTCCCGTATACACTTACACATGACTATATGTGAAATGTCTAGGATTATGATAATCTTTTTGTGTTGATTGAAATTCTATTCTCATGAAAACAATGTAAAAGGTTTACTCACATAATAATGATTCTAAGGTAGAAAGGTTATTCTCACCTCTTGAGTCTATGAGCTATATAATGATATTATGTTGGATTGAATATTACGGTATTCTTCCAAAAAATTGAAAGTATGTCAAGACTTAAAATGAACTTAATGAGAATTATTGTTAGCACCGAGTGGATATGAATATAAGATTAAAGCTTTTACGTTAGTTAGTTCGGCTTTCCAAATGGGTATTTTTATGCTAGTTAGTCTTGGTTACCAATATAATTATTTCATGAAATGTAAACCTTTTAAATCAATTAGTCCGGATTTCTAGAAGCAATCTTCCTATCCATTAACTTTATTTCACACATAGGTCTTTAGCTAGTGGATCAACATATGCTAACAAACTCTAGTTCTACCTTATGCAAGTAGGACAACTCTTTTTAGTGTGGGGCAGTACACCAGATTCCATGTAGCTCACATGGTATTTGTCGCTTAAGATTTTTTCCCTGCATGATAAGAAAATGAATTATGAAAAGACCATAAATAATAACCTCGGACTCCTCAAGAAGCTCTATTTACTGTGAGAGGAGGTATAAGACTTCATTTATGCATTACAAAAGTAGACTTTGAAAAGGATTATCGTGTGATTTTCTTATGCTATGAAGATATACGAAATTTAAAATGTTTAATATGGACTATTGCGATGAGTATTTTTCCTTGTTATAAGTTTATGATCATGAATATGTCCTTGTCTATGAGTATTCGCTATGGATGAGGTAAAAGTATGATATGCAATATTATGATGTCCTAAAAGTAGTACTTAGTATTAGATGAGGTTAAGGGACCATATCTATTAATTTTATAAGAATAGCCTAGGGTTACTTATGAGGTGGTTTGAGTTATGTATTTACACTAATGTGTGCGATGACTCATAAATTTCATAAATGCATGGTTTCAACTAAATTGTCTCCTTTTAGCACGTTTCAAGGATTTTATGCATTTCTATCGTACTTAGTCCATTTTTATACCGACCCATACTTTTTTACATTTTTCAATAAGTGTAGGGCCTGGTTATTAAGGTGTCTTCCTTCTTGTCCAAAGTTGTGATCAATTACTCTCCACACTTTTGGTTAATCCTCATGGTTCGAGAACAGAAGTTTTTTATTTCTAGTTTATTTCTTACATTCTATTTTCAGACTATGGTGTAAAGGGTTTTCACCATTGTCGATACTCCAATTGTATTAGATATTTTATTGAGACAATGTCTAGACTTTCATTTGCTTTTATGAAACTTCGACTGTAAAGAATTTTTTAAATTGTTCATCACTTCCTTTATCTTATCTTAAGATATGATAAGGGCATGTATGAAACCACTTTGGGGATTGAATATGTTGTGTTACATCGAGGGTGTACCGAGGATTGTGACATATTTAGACCCTTGAGTCAATTCATTGATGCTCATAAATTCCGCATGAACTCCATTAGTTTAGTATCTTTTAGAGGATTAGTATCTTAAAATTATATGTCATGAGTATTGAGTTCCTAATCATTTTAGGATTATATTTATAATCATGGGTATAATACATGTTACCCATGAAATTTTTTGAGTTTGAGTAGTTCGTACACATAATTTTGCATGAACCTTGTGAGTCGAGAAGTCTTGAGATGAGAGGGATCATTGAGTCCTTTATTTGAGTAGTTCATGCCGATAATTCAGCATGAAACTTGCGAGTTAAGAACCCTTGATATGAGTAGTGTCGTTGAATCCTTAAGTTATAGAGTTTTTGAGTTCCAAGTATTGAGTTCTATGAATGGCTATTAAAAACCTTCAAATTATTTGGTCACATCCATAATTCGACATGAACCCTATTCTAAGAAGTATTTTTACAAATTGTTTTAAAACTTTTTGAAAGACTTGGACACTGTATTTTTGAAGAGTAAAGTTGATTTCATTTTCTTTACAATGAGATTTGTGAACTAAGTATTCCCAAGAGTAATTGTTCTTACGTTTAAGATGAGAGGAAATTGAGATTTGCAAAAGAGTTTTAACAACTTTGAGTGCCATCTTTTTTAAGAGAAAGATTTTTGAGTAATAATCTCAAAACTAGGAAAGAGTAATTTTTTAAACATACGAGCTAGTTATATTTTTGAATTAGTATTGATCAACGATATGGAGTAGAGTTGTAACAACTCACAACCCCCATAACCCATTTAGCCAACGTGGTTAGAAAGGGTCATGTTTTTGGATGATTCCTTGATTCTTTTCGCTTAAACTAGTGGATCCACTTAGTATTAGTTTCTATACCTTGAAAAAGTATATGACAGTTCTTGCAGTGTAGTTTAGACGTTGTATCATCACATACCACATAATGATAGTTGCTAGATAGAGAATCTCCCATAGATTCACTTGGTATTTTTATACATGAACATAGTTATTGTCTATTGTTTTAAAAAAAATTCAAAGTATTGCATCTTTTATTATTGTTGAGTATCTTTAGTTCGAGTTGAGTATCTTGAGATCGAAATGAGTACTTTAATTTTGAGTTGAGCTGTAATTACCTGATTTTGTAGTTATTGATAAGTCAATGAAGAAAGAAATTGGGCCAGAAAACATTTTGTCAATAACTTGAGATTTCCTTAGCCTAGTCTAGATTTGGACGAAATTGGAATCAAATGAGTCTAGGAAAATTTTGTAATGAATGAGAAATCTATTTAAAATATTTGATTACATGAGTGGATAACTAAGACTTTATAAACCCATATGAGTTTACCAAAGTGTATTAGGGTGAGTACAACTCTCGAAAATGATCTGAGAGTGAACAGTGGTGTTTGAATGTCAAGGGTTGAAGGTGTATTGTGAAATGGGTGCTTGGAACTAAAATTCCAACATTCTATCTCCATTCGTTCCGCCGTAGAGGGAATCCTGCGAGTGTAGCGGGATAGGTCTGGGAATCCTGCGAGTGTAGCGGGATAGGTCCCGCCGTTACGGGACAATCTTGACTTCAATAGGGTCACCCCCCCTCAAAAAAAATATTAAGTTCTGCAAAACGTCATTCGTAAGATCTAAAAAAGACCCAGTGTTATTTCGTGGCAATTTTAACTAGGCAAAAGATTAGGCTTCAACTCCACGAATACGTTTTTTGATCCATAGAACGTAACCTTTTGGGTACATATAATTGGGGAAGGGTTTTGATCTATCATATATGGTGCAAACAGCCTTAATTGGGATCAACAGTTTGACCAAGAGTTGATATTATTTATATAATCTGGATAATTAGGTGTTGTTTATTGATACTTGTGTATATTAATTATTTGTAGACCTAGAACAAGCGGAACAAATTAGGAAAGAGAATATTAAAGTGCTTTAGGGGATTCAACCTTGAATTCGAGGTAGATAATGTTGAGATTTCATGATTGTGTGAAATATGTTTTTCCTTTCTTCATTAAATTATGTAAATGTATGTGAATGTTGCATTATTAGTCATACTAGTTGTAAATGAGATAGATGAATAATGAATACCATGAATTATGACTTGGTTATATGATTTGAGCATATACTTGTGATTGTAATTGTGGCTTATAGAATAAAACAGATGTTGCATTTTTATCACTAACATGTATAGGTTTCCACATTACAACACAAATATGAGATCAGTTGCCACGTTCCGGCATAAACATGAGATTGGATGCCGCGTTCCATAAAAAACATTGGCTCTACCAAGTTTTCGTATGCTAACATTTTGGGCTTGGATTTCATTAGTGAACCAATTACTTAGCATAATTGTGTATATTTAGAAATGTGAAATTGTATGTTGTTTGTAAATGATGTTGATATTGTATATGTTTGGTTTATGCATGCTATTATTTGTTGTATTGGCTTAAGTATGATGCACTTATTTGGATAGCCGTGTGATCCTACCTGTATATTGTGGTTGTGTATTGATACTACACTTGCTCTTTTTTTGTTAAGTGCATGGCATCATTAAGCGACTATTGATACACCTAATCTAGGCGACTATTGAGCGCGACCCGATTCAAGGGTGAGCCACTTCTATGAGGCTGTCATGGATCTTTCTTGTTTAAGTCTAATCTCTGCAGACTAAAACTATTGTTAAGGTGTTTGTTTAGTTTCAGGGTTGTAGCCCTTGTTCTTAGACCTATTTTTAGTAGAGATATGGTACAATGACTTTTAGGTTTTAAGGGTTAGGACCTCCGCATTAGTATGGTTTATTATTTTTTAAAACCTTTGGAGTTTATGGGAACTGTATATTTATTTTGGTCAG
This sequence comes from Solanum arcanum, assembly GCA_027789145.1. Taxonomy (NCBI): domain Eukaryota; kingdom Viridiplantae; phylum Streptophyta; class Magnoliopsida; order Solanales; family Solanaceae; genus Solanum; species Solanum arcanum. The sequence continues at coordinate 64,537,759 of CM050933.1, forward strand.
TTAAATTAACTTTCGTATGTTAAAAAGTTGGGGTTGTAGTAATGGTTCTCCTGCCACAGACAATTTGGATGCCCATCACGACGACATGGGTCATACAAAGTTAGTATCAGAGACTAGGTTCGTTCATCTCATTCTATCGAAATGAGTCTAGTAGAGTCTTGCAGAATAGTACAAACACCTTAGTACTTTTTTTAGAGAGGTTATATGACTTGAGGAAAACTCACTTCTTTATACTGCATGATATGAATTGAATCTAATTGGTACATTTTTGATACAAAATTGGTATCTTTCCTCCTTCTCTCTATGGTCAAAACCAAAACAACAATGTGGTAACACCATCACTAGCAAAAATGTATGGGTATACACTATCGACAGTTTATTAGGGTAACCATTGGAACAAGTGTTAGTGGCCAAGGATAGATGATGTTTTTAGTACTTACATTTTTCATCAGTTTTCTCTAATAGTGATCTAAGGTGCGACTATCATCAGTAAAAGATTAGGCCTTAGGATATACCAAAAACGACATTTAAGACCCTCTATGGGCAGTAGATGTCTCTAGTTATGTTGTTTGGGTTGACAAATGCGCCTACTACATTCGTAAGTTTAATTAATGGTGTGTTCACAAAATTTCATGATTAGTTTAGTACAGTATCTATTGATGATATTTGGTATTGTTTGAAAAGTGAGGAAGAGAATGTCGACCATCTTTATATTCTTCTAGGTGTATCATGGGGATGTGTGGGCTATGGTGTAGAATTAGTGAGAATGAGTTGGATTGTGTATTTTTGGATTGACATGGGTAGACAATAATTATGCAAGTTCATGTGATAATCCTAAATTGCCTAGTAATGTTCAAAACGGTTGAGAGATTTAGAAAATATAAAACCCCCGCTAAAATTTATTTCTTGGATATTGTTTCGGTCAGAGCAGTTGGGGGATAGTGGCACATGGAGAGACAGAACCTAAGCACGTCTCTTCTATTTTTCCTTGATCTCCTTATAAAACCCAATTGAATCCGAACTAAGTCTTTCAATCCAATTAGTGTTAAGTAATCGAGGATAAGCTAAAATCTTGTAATAAATCGAATGTTGTCAAAAAATAGAAAAACTAGAATCTATGTTCTTACAAAAACAAAAGGGATAATGGAAGATCCCCAATAGATTGAAGCAATTATGGATTGGGTCTGACATAGTTCTATGACTTAAATTAACTATTTATGGGGGCTCTCTAGCTATTATGGTCGCTTTTGAAGGGATTTACGTTAGATTTGAAGATTCAAGTTTATAGGTGAAAACTTTCAAGAATATTTGGTAAGGGATTATTAGAAAATGAACACCATTATTTTGGATAATACATGTAGTATTGTTGTTATAACATGTTTGGCTTTTTAGAAAATGATGAAATTAAGGTATGTCGATTGAGGTCAGAGGCTATTCTAAGATTTCATGTATTTATTATATATCAAAGAAGGTTAGGAAACAACTGCTCCAATAGCAACAATACTTAATTGGTGAAGTCATCAAGTGTGTTATAAATTAGGAGAACATCAACATATGAGGAGGAAATTTTTCAACGTTATGGAGTCTAGGAAAATATTAACGTAGATAGAGGAGCAGCACATCTAAGCAATGAGGTTTCCGTCAAGATTATAAGGCTCAGTTATATTCTATTCCACGCAAAACCGAGTTTGACGTGTGTGATGTAGTGGTCACAAGTGCCACTCTTGTCTTTACCTGCATGACTATTGTTTTATTTGACTGAGTTTTACATACTTCTACGTGTCAATGTAATTGCCTTGGGTTTTATGTGGGTTGTAATATATTTGATGCTCCCATCCATGTTTCTACCGCAGTTGAATGAGTCACTTATTGCCAACTATGTATATCGTGTTGTCCTGTTGTGTTTATAGATTCAAATTTGGGCTGATGTAGTTATGCCAGATATGAATCACTTGATATAATCTGAGGAATGACTTGGTTGTTCTGCTATTATGTTGTGCTTAATGGTAATGTTAAGTCGGTAACTCTAGAGATCCCACGTAAGGAAAGGCTAGAGAAGGAAGGTGGTACAAGTATAAACCAGTTAAGTTCATATATTTTGTGTTCGGTAAGAAACTAGTGGTCAAGGATTTTTTGCGTAATTGGCCCATATTTGGGATGTTGATATCAAATTCTCCTCTACTGAGTCTATTCATGTGGTATCATGATTGAGAGACCTAAAGGCTCAAATCCAATCGCTTCTTGATAAAGGTTTCTTTGTCCTAGTGTTTCCACATGGGGTGCTTTTGTATTGTCTGTTAAGAAGAAGGATGGTAGTGTGAGGGATATTGATTTTTAAGCCATAAAAGAGTGAATGATTAACAGAAGTACAAGTTTACAGGTAAAGGAAGTTCCATTGAATATACTTGTTTGAAGTATGTTGAAGATTTAGTAAAAAAGTCAGTATGAAATTTGGGTTAGTCCTCTGAATTTTGTGGGTATACAACAATTTGAGGTGTCGTTTTGAGGAAAGGGTTTACTTTGTACTGATAGTTAGGGCTGACTAGGCATAGTAGTAATTCGAGTTCGTGGTGGATTGTGATACGATGCAAATATATAATAAGATTGTTTGTTAAGTTAATTTGTATAGTAATTACGACTTGCGAGTATCCAAGGTTGTGGTTCCCTAATATCTTGTGAGTAACATGGTTTTATGGGAAGTTTTAGGATATAGTGGGACAGCACTCAATTCAAATTTAAAAGATCTAGAGTCATAATGAAGAAAAATGGTGGGATGTTTTACAACCTTAAGAGAGGTGATAGCAAGGATATTTTTTTATTGCAAAGTCTAAAATTATATGTTCAAAGGGGTTGAGTTCAAAGACACGTGATTTCTTTTCTTAAAAAATGGCGAATTACACCGAATTTTGCCTTCAACCAAGCCTTTCTGTTCCGAAATCGAGAAAGATCACTCTGAAAAGTAATTTCATTCATTTTATTATTGGTATGGTATTAGTGTCACAAGTCTACCGGTTTGGTTAAAAACTATTGGGAAGGTCTTTAGAAAGAAGTGGACGGAATTAGCTCAAGTGTGATTATACGTGCTTTGTTATTTGTTTTGAGTTTAGTAATGAGTACGATTGAATTGTTAGCGAAAGATATCATAAAATTGATAGAGATGCGATCAATGATAATCGAAAGTCCCTATATTTATGTAAATCTTGAAGGTATAGGCTAATGTCAATAGATAAGGTGATTGTGTTATACAATAGAGTTTACAATTTAGATTTTTCATTATAAATCTACATTCATGGTGTTATATTTATCAAGGTATAAATTTACAAAAGTGAGAAATAATCAATTCTATCCAGTATTGAGCATTTGAAAGGAGTTACATGTGCGTTGATTTGTAAGGTTGATTACTGTTGATTGTTAATCATCTAAGAAGAGTTTTCACTAAAAAATATTGAGTTAGAGTAAGGTAAATGGTCAGAGTGTTCATGATGGTTGTTATTATTGAGAATTTTAACTTCATTGGAATAATGTGAGGAGTATGTTGAGTCAACTGAATGGAAAAGACGTGTATCAACTCCTTATAGGAAAATCTTTAGTTATTTTCAGTAAAACTCTTACGGGACCATCTATTTCATTTTGTACACGCTAGTGAGTGTGTTGCACTAGTAATGATTATGTTTATTGTCACTTTTGTGGGTGGATCACTTGTTTTGGTTTAGGGGTACCAATCCTTCGATGCTTCCTTGGAAGATTATGAAAATTTTGTTATTTCAAATAACTTAGTTGATGTTTTCTTGGAGTTAAAGTATTTTAGTGGTTCTACACATACCACCTTGCATATGATAATTATAGAAGAGGTATCTTGCGTATTTATGATTTTCCGATAATCTTGATATTCATCTTGTCATTATGGTCATGTATTGATATACATGTGATTGAATGTGGGGATCATTGGGTCCAATTCTACTATTCTGAAGAGGTAATCTACACTTACTAAATATAGCATTCCTATAGTATTGTTGGATGGTTTGTATGATTGGACATATACCTCGATGAGTATCGGATTTATAAAAGCCAAACATTTATAACTTAAACTCATAGGAAATTAGGTTGCAAGATAGAGATGTTGATAAGAAGTATGATTGTTTGGGCATTATGATTTTGTGTTGGTTGGTTCAGGTTCATATCTAATTATGGTGAGTTTTGATTTAGGATTTTATATGGTTATGTGAGAAAGGATGTGTCTTAATGTTTGTGTCAATTCTTTGATAGCATGTTGTAGACATGTGCACGATCAACTTTGTGGTTATTGGAAATATCTTTGTTGTTAGTTGAGAGTACATACAACAATAATGATCACTTATTGTGACGACTTCATTGAGGCCTTGTGTAGGAGGATGTGTAGGTATTCAAGTTCGTTGGTTTTGAGAAAAATATTATATCATAAAATGAGACGTACTTTTGTTATACAAGACCTTGTTTTAGAGTAACAAACAATTGAAATTCTTGACTGCGATATCCGGAAGCTAAGGACATGCGAGACAATTATCCCTAGTCGTTCAGCATTTCAAGTACTACTCCACTATCGCTTCATATATTTTCTCCTATATTGTCACTCTAGGACGAGTGATGGGTATATTGGTATCAATTATAATAACATGATTTTTTCATTATAAAAAATTCAATTGGGGAAATAAATTGGGCTAGAATCCATTTTGTAGAAACTTGAGATTTTCTAGCCTAGTTAAGATTTTGACGAAATTAGAGTCATGAGAGTCTAAGGAAATCTAGTGATTTAATGAGAGATTTATCATTGAATTTTACAACATGAATGTATACCTAAGACGTACCCGTATGACTTTATGGAATTGAATTCAGGTGAATACAACTCTCCAAAATGATATTAGCGTGAAGGGGTGGTTTTCGAATTTCAAAAGTTGAAGCTGTGTTGTGAAATTGGGGCTTAAGATTAAAATCCCATCATTTTGTTTCCATGCATGCCCTCATAGTGGGATTTCCGTCACTGTAATGGGATGGGTCCCGCCATAGCCAGACAGTCGCGACTTAAATAAATTTAATTCACTCAAAAATGTTATTTTCTTCAAAAGTTATTCATTGAGAGCTAAGAAACAATTCTTGAGGCAAAAGGTAAGGTTTTAACTTCCTGAATTTGCTTTTGATTCGTAGAACGTAATCTAATGGGTAATTATCAACGGGGGAGGGTTTTTATCTAGATTTAATTGTGTAAACAACCCTAATTGGGATTAAGGGTTTTACCGAAGGCTAGAAGATGGGCGAGGGTTTTCATTTTGCGCACTCTGTTATGGTGGAGATATGAAATAATATATAACACACTTAATTTTCTAGATGAGTATTACTTGGTAACCTCTTTAACTTGATATGTACAAGTGTTGCTACACATTAAATAACACATCTCATATCAAACTTTTTTTGGGAGTTCTATTCTCATAACCAATCGTTTAGCTATAATTGGAGGAATATAATATCTGCTTAAAACACTTATTTATTAACAAACATCATCACTATAATTTTTTAGTTTCATATATGCTCTTGATTAATGTTTGAGGAAACAACCTTTGCAAATATCACATTGCAAGTTGATGATAAAACGCATGGCCATAACATAGATGCATCTATATAATAGTAAATGGTCCACATGGAAGGTGAATGAACTCATATTTACATTTTTATACATTTTAAAATTTCAGGAGATACAATCTCAACCTTTGTTGGTGTAATGATAAATTTATCATGACAACAAACTACACAAGTGGATTCTTGAAGAATTTATTATTTCTTCATATGCATAATCATATGAAGTCTCATTTATTTGAGTATCATATTTCAACCAGGATGGTCATCAACCGGTCATACCAACTGATATTTGTTTCAATAAACTTCTAGTTTGTTTTGCATGTGATTCTATCATCATGATCATATTTATCTACCACAAACATTATGAAAACATAGGTGGTATTTCGTTTAACTATTTATAACACACTTCGATTATATTAATATGAAGATATTAAATCATTTCATTATTGTAGTCTCGATATAATTTATTTTATTTTTATTACTATTTCTTGGAAACTTAAAAAGTTGTCTTTCGAGACTTATTACAATTTCAATATGATGAGAAATTTTATTTATTTGAGTAGTAACACAATAGCTAACCAAAACTAACAATTGACATTTGATGTTACCATATATTTAATAACATTGTTTTTGTGGTGAACATCTCTTTCAAGGAGAAACTTATATACTTATTTCCATGATTAAAATCATTACAAACAAAATTTTTTTCTTGATTTACTTTTGCCATTAGTATCTCGTCCTTTTTATTTAATATCTGGCAAAATATTTTTGATGTACAAAGTGTAACACTCGCAAAATTCCATTACTTAGACTAGAGCTTAGCCTATTGAATTATAATTAAAATGATTTTGCAGACCTATATTATGTAATAAACTCATTTAGAGAAGGTTAGAGCCAAAACCCTAAACCCTAAACCCTACGGCAACTAGGTAATTTGAATTAGTTGACGTTCCTATGTTTGGTGAAGGTTTGGAAGTGTCAAATGAAATATAAAATTAGTACAAAGACTTTGTATAGGTAAAATATAGTATAGAGGGTCTAAACATCCGATAACGAATCCCCAAGGACCACCCGAAGGATCCTTGAGGAGGACCCCAACATGGGTAGGTAGGCTGCCAAAGCAGCCTGCACGACCCAAGAACAAGCCCACATGAAGTTCATTGCCTCAAGAATTGGGAGGAAGCCTCGAGACGCAGAGCTATCACCAGGCTAACTTCCTGGACCCAAAATTCAGAAAAAAATTGGAATTCGCATGGCGACACGCAACCACTTCCCAAATTCATTTAAGTCGTATCCATGACGGTCCGTCCCGCTGGTTCGTCATGAAGACCAGAGAAGTAGTCCCAGTACCCAAATTCAAAGAGTTCAAGTGTTTTGGAACGGAGACCCTCGAAGGACCGTTGTGCCTGTGACGATCCATCATACCTATCGTCGAGGGTAATGAAGAGAGCAGCAGAAGAAATTGCACAAGTATGGGACAACGGAATCCATGACAGTCCGTCGTGACCACGACGATCCGTCGCGAGGTCCGTCGACCCAGCCGCATTTTGACAGATATCTAGCAAATAGAGTCCTTATTTAATTAGTTATTTTTAAATAGTTCAAAAAACCTCGTTTTTGGGGTTAGACTCTTGATTGTTTTTTAGACTGTTTGTTAGACTCTTGGTTATTTGAGCTTCTTTTGTGGATTAGACTTGGTTATTAGTATTACACTTTTTGAGAATCTTTAGTCTTCAATTAATTGCAGTAATTGATTGTTCGTGATTTTTGTTGATTAATCAAGTGAACTTTTGGATTTTATTCTTTCTCATTGTAGTATGTAAATGAATTCTTATATTACATATTTGAATATATTGATTATGACTATGGGTATCTAAACTCCATAACTAGGGTTGTGGGAACCATAGGCGAATAATGAGGTAAAACCTAACTAAAATAACAATTCTAGATTAGGGTCTTCAATGTATGGATAAATCTTTCGCTTAGAAGTTTTTTAACGGATGGCCAACATTACAACTCGTCTTAATGCTACTTGCTGGACCAAGGAGGTAGATAATAGGAAAAAAATTGTAAACATAGATTTAGTGTATACTATCTAATAGGCTAGTATTGATTGGTACGAGGTAATAACTTAGTCAAATATCAAATAAGATGCTTAATATGAGGTAAAAGTAAGGGTTAGTGTAGCAACACACGTAGCCGGACCAAGGTGCGGAGTGAAATTTTGTAGATGCCGGACCAAGGATTTAGAAATACATAACTTATTACTTTGCATGCAAGATACAAGGAAAGAATTGTTATAGCTAGAATTATCAAGTTATGAACATGTAGGGAACACGTAACCCCTAGTTAGTTTGATTAATTGATTAAACTCCAATATTTGAAGCTGTTTGTTGTCTCCTTAAAATTAACTAGTTATTTTAATTCATTAAGAAGTAAAAAAAAACCCTTTTTATTGTCTTTGCTTTACATGGAAATAATTGACTAAATAGTAGTAATAATAAATTGAAGTTAAGTCTGAACTATTTTCCTCGTGGGTACGATCCCAACCTCATTAGTTCGGTTCATTACTTGATACAGAGAAGTTTTCGTGGTTGATTTTCCGCCAGTGCCTTTCCCCCACAGTCGCTGATAATATAGTCACATTGGATTGTACAGTAGTGATGGCGGCGATTATAGCCGGGTTTGAGGTGGACTTTGCTTGGCTTCTACAGGCGATCATGCATGAGAGGGCTTTATGGTCACAACTACTTACCCTTTCCAGTGACTGATATTTTCTCTATGCAGGTCCGCAGGTGTGCCTATATGGCACGTTGATCAGCTCAAGACCCCGCTGGGCAGTGTTGATATCGGCCTCATCCGGGATGAGGTCAATGAGTTGGATCCATGCAAAGGGCCCCGTCCAGAGTTGCCTCTACTTGGTGACAATCTGGCTGATACGGTAGCACAAGACCGCACGACTACGCAGTTGGCTTCCACTGAGACTACCCCGGTCGAGTCTATCGCGGGTAGTAGCACTGCCCCGATCTCCTCTCGCTCAGCCCCTTTCCCCGCTCTCGTCCCGCTTGCTAGGGTCCAAAAATTAGAGGCATAGATGACTACATTTGTGCATCACATCCAGGCCTGGATGCAGATGCTATTGCTTAGGCAAATGAGCGCTTGGAGCAGAGAATGGTCCAACGCATAGAGCGGAAGATCGCTGAGGTTCATCAACGCTTGGACGCTTTTGTGTTGCAGGTGTTAGCCTTACCAGCCCCTCAGGTGTATGTGTCGACCATTCAGGCTGCGGTCGACAGTCTTCGCGTAGACATCGATATGATCTTAGAGTCTAGGGTGCCTGAGTCTGAAGCCCCTTATGCAGGGCCTTGCTGAAGACACAATGATGGCGGCCTTATTCGCCACTTCTAAGATTCCACCACCTCCCACTCGAGAGCATGCCAAGAGGCGTATTGGTCGAGATGAGGATGAGGCTCGAGCACGGAAGAAGGAGCCCCGTGAGATGGAGGTTTCGAGGAGAGCCTCTCTTGCTAATGAGCAGGTGAGTTGGATGAGGGCAGTAAAGTTAGCTGCTGGGGCATCTAGCTCAAAAATTGTAGAGATATTGGGAGGCACTGTTGATAGTGCTGTCGAAGCTGTGGACACTATTGAGGTTGTCACTATTACAGATGTAGTGGGTTCCGAGGAACCGGACCCAATAGATTGCTGATCGTCGGCGCTTTGCGCCCCAGGTTTGCTTCACCTACCACTTTTATATCTCAATTTATTTTTATGCAATGGGGACAATTACATGTTTTTTTTGTTGGGGGTGGGGTAAATGGAAAGTGAGTGCTAGGGTGAAGTCTGAGTAGCCCAATTCACTATCCTCTTTTGGGGTTTTCTTGCCTGTGTTCTTTTTCCCTAAGAGACTAATAATTTTTTTTTTCTGTTGAACCGGCATGCCTATATCTTGTGTACATAGTTTAATTCTGAAGCATGATGGCTAAAATGATATCATGATAAAATTGAAAATGATGCATGACTAGGCATAGTAATTAATAAATGTGTGGCTCTAAGCATGATATAGAGGTACACCACTGCATGACCCTAAGTCTAAAATTCGAACTAGGCGTCAGATAATCTGGTAGAGTAATGAGACGTCAAATGAGTGTGAGGAAGATTTGAATAGTCCACTATTTGTACTGAGCTAGAACTTGCCTGGTTAGTCCTAATAAATGTAAGTTCTAATAGACAATTAGGAAAGCAAAAATGATAAAAAGGGGGATTTTCTATTTCTTGGTGAATGAAAATAACTAGAGAAATTAAAGGAGACAACTAACAGCTTCAAATGTTGGAGTTTAATCAATTAATAAAAGTAACTAGGGTTTACGTGTTCCCCACAGGTTCATAACTTGATAATTCTAACTATAGCAATTCTTTCCTAGTATCTTGCATGCAAAGTGATAAGTTATGTATTTCTAAATCCTTTGTCTGGCATCTAGAAAATATCACTCCGCACCATGGTCCGGCTACGTGTTTTGCTATCCTAACCCTTACCTTTACCTCATATTAAGCATCGTATTCGATATTTGACTAAGTTATTACCTCGTACCAATCAGTACTAGCCTATTAGATAGTATACACTAAATCTAAGTTGATAATTATTTTCCAATTATCTACCTCCTTGGTCCAACAAGTAGTATTAAGGCGAGTTATAACGTTTGTCATCCATTAAAAAGACTTCTTAGCGAAAGAGTTATCAATACATGCAAGACACTATTCTGGAATTTTTATTTTAGTTAGGTTTCACCTCATTATTCGCCTATGGTTCCCACAACCCTATTTATTGAGTTTAGTTACCCATAGCCATAATAACAATATTCAAATATATGATAAAAGAATTCATGCACTTACTTCAACGAGAAAGAGTAAAATCCAAAAGTTCACTTGATTAATCATCAAAACTCACCAACAATAAATTACTGCGATTAATTGAATACTAAATATTCTCGAAATGTGTAATAATAATCACCAAGTCTAATCCACAAAAAAAGCTCAATAAACCAAAAGTCTAACAAAGAGTCAAAAAATAATCAAGAATCTAACAAAGAATCTAAAAATAATCCAGAGTCTAACCTCAAAAATGAGGTATTTTGAACTATTTATAAAAAATAAAAACCTAATTATATAAGGACTCTATTTCCTGGAAATCTGTCAAAACGCGGCTGGGTCGACGGACCTCACGACGGATCGTCCAGGTCACGACGGGCCGTCATGGACTCCGTCGTCCCATACTTGTGCAATTTCTTCTTCTGCTTTATTCATAATCCTCGACGACAGGTATGACGGATCATCACAGGCACAACGATCCGTCGAGGGTCTCCGTTCTAAAACACTTGAACTCTTGGAATTTGGGTACTAGGACTACTTCTCTGATCTTCTTGACGAACCAGCTGGACGGACCGTCATGGCTATTACGCTCCATCACGCACTCCGTAAGCCCACACTTGGTAAGAATTCACCATTTTCATTCAGCAGCTGCACTACGATGCTACCTACGGACCGTCATGAGTAAGACGAAATGTCACAAGCTCCGTAGGTTGTACTTTTTTGTATTTCTTGCTCAAATACCTCCGCATTCATCTTTTAGATAGATTTCTTGCAAATAAAGAGAAACTTACATAAAAATTAGCACAAAAAGGCTTTTGGAAATACTAAACTTAAGGAAAAAGTATTAAAAATACCGTGAAACCACGGTATATCACAAATCCATGAGTTGAGGGTGGCTATTATGAAGAATGCTCTGGAAAGTGTGGTTGAATGACCAAAGACAGAGAAAGAACAAAAGTAAAATGACTCAAGAATCTGTTGAAAGAAAAGTAAAATAAAATAAAATAAAAAAGTAATAAAAAAATATGAAAAAAACAAGCAAGAAAAGAAGAGAGTTACTTACACAAATGAAGAAAGAAGGGAAAATAGCATGGTCAAAGAATATGAGAAACTGGGCAAAAAAAAATTATCAAAAAATGGAATGCTTAGTTGATATGTCAAGGAGGGAAAAAAATCACTAAAGTATACCTAAATTAACCCTACCTGGCCCTGAGCCTATGTTACAAGCAAAGAAAGTCCTATCGTGATCCAAAGAGTTTTATAAAAAACATAAAGCAATAAAAATAAGGGTAAGCTTATGGCAATATGTAAGAATTAGTGTGAATTTGTTCTAAGAGTGTGTTGAAAAGTAATCCTTATAATCAAACTGAAATCAGTGTGTGAAAAATGAGGATTTTGTTATGAAGTGAGGACACTACTTGCAATACCGGAAATATTAGCACCTCGGTGAGAAATTGAAGAGGATAGGTGTTAGTGCATGGTGAGTCTGTGTCATGGTCTGATTCCACATAATTCAAGCCTAATAGTGATAGCATGCATAAATATGATGAGACTGATCGGGATTGATAGCAAAATGATTGCGAAAGATAATGCATGGATACTATTGTACAAATATTTTGTATTGAGTCATAGTGCGTCGTTTGAGGACAAACAATGAATTTAAGTTGAGGGTGTTGATATACCATGGTTTCACGGTATTTGTAATACTTTTTCTTAAAGTTTAGTGTGTCCAAAAGCCTTTTTGTACTAATTTTTATGAAAGTTTCTCTTTATTTGCAGGAAATCTTTCCAAAAGATGAATGTGGAGGTTTTGAGCAAGAAATACAGAAAAGTACCACGTACGCAGCTTGTGACAGTTCGTCGTGCTCGTGACGATCTGTAGGTGGCATCGTAGTGCAGCTGCTGAAGGAAGATGGGGAATTCTGACCAAGTGTGGGGTTACGGAGTGCGTGACGGACCGTCGTAGACATGACGGTCTTTCCTGCTGGTTCGTCATGAAGATCAGGGAAGTAGTCCCAATACCCAAATTACAAGAGTTCAAGTGTTTTGGAACGAAGAACCTCGACGGACCGTTGTGCCTGTGACGATCCGTCATACCTGCCGTCCAGGGTAATGAAGAGAGAAGCGGGAGAAATCGCACAAGTATGGGACGACGGAATCCATGACACCGTTGTGACCACGATGATCCGTCGCGAGGTCCATCGACCCAGCCGCGTTTTGACAAATTTCCAGCAAATAGAGTCCTTGTTTAATTAGGTTTTTATTTTTTATAAATTGTTCGAAAAACCTCATTTTTGGGGTTAGAATCTTGATTTTATTAGACTCTTTGTTAGAATCTTGGTTATTTGAGATTCTTTTGTGGATTAGACTTGGTGATTAGTATTACACTTTTGGAGAATCTTTAGTATTCAGTTAATTGTAGTAATTGATTGTTTGTGATTTTTGTTTATTAATCAAGTGAATTTTTGGATTTTATTCTTTCTCTTTGAAGTAAGTGCATGAATTCTTATATTACATATTTGAATATTGTGCTTATGACTATGGGTAACTAAACTCCATAACTAGGGTTATGGGAACCATAGGCGAATATTGAGGTAAAACATAACAAAAATAACAATTCTAGAATAGTGTCTTGCATGTATTGATAATTCTTTCGCTTAGAAGTCTTTTTAACGGATGGCCAACATTAGAACTCGCCTTAATGCTACTAGCCGGACCAAGGAGGTAGATAATAGGAAAATAATTGTTAACATAGATTTAGTGTATACTATCTAATAGACTAGTATTGATTGGTACGAGGTAATAACTTACTCAAATATTGAATACGATGCTTAATATGAGGTAAAGGTAAGGGTTAGTATAGCAACACTCGTAGCCGGACTAAGGTGCAGAGTGAAATTTTCAAGATGCCTGACCAAGGATTAAGAAATACATAACTTATCACTTTGCATGCAAGGTACTAGGAAAGAATTTTTATCGTAGAATTATCAAGTTATAAATCTATGGGGAAGACGTAAACCCTAGTTACTTTGATTAATTGATTAAACTCCAACATTTGAAGCTGTTAGTTGTCTCCTTTAATTTAGCTAGTTATTTTAATTCATTTAGAAGTAAACTCCCCCCCCCCCCATTTTTATTGTCTTTGCTTTCCAAGGAAATAATTGACTAAATAGTAGTAATAATAGATTGAAGTTAAGTCTGAACAATTTTCCTCGTGGTAACGATCCCAACCTCATTAGTTGTGTTCTTTACTTGATACAACCGCTTTATTTCTTATTTGAGAAGTAAGTTTGAGTTTATCAATGGATTCGATATGAGAGGTGTCTCTTACCTATTTTGAAAGAGGTTCACAATAACTCTCATGAGATAGAGGCTACCATGTACTGTGGAACTGTAGGTCTCTAATATATCTCCTAGTTCTTGAACTATTTTGCCACAATAGGATACTAGCTAGTGGATACACCTACAAAGCTATGTCATGTTTGGTTCTACTTTGGCCGGTAGACCACCTTCTTTCAGTGTAGGGTTTCTTGACACCAGATTCCATGTTTAGCTCACAAGGACTAATATTGGTTAATGTGATTGTTCCCTCAAGTTAAATTAAAGACAAGTAGATGAATATTGACTAAGGTGACTTGAAAAGTCTACTTAGTATAGGTAGGGGTATGGAACTCTATCGAGACATTGCAAAAGTTAACTCTCAGGGAAGTCCTAGGAGTTTGTTCTAATATAATATGATAACAAGAAGGAAAAGGGCCTAAATTACCCTCAAAGTATTGGAAATGGTACAAAATTACCCTCCATCCACCTATTGGTTCCAAAATGCCCTTTTTATCCACCTATTGGCTCCCAAATGTCCTGGTCATCCACCATTGGGTTCAAAGTTGACCACTTAGTTAACTATTTTATTATTAAATTATTTAAATATTTTAAAAAATATTTGGCGTTCAACTATTGCTTATAATTTAATTTATTAATATATTTTATAAACAAACCCACTATCCACTCATTACTAACTAAACCCCACCAAATTAATAAACAAATTATAATATCAAAATTGTCATAAACACTACTAAAACACGACAAGATAATAGATTCCTTAAGATGATCCAAAATTAATCGAGATCAAATCAAAGCCCCAATCATATATTGGTTGAGCCGCTTATTTAGGAGGACAATTTCAATATGATTCTCTTTCAAACTTGAAGTAGAACATCCCAAATTAATTCATGCACTTTTTTTTAATATAATTTTTTAAATATTTATGATTTGTTTTAAACATATAATATACCATTTTAAAAAAAAAGTTATCTATGAAGTAACACCATGTAATTGAGACAAATGAATAATTAAAATGAACATAGTCAGACTTTTAAGTTTATCGATAATTTTTATTTAGACACTTGAATGTATGATAATTTACTTCTATTTTCGCCTCAAAATTTTAAAAACACTCATTGGCAGTAGGGTTTCTGTAGTTGCATTAATAATGTGACGAGTTCATTAATTTTGTGGGGTTTAATTATTAATGGGTGGGTAGTGGCTTGATTTATAAATTATACAAATAAGTTAAATTATAACAACTAGTTGAGCACCACATATTTGAAAAAAATATTTAAATAGTTTAGATTTAAAACCGTTAAATAAGTGGTCAATTTTGAACCCAGAAGTGGATGACAAGGGCATTATGGAGCCAATAGGTGGGTAGGAAGGGTATTTTGGAGCCAGTAGGTGGATGGAGGGTAATTTTGTACCATTTTCAATACATCGATAATGTTTTAGGCCTTTTTCCGTAACAAGACAGGTATAATGCTTATGACTCATGGTGTTACTCTTATGATGTTGGTTATGTTGATGAATATGTTATTGGTCTATATTGCTATATGAGATGATGACTACTTATAGTACAAGTTATATGAAGCAAAACTTTACTTATGGTCTTCCATCTTGTCTACTTGGTTATATGGGGTTATGGGCCTTCACATGATCATTGACTTGTAGGTTTGGGAGGGGATCATCGGTTAGTGTTTTTTATATTATGTTTATATAATCCATTGAATATGAAATGTTAATAGAACTCTATCATAATATGTCTTTGATTATGATTATGCTTCATGTTTATGGAATCCTTAACTTGTAAATGCTCTATGTTACGTGTATTGAAGACTCTCATATGACATAGCATGCTTTGTAAAGAAATGGTTCTTTTTATGCATGTACTTAAATGTTTTTGTGCATATACTCATACTTAGTACATGTAGCATACTAACCCCTTACTTTATATTAGTAAAATTGTAGGGTCTGGCTATTGAAGATTCAGAAGGCCGATTGAAGAAGCTTGGAAATCTTTGTAACAACCCTAAAATGACTATGCTAAGAAATGCCTAATGTATCTAGAATGCCTAAGATTAGACCGGGTTCACACGGATTGATGGGCGTAGAACCAAACCTCTGAACCTACGCAACAACCAAGCCAACCAACTTGGTGAGTTAGTTGATCTAGGCAATGTGGGTCCAGCCATGTAGGGCACCCAAATATGAAAAATCACCCGACTGAGTCTTAACCGATCTTGAAAGTGGTAATCTTAAGTTTGGAGGGTCTAGGGGTAAAATGGTCTATTCCAGGATAAGGGTAGTATTGTAATTACAATAAATATTAATTAATTAATTAATTAGTATGATTAAGGGGCAATTCTTGTAGGGGTTGACTGAATTTGACCCTTATGCAAATATCATTTTTACCCGGGTTCGAACGTGGGTGGAAGCAACAAATTAAATTAATTAATTGGTATTTAGTGAATTAGTTGAATTAATTAATATTTAATTTTCTGATTTAAGAAAAGGAAAATCAGAGTTATGATAAAATAATAAATAATGAGGAGTCCTAGTTTGACTAAGTCTCCACCTAACTTTCCTAATCCGAATCCACTCATTCTCACGTCTCTCTACCTACTCTCACCCTCACTTGCACGATCATTCATCAACAAAGGAAAATGAACAGAAAAAAAATAAAGTCTACCAAAAACTTTAACGCTAATACTCAAAAGCAAAGACATTCTAAAAACGAAAACAAAAAGGTGTTCCTCGACGGGTTATGCTTGATGTTTCGGTGGTGAGGCTTGGTTTTGTGGGAAACAGATAGCATTGAAAGAAGTTTTGAATGACATTAAGGTATGGGTTTTCTTCCCTCTTGGTCCCTTTTACAAGAGACCCTTAAGGTTAGTCTAATCACAATCGAAACAAAGGTTATCCATGTTGCATGCCACTGACATTAGATCATTTGAAAGATTCAAAGTTTGCGCTGGTACGACTTCTTGTAGATTATTTTAGGTCTATTTGTGATATGTGTTTGAATTTGTATTTGGAGATTATGTGTAAAATTAAAGATGTGTTCCGAAAAAGTGAATTACGTTAACTTGTTTGTGCATGTGTGTGCATGTAAAAATGTTGTATTTTACATGTATGAATATGTTAAAAGTGTAATGTTCATATAAGTATAATGTTGTTGAATAAATGTCACACAAAATACTCCAAGAATTAACAAAAAAAATGAGAGAAAGATGAATTGGAAGATGACCAAATTCCCAGCTTGCAGGAAATGTTGGTCTCGGGTTGTGTATTGGAGAAGGATCTATATTTTCAATTTTTTTAAAATGTGTGGTAATTAGGGATTGAACCCAAGACCTCACAAATTGCAAAATACATAAAAATTTCATAAGAAAAACGTAAGAGAAAACAATTTATGTGAGTGGGGACTGAACCCACAACCTCTTGAATAGATGAGTGAATTAGGAGAAAAATGAAAGAAAAAATAAATGAGGTGAGTGGTAAATTGAACCCACAACATCTTGAATAGATGATAGAGTTAAGAGAAAAATGAAAGAGAAAAATAAGGTGAGGTGAGTGGTGATTGAACCCGCAAACTCTTGGATAGGTGAGGAAGTTAAGATAAAAACTAAGAGAAATAAGATGAACTTGTGGGGGATCGATCCCACAACCTCTTGTCCTTAAACGGAAAAGAGAGGAGGGAAAAGAAAGAAAAATACATGGGGGTAATGGGGATTGACCTAGGGTCCCCCCAATCTTAAAAATACAATTACCAAGTTTAATATAAGATTAAGTGTTGCTCCCTTGCCCAATTCCGTATTGACACGTAAGTCGTACGTGAATAAATGATTAAATGAATGTTGCCTTTAAGGATAAAAACTGAGATCTTGGCATACTTACAAGATGCATAAGTTTTGTACCACATAACCTTGAGTATGTATGAATCACGTAGACGAATTACGAATGAAGCCTCATGGCTTGTGTGTGTGGACTCATAAGTCCAGCATACATTTATAAAGTAATTGAATCTAGGATTTTATGTGATGAATGATGTGACCCCAGAAGCGTTAAGTAAGAGTGTGAACCACACTAAAAGGCCAAGTGCATTGGCACATGATGAAATGAGCATTCACGTAAAAAGGGGTGAGTAATTATGATGGGAAAATTTGCTAAAGCTAATGAATGTGGTGGCAATATGTTAAGAGGCTAATGTGAAATATAAGAAAAATCTCAAATGACCTAAGTATATGTTACCAAAATGTACTCACCTATGAGGGTGAAAAGTTAATGAAGAGAACAGTCTCTATTAACACTCTAATGAAAGTATTGATGTTAATATATACTCAATACTAATTATGAGATGAGCAATCATCTAATGAGATATGAAATCCTTATGCTAGAAATTATCTACTATGATGTATGAGATGAATGTAATGGAACTTTATACTGAGTAGTGATAGGCTGGATATGAGTGGCGATTCCTTCTTTTTGAAGGCAGAGATTCGTGTAATTCTCAAGAGATGAGACTGTCCGTCTAGACGGTTATGGGTCTCCTTATATCTCCTACTCTTTGAACCTATGTAGCCAACATAGGGATCTAGCAGGGTTCAATTCCCTATATACACTAGCATGTTTTTGTTTCACTTTGGCCGGTGATTCCACCTCTTTTCGGTGTGGGTATACACTAGATTTCAGGATGCTCACATGATATATGTCGGTTAAAGTTAAAGTTCCCAAAGAAAGAATGAGGCCAGCCTCATGTAATGCACACAATGAAATGAACGATACCAAAGGATTTTGAGTAGGACAATCAAGAGGTGAACTAGACTTATGTAATGCCACTAGGTCATTCTTAGTCATTGAACAGTGAACCCAATGAACGTCTTAAACTACATGCTCGGTAGAGCTGGTCTTTACACTAGCCTGTAAATTAAATGAAAATGAAGTACTTATGTATGAATGAAGAAGACACTTTCCCTAGTTAAGGTCCCATATGTTGAGCCCTCATTTTGGGAAGTCCTCTTTTTAAGTCCATGGTTCCAGGGTCTCATGGCATAAAAACGAATTAAATGAAATATGATATGTGCTATATGCAATATGTCATGTGATATATTCAATATGCTATGTGTTGTGTGCAATATGATACGTATAATGATGCATGTTACTCTCATGGCATGACTTTCCTAATCCGATTTCGGGAAGTCCACTGACTTGAGTTTCCATAGCTCATATCGTTAAGAGAGAGTTATTCTAAATCATGCATGTCCATGGTTTGTGCTTGCATATACCCATACTTAGTACAAGCGTGTACTGATTCCATACATTTATCTACTTTTAGGTGCAGGTGCAGCTGGACGTTAGAGCTTAAGAGTCGACGCAGAAGTTACCCGGATTTGGAGCTTTCATCAAGATTTAGAAGGACCTCATGCTTTCGAGGATGTTTACTGATTTATTCTAGCGTGGCATTAGGCATTATCTACTGGAGTATGTTACACTAGTGTTTCTTTCGTATTTACATTCAGATGTTGTATTTTTTCCATTTTGGCAACTCTATATTTATGACTATATCTTTTATTTGATTATCTTGAGTTAGATGGTTGTTGTGAATGCTTATGAGTTTACATAGACAGTATTATGCAAGATTAATGTTTTCCAATATAAAGTTTAAGTAAACAAACGTTCAAATTATCAGCTAAAATTAACCTAGATGAAGTAACGACAATATATGTAGGCTTGTCTGCGACCTCTTTGAGGTCAACGACGTCGGTATCGTCTGCGGACCAGATTCTGGTTGTGACAAAGTTCGTATCAGAGTGTTAGGTTAATTTTTGAGGGTTATAATTTAACATCAACCACATTATTTAGTTTCTAAGTCATGGTAGTGAAGTGCACCACTATCCTGAATTAGAGACTGCATGATGCGTACGAAAATTCCCTTCTTCTGATGTTATCGTGCCTTTTCTGATGACTGATTTATTGGTGTTATGAGCATATCGAACATCAATTCTTCTCTTTTTCAGAAAATGAACACAAGAAGGAACTGGTCTGGGGAAAGGAGAAGCAGCTGCTGGAGGCAACCAAGTTCCACCCCAGGCTGCAGTTGTAGGAGTGGTCATGCCAATTAACCCAGCTGGGTTGGCTGATGTGAAGGTGCGGACCGCTTTGGCATAGATGGCTCAAGCTATCACTGTACAGGCCTAGGTTATGACAACCTAGGCTATGATAGCCCATGTCAACAGACAGGAGGTTCAGCGGGAGAACCCACCAGCACGTAGCATGGACGAATGACTACGGGACTTCATGAGGATAAATCCTCCGATTTTCACATGGTCCAAGACTTCAGAGGATCCATAAGGGTTCATTGATGAGATGCAGAAGATTTTGGTTACCATGGGTGCCACAAATACTAAGAAGGTTGGGTTGACTTCCTACCAGCTCAAGGAAGTTGCACATTCCTGGTGCAAGATGTGGCAGGATAGCCGAGCTTTAGGCGGAGGTCCGATCACATGGAAGCTGTTTAAGATAGCTTTTCTAGAAAGGTTCTTCCCCAGAGAAATGGAAGAGGCTAAGGTTGAGGAGTTCATAATCCTTAAGCAGGGCTTGATGAATGTCAGAGAGTATTCCCTGAAATTCGATAAATTGTCCAGATATTCCATTTCTCTTGTGTCTAACTATTGGGTTGAGATGAGCAGGTTCCTTACAGGGACGTCAGAGGAATTGGAGAAGGATTATCGGGCTGCAATGCTCCATGATAGCATGGACTTGTCAAGGCTTATGGCACATGACCAGCAGGTTGAGGGAAGTTGGAAAAAGAGGAAAGTTCGTGAGGTCAAGAGGCCTAACCATTCTGACCATACAGGTTCTAGCAGAGGTGGTTGTAGGAGCACTTTGGAATTTGTGATCAAGCATTGCTTTGAGTAGGGGCATCAGAGTTTGGGAAACTCTAACTCTCAGAGGAGTGCAACACCTAGAGGAGACAAAATAGAGCTAAAGAAGGGCAATGGAGGTGATGTGCAACGTCCCAGAAAGGAATGTGCAAAGTGTGACTGTATTCACAGTGGAGAGTGCAGACTAGGCACAAATGCCTACTTTGGTTGCGGAAAGAGCGAACATGGTCAGGGACTGCCCCCAAAATAGGGGTTAGGCTGGAGGTAATGCTCAGCCTAGGCCTAATTCCCAGAATTCTACTGCAGTCGAGCCTCTTAAGAGGAATATATTTTACGCCTTGAAGGGCAGGGAGGAGCAGAAGAAGTCTGATGATGTGGTCACAGGTATGTTGCAAGTTTTCTCAACCTCTGTTTATGCTTTACTTGATTCAGGGTCTATGCTTTCTTTTGTGACTCCCTTGCTTGCTCTTACTCTTAGAACACTACCTTAGGTTTTTCATGATCTAATTATAGTAAGTACTCCCTTGGGAAAAAATGTTAGAGTTGATAGGGTTCATAAAGACTGCCCAATAGTAGTATGTGGTAAGACTACGTGTGCAGACCTTGTTGAGTTACCCATGAATGACTTCGATATTATACTTGATATGGACTGGCTCGATAAATATTATGCCTTCATGGATTGTAATAGTAGGGTTTTCAGATTCCGTCTCCTTAATGAATTAGAGCTGGTGTGGGAGGGGTACAATTTGAGTCGTTCAAGTCCCTTGATTTCGAACCTAAAAGCTGATAAAATTATGTCCAAGGGACTGTTTTGTCATCTTCTGAATTTCAATGATCTAGATCATGACATTACTTCCATAGACTTTGTGCCTTTAGTGAATGAGTTCCAAGATGTTTTCCCCGATGATATGCCTGGAGTTCCTCCCCCTGAAGAGATTGATTTTGTTATCGACATAGGTCCCGATACCAAACAAATTTCGATTCCTCCCTACAGAATGGCTCTAGCTAAACTCAAAGAGTTGAAATTGCAGTTAAAAGATCTCACTGATAAGGGCTTCATCCAGCCGAGCATATCCCCTCGGGGTGCTCCAGTGTTGTTTGTGAAAAAGAAGGATGGAACCCTTGGATATGTATCGATCATCGGCAACTCAACAAAGTCACTATACAGAACAAGTATCCATTTTCAAGAACAGATGACTTATTCGATCATATCCAAGGGTTTAGCTTCTTCTCGAAGATTGATCTTCGTTCCAAGTATCATCAGCTTAGGGTTAAGGATGAAGATATCCCAAAGACAGTCTTTCGTACCCGTTATGGTCATTATGAGTTCTTAGTCATGTCATTTGGTCTCAATAATGCACCAGCTGGATTTATGCACTTCATTAACCAAGTTTTCGTGAATACCTTGACTCTTTCATCATTAGTATTCATTGATTACATCCTCATCTACTCTAAGACAAAGGAAGAGCACGAACAACATTTGAGACTAACCTTGCAGGTACTTAGACAACATCAATTGGATGCCAAATTCAGCAAGCGTGTATTATAGCTTAGATCAGTGACATTCTTGGGTCATGTTGTGTCCAATCAGGGTGTGAGGTGGACCCCAGGAAGACTGAGGTAGTTAAGAACATGACAAGACCTCTTACTCCTATCGATATTTGTAGCTTTCTGGGATTGGCTGGTTACTACCTCAGGTTCGTGGAGGGTTTTTCTTGCATTGCTGCCCCAATGAAAGCATTGACTAAAAAGAAAGCCAAGTTCGAATGGGTGGAGAATTTTGAGAAGAGTTTCCAGGAGCTCAAGGACAGACTCACTTCAGCCCAGTGCTTACGTTACCTAAATTTAGTGAGAATTACAATGTTTATTGTGATGCATCTAGTGTTTGTTTGGGTTGTGTTTTTATGCATCATGGTAAGGTGATAGCCTATGCGTCCAGACAGCTTAAAGTTCATGAGAAGAATTATTAGCCTATGTGTCCAGACAGCTCAAAGTTCATGAGAAGAATTATCCCACTCATGACCTGGAGTTGGCAACTGTGGTGTTTGCATTGAAGTTGTGGAGGCATTACCTTTACGGGGTGCACGTGGATGTGTTGACATACCACAAGAATCTCCAGTACGTGTTCACAAAGAGGAAGTTGAATCTACGTTAGCGAAGATAGTTGGAGCTGTGAAGGACTACAACATGAGTGTCCACTACCATCCAGGGAAGGCAAATGTTGTAGCTGATGCTTTGAGAAGGTTGAGCATGAGGAGTACAACCCACGTTGTTGATAGGAAGAAGGAGTTGGTGAATGATGTACACAGACTGGCCAGACTGGGTGTGCGGTTGATGGCTTCTTCAAGTGAGGGTGTTTCAGTTCATCCCTATTCTGAATCATCCTTTGTAGCTAAAGCCAAGAAGGGCCAGCATCTTGATCATATGTTGATGGAGTTGAAGGACTCAGTGCTGGTAAAGATTAATGAGTCCTTTGCTTTGGAAGTTGACGACATACTTAGGTACCGCGAAAGGTTATGTGTACCTGACGATTATGATTTGCGGACAAAGATTGTCATAAAGGCCCATGGTTACAGGTATTTCATA
Organism: Solanum arcanum; assembly: GCA_027789145.1. Classification (NCBI taxonomy): domain Eukaryota; kingdom Viridiplantae; phylum Streptophyta; class Magnoliopsida; order Solanales; family Solanaceae; genus Solanum; species Solanum arcanum. The sequence continues at coordinate 64,561,035 of CM050933.1, forward strand.
CATCCACCTTTCACCAAGATGTATCATGACCTTAAGCACATCTATTAGTGGGATGGAATGAAGAAGGACAATGCTGAGTATGTGGACAAGTGTACAAATTGTCAGCAGGTTAAGGCTGAGCACCTTAAGCCTGGTTGTCTCACTCAGATGACTGAGGTCCCGACTTTGAATTGGGAGGCCACTAACATGGACTTCGTGGTTGGTCTTCCATGGACTAGGAGACAACATGACTCCATATGGGCTATTGTTTACCGGACGAATAAGTCTGCCCACTTTATCCATGTGAAGTCTACTTACAGGGTCGAGGATTATGCGAGTCTCTACATTGATGAGATTGTGAGGTGTCATGGGATTCTTTTGTCTATCATTTAAGATAGATGATCTCAATTCACTTAGCATTTCTTGAGATCCTTCTAGAAGAGCTTAGGCACGCAGGTAAAGCTCAGTATTGCCTTCTATCCTTAGACAGATGGGCAGGCAGATTGCAAAATTCAAACATTGGAGAACATGTCGAGGGCGTGTGAGATCGATTTCAGAGGTAGTTGGGATGACCATCTTCCATTGATAGAGTTCTCATATAATAACATCTATCACTCCAATATTGGAATGACACCATTTGAGGAATTGTATGGTAGGAGGTAAAGGTATCACGTTGGGTGATTCAAGGTTGGAGAGTAATCCATTTTGGGCCAAGAGATTATTCATGAGGCCTTAGAGAAGGTCTGAGTGATAAGGGACGGGTTGGCTACTGCTTACAGTCAGCAAAAGTCTTATGCAGATAACCAGAAGCGCCCTTAGAGTTTGATGTTGGTGACCAAGTATACTTGAAGATATCACCCATGAAGGGGGTGATGAGGCTTGGCGAGATGGGGAAGTTGAGTCCGAGGTACGTCAGGCCATACGAGATTCTACAACGTGTGGGTGAGGTGGCCTATAAGTTGGCGTTGCCTCCGGAGCTAGCTTTTGTTCATCCAATCTTTCATGTCTCTATGTTAAATAAGTGCCTTGGTTATCAAGAATCGATTCTGCCTGTTGAAGGTTTAGGGGTTGATAATGTCTTGTTCTATAAGGAGGTTCCTGTTGAGATTTTAGACAGGCAAGTAAACCGGCTGAGAAACAAGGATGTTGCCACAATGAAGGTATTGTGGAGGAACCATCTTGTTCACGGTGCTACGTGGGAGGCCGAGGCCGATATGAGATCCCGTTATCCTTACTTTTCAGCTCATGAGGTTAGACTCCTTACTCTGAAGTCTAAATTTCCTTGTCTCCTCTATTCTTTGTTTATATTGCTTGACTGTGTAAAGTACTTATGTATTGATATGAATTGCATTGTACGAGATAATTAGAAGTGTCATTCGGGGACGAATGTTCCTAAGGGGTTATAACGTAACAACCCTAAAATGATTATGCTAAGTAATGCCTAATATATCTAGAATGCTTAAGATTAGTCTGGGTTCACACGAATTGATGCGCGTAGAACCATACCTATGAACATATGCAACAACCAAGCCAACCAACTTGGTGAGTAAGTTTATCTAGGAAATGTTGGGTCCAGCCATGTAGGGCACCCGAATATGAAGATTCACGCAGATGAGTCTTAACCGAACTTGAAAGGGGTAATCGTAGGTTTGGAGGGTCTAGGGGTAAAATGGTCTTTTCCAGGCTAAGGGTAGTATTGTAATTACCCTAAATATTAATTAAGTAGGTAATATGATTAAGGGGCTATTCGGGTAAGAGTTGACCGAATTTGATCCTTATGTGAATTTAAGCTTTACCCGAGTTTGAACCTGGGTGGAAGAAACGAATTAAATGAATTAATTGGTATGTAGTGAATTAGTTGAATTAACTAATAATTAATTTTCTGATTTAAGTAAAGGAAAATCATATTTATTTAAAAAATAATGAGGAGTCCTAGTTTGACTAAGTCTCCACCAAACTCTCCAAATCCTAATCAACTCATTCTCACGTCTCTCTATCTACTCTCACCCTCACTTGCACGATCAGTCTTCAACAAAAGAAAAAGAATAGAACAAAATATAAAGTTAATCAAGAACTTGAACGCTAAAACTCAAAAACAAAGATATTCTAAAAACGAAAAAAAAAAGGGGTTCCTCGACGGGTTATGCTTGAAATTTCGATGGTGAGGCTTGGTTTCGTGGGAAAAATTGGAAGAATTGAAACAAATGTTGAACGACATTAAGGTTGTCCCCGTTGCATGCCTCTGTCCCTTTTCTTCCCTCTTTGTCCCTTTTCCAAGAGACCCTTTAGGTTTAGTCTAATCCTAATCGAAAAACTAAGGCTGTCCCCGTTGCATGCCTCTGTCATTACATCCTCTGAAAGAATTCAAAGTATGCATTGGTATGACTTCTACTAGATGATTTTAGGGTTGGTTGTGATTACGTGTTTGAATGTGTATCCGGAAATTATATGAGAAATGAAAGATGTGTTCCGAAAAAGTTAATTACATTAACTTGTTTGTGCATGTGTATGTCGTGAGTTAGCCATGGTTTGAATCTTGAATGTTACATGTTAAAATGTTGTATTTTACGTGTATGAATATGTTAAAAATGGATGTTCATAATAATGTTTCTGAATAAATGTCAAATGAAATACTCCAAGAATTAACGAAAAAAAATAAGAGAAAGATTGGAAGATGAACAAATTTCCAGCTTGCTAGAAATGTTGGTCTCGGGTTGTGTATTGGATATGGAGCTATATTTTATTCTTTTTTTAAATGTGAGTTCATTGGGGATGGAACCCAAGACCTCACAAAATGCAAATTACATAAAAATTTCATAAGAAAAACGAAAGAAAAAATAAATTAGGTGAGTGGGGATTGAACCCAAAACCTCTTGAAGAGATGAGTGAATTAGGAGAAAAATGAAAGAAAAAATAAATGAGGTGAGTGGGGATTGAACCCAAAACCTCTTGAATAGATGATAGAGTTAGGAGAAAAAAGAGAGAGAAAAAATAAGATGACGTGAGTGGGGATTGAACTCATGGCCTCTTGGATAGGTGAGAAAGTTAAGAGAAATAAAATGATGTTGTGGGGGATAGATCCCACAACCTCTTGGCCTTAAACAAAAAAGAGAGGATGGAAAACAAAGAAAAACATATGTGGATAACGGGGATCGACCTAGAGTCCCCTAAATCTGAAAAAAAAACAATTACCAAGTTTAATATAAGATTAAGTGTTGCTCAAGGGATTCAAAATCGGGCTCCCTTGCCCAGTTCCGTATTGACAAATAAGTCGTACGTGAATAATGATTAAATGGATTATGCCTTAAAGGATCAAAATTGAGATCTTGGAATACTTACAATATGCATAAGTATTGTACCACATAACCTTGGGTAAGTTTGAATCACTTAGACGAATTACAATGAAGCTAGCCTCATGGTTTTTGTGTGTGCACTCATAAGTCAAGCATACGTTTATAAAGTAAGTGAACCTAGGATAATATGTGATGAATGATGTGACCCTAGAAGGGTTAAGTAACAGTGTGAAACACACTAAAAGGCAAAGTGCATTGGCATATAATGAAATGAACAATCACGTAAAAAGTGGTGAGTAGTTATGAAGGGAAAACGTCTAAAGCTAATGAATGTGGTGACAATATGATAAGAGGCTAATGTAAAATATGAGAGAAATCTCAAATGAGCCAAAGTAAATGTTACCAAAATTTACTCACCTATGAGAGTATAAGTTAATGAAGAGACCAATCCCTATGAATACTCTAATAAAAGTATTGAAGTTAATAAATACATAATACTAATGATGAGATGAGAAATCATCTAATGAGCTATCACGTCCTCATGCTAGAATCCAGCTCTATGATGTATGAAATGAATGTAATGGAACTTTATACTGAGCACCGATAGGATAGCTAGGAATGGCGATTCATTCTTTCGGGAAGGCAGAGGTTTGTGTAATTCTCATTAGATGAGACTGTCTGTCAAGACGGGTATGATTCTCCTTATATATCCTAGTCTTTGAACCTATGCAACCAACATAGGGAACTAGCATGGTTTATTTCCCTATATACACTAGCATGTTTTGGTTTCACTTTGGCCGGTTATTCCACCTCTTTTCGGTGTGGGATAGACACTGGATTTCATAATGATCACATGATCTATGTCGGTTAAAGTTAAAGTTCCCAAAGAAAGAATGAGGTCAGCCTCATGTAATGCACACAATGAAATGAACGATATCAAAGGTGTTTGGGTAGGATAATCCAAAGGTGAACTAGACTTATGTAATGACACTAGGTCATTCTTTGTCATTGCACAGTGAACCCAATGAGAGTCTTAAACTACATCCTAGGTATAGCTGGTGTTTACACTAGCCTATGAATGAAATGACATGAAGTACGTATAAATGAATGAAGTAGACTCTGGTTTGCTAAAGAGGGCTCCCTAGTTGAGGTCCCATATGTTGAGACCTCATTTTGGGAAGTCCTAATGTTAATTCCATGGTTCCAAGGTCTCATGGAACATGAACGAATGAAACGAAATATTATATGTGCTATATGAAATATGTTATGTTTTGTGTGCAATACAATACGTATGATGATACATGTTACTCTCATTGTATGAATTTTCTAATCTTATTTTGGCAAGTCCACTGACTTGAGTTTTCATAACTCATATTGTTAGGAGAGAGCTATTCTAAATCATGCATGTCCGTGGTGTGTGTTGGCATATACCTATACTTAGTACAAGTGTGTACTAATTTCATACATTTATCTACTTTTGGTGCAGGTGCAGTTGGACGTTAGAGCTTACGAGTCGACGCAGAAGTTATTCGGACATGGAGCTTTCATCCGGATTTGGTAGGCCCTCATGCTTTCGAGGATGCTTACTGATTTATTCTAGCGTAGACGTAGAGATGATCTAGTGGAGTATGTTCCACTAGTATTTTTTAGTATTTACTTTCAGACAATGTATTGGTGCAATTTTGGCAACTCTATATTTATGAGTATATCTTTCATTTGATTATCTTGAGTTAGATGGTTGTTGTAAATGCTTATGATTTTACGTAGATAAAATTATTCGAGATCAATGATTTCCAATATAAAGTTTAAGTAAAGAAAAGTTCAAATTTTCCGCTAAAATTAACCTAGATGAAGTAACGACGACGTATGTAGGCTTGTCTGCGACCTGTGAGAGGTCAACAATGCCGGTCTCGTCTGGGGTATAGATTCCAGTCGTGAAACTCTTTCTCCATGTATTGGTAGGTCCTCATGTTCGGGGATGCTATCTTTTCCAGATTCTATCTTATGAAGACTTTAATAGTTTTTATGAACTCTCTTTATTCCCTTTATATTCGGTGGATTCTATTTTATTAAGGCATATATGACATATTAACATTTTATTGGCTAAGTTCAACTCATATTCTTTAGATGGTTTTTATGTTATACAAGTTTTAGAATATCCTTATGTATGTTTTATTCATGTTGCTACAAGTAAAGCCTAAGTAAGATTCTATGGGAGAGGTCTAAGTATATCTCAATATGTACATTAGTTTACTCAGTCATCATTATGTCATCACAATGGTGCATTATGACTTAAATTTAACATCTTACTTTCTTTATTAGATGAAACTTCAATTCATCATTACCCTTAACCAATGCAGTAATAAGCTAAGGTGTAACATGACTCACTCATAAGCCTTTAAAAGAATATTATGTTCACTTATAGAAACAAAATAAATTTGCTCTTTATATACTGCAATTCTCTTTTGAAACAAAATTCCTAGAATTAAATAAATCAATGTTTAAAAATTGTTGGATTAAAACAAATTAATGTATTCAATCTCTTTATATAACGCATGTAATACAAATAAGTTATTAATATAGAAAACATTCAATGTAAAAGTTGAAACAAAGGCTTAAAATAATATCTTTATATTCTAGTAGAAATAACACTAAGGTAAATTATTTTCAAGTTATAATAACTCCCTATTTTTGTAATACTGCAACTCCTTTACATGGAGGGAGTGAAGTTGTTTTAATAATTGCAACTTTCTTTAGGTGACTCACATCATCTTTATAAGTAAAAATAACATAGGATTTTCAAAAATGGAATATGCAATTAGATCTCAATAAGACATAAGATTTGAACAATAATACAAATCTTTTGGTAAATGAAGAAGAATTTCCACCAATTTACTGGTAAGTTTGTCATTCAATATGAATCTTATGTAAGACATCTATTAACTGTCTACAATATAAATATTGATGATGAAAATCAAATCCTTTCTGTGATTCTAAAGAAAGTACTAACCTCATAGTGAAAATCAAATTCAAACTTTTACCTTCCCTCTCATATTACAAAATATTTTTATATGAATAGATATATAAAAGCCACAATAAATTATTAATGGTGGCAGATTGCAATATCAAGATCTTCAAGAATCACACTCTATTATCACAAGAACAAGAAACAACCCCTCAACTTGATTAAATTCTTTAAACAAAGAGTATATATTATTGGTCCATTTAACTCCAAGAATAATGTTAAAGAACTTACTAGCAATGATTCAATTATTCCAATAATTTCATCTCATCTAAAAAAATAGCCTATTAAAAGTAACTATAGATTCATACAAAAAAAAAATCAAGAACAAATGAATTTCAGTGAATAATATATGAGAATGAAATCAATATGAGATTACATCAAATATATTACTTTTAATCATCCATATCAATAAATATAAAACACTCAATGATGATGTCTTATTTTCTAATTTTAGTGATGATAAATTTAAAAACCATTTGGAGTAACAGATCAACATGTGGTTAGAACTTTGTGCTTATAACGTATTATAAAATAATGATAGAATACTAATATCAAATGGAAAAACATAAAAAGAACTAAAAGGAAAACAAAAAGTAATAAGGACAAAGAAAGGAAGAAAGTATTAGTATTTTTTTAATTATAGGTGCATCTCTTTGTTGTATGTAATGTCTTATTCATAGGCACAAATAATTGGCGAGGTTATATTTCCATAGTGACAAAGTGAAGTCAACCATGACGTCCGCCAACTAACGTATTTACAAAAAACATATCATATGATCTTATTGATTTATTTGTATTCACTCTTTTTTGACTTGAGAAATGATATGTCATACAAGATACTTTATTTTTAAATTCTCACTTGGAGTGTAAATGCATTCATTTTGACAATGTAGATCTACTTGATGACTCTTCTAAAGTAAATCAATTTTTTCCATATCTAATCCATTTTATTCAACAAAATATAATACTAAATAAATAAACAACTGACCCAAAAAATAATCATAATAATATGTAGATACATTATAATTTTGTTTTACAAAACATGAAGGAGTGTAGTTTGTTTATCCATGATCTTTTAACTCTCTAATTATTATGTGAGAATATGATTTGAACCTCTATTTTCTTTGTAAAGTATACTTTTCTTGACTATCATTAGTAGTACCAATTTTGCTCATTTTTAAATGTACATATTCTTTTGCATCAAATAAAAATATCAACAATCAAATTGTATTGCTAGCGTATTTCCTCTACACGTCAGATTCACTAATGTTGTCAAATCTTTCATAAAAATTCAAATTAAGAAGAAGTACAAGAGGAAGTCTTTACGTATCGTCTTCTCCATCAATATTGTTATCTGAAACGAAATAAACATCATAGCACTTTTACTTTGATAGCCGTATTTGTTATTTGGACAATTTAAAAGCATGATAACTTTCATAAATTCAAATTTAATATACTACCAATAAAGAATTGTCACACAAAAAACATACACAAATCTCATTCAGACTATTTATATGATTAGAAGTAAAAATCAAAATCATGCAGCGACAACTCATAATAAAATGTTAATATATATATATATATATATATATATATATATATATATATATATATATATATATATATATATATATATATATATATATATATATATATATATATATATATATATATATATATATATATATATATATATATATATATATATACACACACAAAATATTTTACCATCTTTAAATAATGGTCCCCTAATTATTTGGATTTATATAAAGTGTTAGAACAACTCAACAAGAAAAAAAATATATATAGAATCCACAACAAAACTTGTTTGACATAGAGGCACGTTAATACGTTTCTTGAAGATAATGGAAGACTCTCCCACGAGTAAACAAAAGAATAAATAACACTCTATCTTCGGAATTGAACTAAACCAAAAAACAAGTATCATTCAAGATATTGCTCTTCTTTTATTGAATTATTTATTTCACCTTTGGATTATTGTTTGACAAATGTTTTTCAAGTAAAAGTAATTTTTTTAGTGTTTATCTTTTTAACCAAGAGAAACACAACTTATAGGACAAATTTTTTGCTCGAAAGGACTTTTAATTAAATAGTATTTATTATAGTTTCGTGAATTGAAAAGAAAAACTTAACTTTCAAAAACTTATAATGTAGAGTTTTAATATTACCTTACAAAAATTCATACTGTAGAATTTAAACAATAATGAATGTTACGACTCACATGCATGTATTTTCTGAATTCAAAGCTATTAACGGATGAATTTATTTCAAAATTAACTGAAACCCTAATTCTTTCAACCACTACTTGTTTCGATAAATTTTTATCTTAGAAAAATTAAAATAATATTTTGAGACATTAATCTAGCGACATGCATCAATAACGATTAGCTAGTGAAGGATTTCTAAATCATTGACTACTTAGTGAACGAATTTTGAACTAAGTAGTTCATTAAATGAAATAGAAGAAATACTCCACTTATATCAATGTTCCGGTGAAAAATCAAAATTCTTTGACACCTTACGGTCATTGTGTCATGAATCCTTTTAAACAAGTACTTTAATATTTCCTTATTAAATTCCTATTCAAGCGATCTCCACTTCACATTTGGTGCGGTGAATTCTTCAAGAATAACTTCGTATAGTTCGATCAAATAGTCTATGAACTTCATCAAGAGAAATTAATCTCATCCCCTTTACAATAAAGTAACGGTAAATCTATCAAGAGTGCTCCTACACACTTCAATCGAAATTGATGTATAGACTTATTAAGAGAATATAATATCATCCTTTCCTTTAGTAGGAAAATAAAAAAAATTATCAAGAGTTTTCTTACTAACTCCAACCGAGATCGATCTTATAAATTTATTAAGATAAAAAAATATTAATCATGCGCATCTACTTATTTATGTGATTCACAATTGTAACTATAACACCTTGCTATTTGAAAGAACTATAATTAGAAAGAAATCATTTTTGGAAATAATCAAATCTAAAATTTTTGACAAGTTAAGCTAATTATTAGTATTGGATAAACTTCAAACGAACATAACTCCTAGAACAAGATGTTTTAGGTAGGATACAGGATATTTTATGAAAGCTCTTTGAATTATATTTCCAACTCCATCAAGTTAGCTCATTTTTCAGTTCGTGTGAGGGAGATATGCCTGTTTCAAATCGGGTTATTTGAAAAAGGAATGTTACCCGAATTTTAGAAAGGTATTTTTGTTTTTAACTAGCCAATTACTTAAATTTGTTTTAAGTAATTTAATCGGGGTCTAATGTGATTTGGTTAAGTTTACGCTTCATAAAATTACGTTACAGTTTTTAGAGAAGAGAAAATAAGAGAAATCATAGAAAAAAGGAGACAAGCAAAGATTTCTCGCGTTCTTGAAGTTTTGTTTTTGGATTTAGCCAGGGGTTAATCCCTACGATATAATTGAGATCACATAGAGTTGATTTTTGTTCACCCACGCGTCAATCATGTGGAATTCAGTGTATTTGTGTTCTTGAAAGAAGGGCTTGTGAGAACTTGATGAATTTTGTTGGAAATTTCATTTGAATCTTCATTTTTGTGTGTTGGAGGAGTTCTTGAGTTAATTGCATGGCATTTAAGGTTGTTTTTGAGTAGATTCTTGCATAACTTTGGTTTTGTCTTCGAATCTATGTTATTGGGGAAGAAACCAATCGAATCTAGAGGTTTTAGAGTTCAAAAATGAGTTAGAAATTTCGAGGATTCCTTGGAAAGGGCATGGGACACCGTACAACTCAAAGCGCCCCACACCAGTTTTCTGAAGTTTGGGATATGGGGCGCCGGGCCACTCAGAGCGCTTCAACCTAGATTCTATAGTTTTAGGTCTAGCGTCCAACGCTACACTATACAATACGGTCACCATGTTTAATAACTTTTTCCCACTTTTTTCCATTTGAATTCCCATGAATCGTACCTATGTTTTCTTATTTATTTTTACACTCTGAGGTACATATAAACATCTAGAGATTATCCATAATATGCGATCATGAACCTTGTATCCATTATTCAAATTCAATGAAAGTTTAGAGTCAAGTCTAAAGAGTTCTTAGATTGTTTCAGAAGTCTTTTACAATTATTTTTAAATTGTTTTAAACACTTGAGCATTGAGTTGAGTAAGAGAAAGAGTGAAGTCCATTTCATCAAAGAGTATATGGGAACTAAGTATTTTTAATAGTTGAAATGTTTTCACATTTAAAAAATAGAGGAAATGACGATGTATCTAATGGAATTTGGCATGCTTCATTTTACGATGCATATAAAGGTAACCAGGATCAACATCCAACGCCTTGTTGATCTAATTGAGCATTCCTGGTAATTTTTTGAGCCTACTTGCTTTCCGAAGGATCCCTTTTTACATTTTTAGTATTTTGAGTTTTTAGGACAATCGAGGGTCTTCTCCAGACATCCCTCATAGTTTTAGAGGTGGCATAGACATGTAATTATAGTTCTTTAGTCTTTCCATTTTCAATTGTTTATGTTAAGACTTTAATATTCACTTTCGCTAAGTTGATTGTTTTTATTTAAACGTTCTAAGTTATTTTGAGACATATGAGTAGAGTTGCATTTAATTTATTTTATAATGGTTAAAGTTTTTCGCAGAGAATCTAGCAAGGCCAAGGTTTCGCTTGGTCAAGTAATGGTTGTCGAGTTTCTATGTCGCCCAAGGCGTAGGCTATAGTAACTTTACTTGCTATTCTATGTTTACCGAAAATTACATCATTAAGCAAGGTTATCATAAAGTATAATTAACTTATAAAAAGATTTATTCCCATCCCATTAAAAGTTTCCACCAAAAACTCATTGCGTAATTCTTTAGATAGAGGATCCGCTAAATTAAACATGGACTTCAAATGTTTAAGCGATATCACGTCTTCCTCCAATAATCTACTCACATAATTGTGTTTGAGATAAACTTGTCTCGATTTGACATTGTAGCAATCACTTGATTATCACAATAGATAGTTAAAGGTGGTACTGCCTCACTCCACAAAGGAATATCTATCATCACAGATCGCAGCAAATCAACTTCTTCTCCAACAAACGACATAGCTATGAATTCTTACTCCGTGGTCGAGTGGGTAATACATGTCTGCTTCTTTAATTTTCAAGAAATCGTTGCTCTAGAAAAAGTGAAACTTCAAGCAGTACTATATTTAAAACCATTCAAATCAGAATTTCAAGTAGCACCACTATAGCCTTCAAGAACATATGGAGATATAGAATAATGTACGCCAACTTTAATTGTACCCTTCAGATATTGTGAAATACGAATTAAGACATTCCAATGTTCAACTTCGGGATTACTAGTAAACTTTGTCAAGGTTCCTATAGCATAACCAATATTGGATCTGGTGCAGTACATGGCATACATAAGACTCCCTATAATCTAAGAATATGTCAGCTGATCAAGAACATCACTAAAGTTTGACATTAGTTTGATGCTAGGGTCAAATGGTGTAGGAGAAGGTTTTTTGTGACCAAACCCTTTTAGAATTTTCTCAATATAACTTTGATTGAGTAAGAATCAAGTCATTCGCTGATCTCATGATTTTAATGCCAAAAATTACATTAGCTTCTCCAAGATCTTTCATTTCAAATTTAGAAGCTAGAAAATATTTTTTTTCTTTGACACTTTTAATATCAGTTTCAAAAATCAACATATCATCTACATAAAGACATATTATAACATAATATTTTTCGTAAAAATTTTTATTATGCAAATATCGCCACCATTGATTGAGTAGCTATTAGAAATCACTACTCTTCTCAATTTCTCATTCCATTGTTTTAGAGCTTTTTTAATCCATAAAGAGATTTAAGAAGATTACAAATTGTTTGGTCTTTCCACAGACAAATCCTTCTGTTGTTTTCATGTAATCTTCTTGATCGAGATCTCCATTTAGAAATGGAGTCTTCACATCCATTTGATGTATTATTAGAACTTGTATTGCAATTAAATCAATCAAGAGATAAATAGAATTTATTCGAGCTATAGGTACAAAGGTAACAAAATAATCAATATCTTTCAATTGAGTAAAACCTATTGCTATCAAGTGAGCTGTGTACTTATCTAAGCTATAATCAGATTATAATTTTCTTCTAAACATCCAACTACAACCAATAAATATACATCCATGAGGAAATTCTGATAAATATCATGTAATATCTGATATAATAGAGTGTTTTTCATCATCAGTAGCTTCACACATGAAAGGAGCATCATGTGAAGATATTATTTCAACGTAACTTTCAGGATTATTTCCAACTAAATTGATTTGAAAAGGTGAAATATCTTTTGTTTGGATAATGTTTTACTATGTCTTGGTTGAATTTCTTCCAAAGGCTCAACTATTTTCCTTTTAAGTGGAGATATAAAAGAACTTGTATCTTGTTTCAAAGATTCTTTTTTCTTAGGAAATGTATGCTCAAAAAATTTAGCATGCATTGATTTAATAATCGTGTGAGGGATTGGGGTTACAATATTCAAAATCTATAAGCCTTACTGGTGTGAGGATAACCAATAAATTCACAATCTACTCCTTTATATTCGATCGTAATCAAATATTTTTTTCTAATCTAACATGATCCAAAAAATTCCGTACTTTAAACTAATTTATTTTTGGATTTCAATTCTTCATCAATTCATATAGAGATGAATCATGTTTCTTGACAGGACTTCGATTCAAAATATGACATGCGGATAATAAGGCTACAGTCTACAAATTATGAGTGATACTAGATCTATAAAGCATAGAGTTAATCATTTTGATAAAAAAATTATTTTTTCTTTCTACTCATCATTTTGTTGTGGTGTATAAGACATAGTTAATTATTTCTCAATGCCTTTTTTTTCACATAAATCAATTAAATCTGATTTTAAATATTCTCCGCCTCTATAAGATCTAATTGATTTAATATTTTGCAAACTCAATTTATTTTCAACTTCTGCTTTATATATTTTAAAAGTCTCAATTCCTCATCTTTTATTTTTAATGTAAAGTCATATGTATGGATATCTCTTTCCGTGAGTGACTAAATAAAAGTAATAAAATATCTCTTTATGTGACGTGATGAACAATCCTTATCATAAATATCATTGTGTATCAACTATAAAAGTGTGAATATCCTTAAAATATACTTAAAAGGTTTCTTTTTTATTTTACATTTAGTACAAGTACACATAGCAAGAGGATCCTTTAGTCTTTAATTAATGCATTTTCACCATGTGTTAGATGGATCGAAATACACATGACCAACTTGTTCATGTCATAAATCTGAAAACTCCACAACATAAGGTAAAATAATTTCATTTTTCAATATTGAGTTTAAACATTCCATTTTTAGCATAACCTTTTCCAATACTGTAACACTCCAGAAATTCTGTGACTTAGACTAGAGCTTAATCTATTTGATAATGCTTAAAATAATATTTTCAGAAAATGTATTTGTCTAGTGAAGAGACTATTAGGTTTTAAGAATTTATATTGGGGTACATAGGCATCCTAATACCCAATATTATGAAATAGTGGGCATGTTAGAGAATATTTGACTAAGAATTGTTAGCCAAATTATAGGTATTAAGATATAATTTAATGACCAAATGTCCCAATCCAAGCTTGTTTGGGTGTTGTACCTGCAATGAAGACCCTAAACTAAAATTATGTAACTCTTGTTTTCTTCGCCTACACACATTAGGTACGAGGCATCCAAGTGTCAAGCCTAGGTACCATAACACATAACCATATAAAATGATCAAGAGACAAGCCCCAATCGAATCGGTTAGGGTGGTTAGGGGGCAGGCGTGTAGGATCACGTGGGGCAACGCTCCATAACTGAATCTAGGTCCTAACTAACGTCCCTAAATAAGTAACCAATTTAGGACAAACCAAATATAACTAACTAAGGGACCCGAAAAACCTAAGACCTAACTGGGTGACATTAAGACAAGAAACTAACTAAGAAACATCCTAGTACCTAACCTAAGATGGCCCAACAGGTTGGTTATGGTCCTAACAAAAGGGGTACTTTAGTAGTTACCCTAGGTTACCCATATAAATAAATTAGCAACTTATTTAATTAATTTAAATGGTCAAACCAAAATCCTTACACTAGACAAGTAATTAACTAAGAAACATCCTAGTACCTAACCTAGGATGGTCCAAAGGGTTGGTTATGATCCTAACAACTTAGTGGTACTTTAGTAATTACCCCATGCTACTTATTTAAATAAATTATAAACTTGATTAATCAATTTTATTGGTGAAAACAAAAACCACTAAGAAATTTTTAGATTTCGATTAAGCAAAAGTGTTCTTTTAATTCTAGTCAATCTAGGAGAAACATTTTAGGTAATTTAAGTGGAGGGTCTTCAAGGTAAGTCTTGGGAAATCTATATATTGATTTAAGGTCAGTTTTAGACCGAAATTACAGGTCCCAAATCAGAATCAAATGAAATTCTCTTAATCTCTCAAGAATGTTCTCTTTTTCCAAACTCCACTGAAGAACAAGAAAAGCTTAAAGAAGAAGACGAAGGTTTTGAAGTTTTCAATCAAGATATCGTGGATTCTTCATATACAAGGTATGTTTTTTGACTCTTGGGATTCCTTTACCAAAGTATTTCTTTATAGATTAGTTTTCAAGAACTTCAATTCTAGGGTTTTTACTCTACAAAACGGATTTTCTTCCTAACCCTAGATTAATGTTTTTCAATGAAAAGTAAATGTTTTCTATAAAGTTAAGTATATGCTGCGAATTATGCTTGAATTTAGTGTGAAGCATGTTCTGACGTTAATTATGGTTTTGTATGATTGTTTCTACGATGTGATAACAAGTAAATATAAGGGTTAGAATTTAAGGTTTGGATGAACTATATAGTGAACCTTTTATCTTATCCTATGCTATGTATTGATCTTGTACATTATTTTATGGGTTCTTCTTGATTAATTCATTGAGTATTTCAGTAAGTACTATTATAAATATCGCATGATGAATAAGATACTTGGAACTAAGAGGTAAGTCTTCGAAAATTGTGATTAATCTAAGATGTTTATGTTAGCCTATAAGTCTTGATGCTATGTTATGAAAGTATTTATGATGTTTCTATGTGATATGCTGGCTATGTATGTAAATCGTGAGATTATGATGAGAATATGAATATGCAAGTTATGATACTCTCTTTTAAACTTTACACAAGATGATTATGCCATGTAAATCTCACGTATGATGGGTTACAATGAAAGGAAAATTATCATCTAATCTAAAAGAGATCATGATGATGTTATACAAGGATATAATCTTCTACCACCTATGATAATTTTATTACGAAAAACAAATTAAAGGTTAGTTCAAGAAAATTGACTTAAGCAAAGCACCGATGAACTAGATATGGGAAGTGTCGCTTCCCTAGGGGAAGGTAGGTTCAGAATGATTCTCATAAGATTGAGTCTTTCATGTAATGTGGAACGATAAGTCTCTAATACATCTCCTAGTTCTTTAACTATGTTGTTATCATAGGATACTAGCTAGTGGATCCACCTAGCAACCTATGTCATGTAAGTTCTACTTTGGCCGGTAGACCACCTTTTTTTTGGTGTGGGGTTTCATAACACCGGATTCAATGTTTATCTCACATGGTCTATGCAGGTTAATGCGTATATTCCCTCATGTAAAACAAAAGGCAAGTAAACAAACGTCGAATAGGGTGACTTGAGGAGTTGGCTTAGTATAGGTATTGGTTAGGGACGGTACCTAGACATTGCACAAGTTGACTCTAACGGAAGTCCTAGGAGATTGTTCTTAACTAATATGATGATATGAAAGATATATGTTTATGATATATGATGTTACTCTTACACAAATGTTTATCCTTATAATGAATATGTTATTGAGTCATATTGTTATGTGAAGCAAAGCTTTACTTATTGTCTCCTATCTTATCTACTTTGTTATGTGGGGTTATGGGGCTTCACATTACTATTGAAATTGTAGGTTGGGGATTGGATCATTGTTAAGTGTTTTGTATGTTTTGTTATATGAGTTAATTGAATATGAATTGTTAACGTGATTTTATAATAAGATGCCTATAATTAAGATCATGTTTGATGTCAACGAAATACTTATCTTGTATATGTTATATGGTATGTGCATTGAAGATTTTTATATGGCTTGTCATGTTTTCTAGAGATATGATAAATGGTTCTTTTTCATGCATTTCCCTATGTGTTATGTGCATATACCCATACTTAGTATATGTGGCGTACTAACTCGTTACTTTACATTACTACAACTGTAGGTTCCGGCCATGGAAGCTTAAGGGGGTCAATTTTAAGAAGCTTGGAGCTCTTTTGGAACTCTTTCTCCAAGTCGTGGTATGTTCTGAAGTTCGGGATGTTACCTTTTCAATTTCCAGCCTTATGAAGATTTAGTAGTTTTTAGAATACGTTATTATGTTCTTTAGATCCTTTTTGTATTAAAGACTGTATGGCATATTAACTATTATTGGGTATGTCTACAATTGTACTGTTTAGATGGTTTTATATATGTGAGGCAATTTCTTACACTGTCGTATGTTTTGATAAATCTTAAGTATGAAGTCTAAGTATACTTCACTAGTATATTAAATGTTTTTTTATTTTTCCACAAATTTTAATGATCACATGTTATGATGAATGCTAAGAGGCTTGTCTAACGACACCGATAACTTCGAATTCAAGATTCCAGGCATGAAAAATTTGGTATCAGAGCATGAGATTAAAAATCCTTAGGATCAACGTCTCACTAAACCACATTACCTAGTATCTTGTTCATGGTTGTGAAGCGCGCCACAATTATGGATAAGAGGCTATGTGATGGTTACGAAACTTCTCTTTACTTGATACTCTTATATCGTACCTCTAAAGCTTTGACAATATGTGTCTTTTTAAATCTAATCCCTTTCTTCTCTATATAGGCAATGAACACAAGAAGGAAATCCGCAAGAAGAGTAGAAGAACAGATTGTGAATGCGGGAGTTATTCCCCAAGGTAACCGAAATGATCTTGAAGTGCAAGATGTTGCAAATGATCAAGTTCCGGTGAATCCTGCGGCTATGACAGATGGTGACGTGAGGGCACCCTTGTTCCAGATGGCGCAAGCAATCACCACCCAAGCTCAAGCCCTCACGGCTCAACCTAACAGGGAGGTTACACCTTGCGAGGATAAACATATTAGTACTGCGACAAGTCATATGAGAGACTTTATGAGCATGGATCCTCCAATATACTTTGGATCGAAAGTTGATGAAGACCCCTAAGACTTCCTTGATGAGGACTATCAGATTTTGTTTGCTAAGGGGTGAGTACTACGGAAAAGTCTAAACTTGCTTCCTATCAACTTAAGTACGTGGATCAGACATGGTATAATGTGTGGAAGGAAAGTAGGGTTTTAGGAGATGGTCCCGTGACTTGGGAGATCTTCAAAAAGGCCTTTCTTGACAGATTCTTTCCAAGGGAACATAGAGAAGCTAAGGTAGAGGAGTTCATCAACCTTCTTCAAGGATGTATGAGTGTTAAGGAATACTCCTTGAAGTTCAATAAGTTGTCCAAATATGCTTCTTCTTCGGTTTCTAATGCTAGGGATGAGATGAGTCGTTATGTAGCGGGTGTGTCCGAAGAGCTTGAAGAAGAATGTCGTGCAGCCATGATTCATGACAATATGAATCTTGCAGGTTAATGGTTCATGCCCAACAAGTTTTGGAAAGTCGTCTAAGTAAGAGAAATAGAGATGTTAAGAAGAAAAAGTCGTTTGAAAGTTGTTCTTCTAAGAGTAAGCTTGATGCGCAAGACAAGCCTAAGTTGAAGAAGAGGTTTTCAAACCAAGTTCCTTAAAATTTATCCAAGAATCGAAATGATAGAGGTTCTAAATCTAAACCTCAAGAGGGGGGGGGGGGGAGAACGTTGATCAATCAAGAGAAAGAACAACTTGTGGTAAGTGTGGTAAGAGACATGAGGGCGAATTTCTTTTTGGGACTAATAGTCATTATGGTTGTGGAAAAGGTGGCCATATAGTGAAGTATTGTCCTAATGTGAGAAGTCAAGGTAAGGGTAATGTCCAAGCTCAACCAAGCGGTCCCAATTCTGAAGTTCCAAAGAGGAACTGTTTCTATGCACTCAAGGATAGGGGGGAACAAGAAAGTTCTCCCGACGTTATAATAGAATTGTTGTGTGTGTTGGCAATGCAAATTTTCGAAGAATAAATAAGAATGAGAATCAAAGCTAGTTAATAAATCTTCTCTTCCAAATCAACGTGATTGCTTGGCCAAACTATGCATTGAATTGTTCTTCTAGGCTAATCAAAGGTTAAAAAATTGGCTTGCTTAAAATGATGTGATTACTATGGGATATTCAAGAATTAATTGACTTGGGCTAGTGATAAAAATCAAAGAATGGTCATAGCAATTAAAGGTTGGCTGATAAAGACTTCATGCCCAATTTAACAAGAATGGAAAATTTAACTTGTTTACTTAATAGGTGCATGTTTTGGTAAAAGATGGTACCAACTAGAGTTTTAAGGAGATGTTTTCATACTCTATTATTGCACTTATGTGAAACTTATATGCATATGTTTTCTTGAGATTTTATTGTTTTGTTGTTATCTTAAGAAAATTTATAGCATGGTAACTTATTGATGCATTTTGAGCTTATGATAAGGTTGAGAAGGAAGTTCTTCACTATGTTTTATGAATATCTATATCTTATATGTTTGTGCATTATGAATTGAGTGCTAAGCGTAATGATATGTTGTGTACTGGTTATGCTTCTAGTATTGCGTCTTTTTCCTATCTTCAAAAAGATTTTTGTGTCATTCGGGGACGAATGTTCCTAAGGGGGGATAATGTAACATTCCGGAAATTCCATGACTTAGACTAGAGCTTAATCTATTTAATAATTCTTAAAATAATGTTCCCAGAAAATGTATTTTTCCAGTTAAGAGCCTATTAGGTTTTAAGAATTTTTAATGGGGTACATAGACATCCCAACACCCAATATTGAGAAATATTGGGCATGTTAGAGAATATTGGCTTAAAAGGTGTTAGCAAATTTCTAGGTATCAAGATATAATCTAATGACCAAATGTCCAAATCCAAACTTGTTTAGGTGTTGTACATGCAATGAAGACCCTACGCTCAAAATTATGTAACTCTTATTTTCTTCGCCTACACACATTAGGTACGAAGAATCCAAGTGTCAATCCTAGGTACCATAACACATAGCCATTTAAAATGATGATGTATATTAAGAAGTGTCCAAGGACATAGAGAGGGTCCTTGGACAATATACGAGCAGCAACACATGTGTTCTTACATGTGCTAAACGGCCAAGAGACAAGCCCCAACCGAATCGGTTAGGGTGGTTGGCGGGCAGGCGTGTAGGATCACGTGGGGCCATGCTCCGTAACTGATTATAGGTCCTCAATAACGTCCCTAACTAACTAACTAACCTAGGACCAACCAAAAATAACTAACTAAGGGACCCAACAACCTAACATCTAACCGGGTGACATTAAGACAAGAAACTAACTAAGAAACATCCCAGTACCTAACCTAGGATGGTCCAAAGGGTTGGTTATGGTTATAAAACATAGGTGTAATTAGTAATTACCCTATATTACCTAATTAATTAAATTAGCAACATGTTTAATTAATATAAATGGTCAAACCGAAATCATTACACTAGACAAGTAACTAACTAAGAAACATCCTAGAATCTAACATAGGATGGTCCAAAGGGTTGGTTATGGTCCTAATAACTTAGGGGTACTATAGTAATTACACTAGGTTACATAATTATTTAAATTATAAACTTAATTAATCATTTGATTGGTGAAAACCGAAACACTAAGCAATTTCTAGATTTCGGTTAAACAAAAGTGTTCTTCTAATTCTAGTCAATCTAGGAAAGGCGTTTTAGGTAATTTCAGTGGATGGTATCTAAGGTAAGTCTTGCGACATCTATATAATGATTTTAGGTCAGTTTTAGACAACAACTACATGTCCCAAATCTGAATCAAACGAAATTCTCTTAATCTCTCAAGAACGCTTTTTTTTTTCAAACTCCATTGAAGAACAAGAAAAGCTTAAGGAAGAAGATGAAGGTTTCGAAGTTCCAATCACGATTTCGTGAATTGTTCATCTATAAGGTATGTTTTTTCACTCTTTTTATTCCTTTACCCAAGTGTTACTTTCAAGATAAGTTTTCGAGAACTTCAATTCTAGGTTTCTTACTCTACAAAACGGATTTTCTTCCTAACCTAGATTTATGTTTTTCAATGAAAAGTAAATGTTTTCTATATATAAATTAGCAGGAATTGTTGAGTATATGCTGCTAATTATGCTTGAATTTAGTCTGAAGCACGTTCTGACCTATATGATGATTTCGTATGATTGTTTCAGTGACGTGATAACATGTAAATGTTAGGGATAGAATTTAAGGTTTGAATGAACCCTTTAATGACCCGTTTTCTTTATCCTACGATATGTATTGATATTGAACATGATTTTATGGGTTATTCTTGATTATTTCATTGAGTAATTCCTTAAGTATTATTATGAATATTGCATGATGTATAAGATTCTTGGAACCAAGAGGTATGTCTTCTAAAATTGTGATTACTCTAAGATGTTTATGTTAGCCTATAAATCTTGATGCTATGTCAGGAAAGTATGTATGATGTTGCAGTGTGAATATGTTGTATATGAATATGTAAATCTTGAGATTATGATAAGAATATGAATATGCAAGTTATGATACTCTCTTGTATGTTTTGCACAAGACGATTATGCCATGTAAATCCCACATATGAAGGGTTACGATGAAAGGACAACTCTCATCTAAAGTAAAAGTGCTCATGATCATGTTATACAAGAGATAATCTTCTATGACCTATGATAAGTTTATTATGACAAATTAAAGGTTGTTTCAAGAAAAGAGACTTAAGCTAATAACCGATGAACTAGATATGGGAAGTGTTCCTTCCCTAGGGGAAGGTAGATTCACAATGATTCTAATGAGATTGAGGCTTCCATGTAATGTGGAACTATGAGTCTTTAATACATCTCCTAATTCTTGAACTATGTTGCCACCATAGGATACTAGCTAGTGGATCCGCCTAGAAAGTTATGTCATGTAGGTTCTACTTTGGCCGGTAGAGCACCTTTTTTAGTGTGGTGTTTAGTTACACCGGATTCCATGTTTAGATCACATGGTCTATGGCGGTTGATGCGTACGATCCCTCATGTAAAATGAAAGACAAGTAAAGGAACGTTTACTAGGGTGACTTGAGGAGTTGGCTTAGTATAGGTAGTGGTATGGTACGGTACCTAAACATTGCACAAGTTGACTCTAAGGGAAATCCTAGGAGATTGTTCTTAATCAATATGATGATATGAAATATATGTCTTTATGATATATGATGTTACTCTTACATGAATGTTGATCCTTATAATGAATATTTTATTGAGTTACATTGTATTATGAAGCAAAGCTTTACTTATAGGCTCCTATCTTATCTAATTGGTTATGTGGGGTTATGGGGCTTCACATGACCATTGAACTTCTAGGCTGGGGATGGGATCATTGGTAAGTGTTTCGTATTGTAATGTTTATATAAATTATTAAATATGAATTTTTTACGTGATTTTATGATAAGATGCCTATAATTATGATCATGTTTGATGTCAACGAAATCCTTATCTTGTATATGTTATATGGTATGTACATTGAAGATTTTTATATGGCTTGGCATGTTTTCTAAAGATATGATAAATGATTATTTTTCATGCATTTTCGTATGTGTTATGTGCATATACCCATACTTAGTACATGTGGCGTACTAACCCCATTACTTTACATTACTACAACTTTAGGAGGTCGATTTTAATAAGCTTGGAACCCTTTCTCCAAGTCATGGTAGGTCCTTATAATAGAGAAGTTACCTTTTCAATTTACAGCCTTATGAAGATTTAGTAGTTATTAGAATACATTATTCGGTTATGTTCTTTGGATCCTTTTGTATTAAAGCATGTATGGCATATTAACTATTATTGGCTATGCCAAAATTTGTACTCATTACATTGTTTTATATATGTGAGAAAATTTCTTAGATTATCGTATGTTTTTAATAATCTCAAATATGAAGTCTAGGTATACATAACTAGTATATTAAAAGTTCTTAATTTTTCTGTAAATTTTAATGATCACATGTTATGACAAATGCTAAGAGGTTTGTTTGCGACCCCTGAGAGGTTAATGACGTCGGTCGCGTTCGAATTCCAGAATCCGGACGTGGAAAATACTCATGCCTTGGTTAGACCAAATAAATGTGTATGCCGCAAAATAATTTATAAACCATGTGTTACATACGAGTTTACCCCCTAGACGTATCCGGTGTCGTCGTTCTCTTTGATGACTAAGACTAGCCCCTTAGTATCATTTCAATGAATTCATAGGTTAAAATGGCGTAAAGATTTAAATTTTTTCATTACATCTACTTGGAGGTTTACATAGACCTCTATATATACATAATATAGTCGTATCGAGTATGCATAGACCCTTCGTATAGGAAGGTTACATAGCCTTCTACTTTTATGGCACATACATTTATATAAGATAGAAAAATAGACTCAAAGAATTGTCTCATCTCATATCATCTAAACAATTATCACAATATGAGAATAGCCCTACACCAAATGTAAAGAAGCCACATATTGGCTTATACAAGTCGTACATAATGAAAGTGGAATGAACATAAAAGTCTTAGAAAAACAAAGGGACTTCATAGGCAAGATATTGGCATTTCCCTCCAAAAGTGAGGACCTACCCACTAGGATGATAGAGAATATCCAGGCCTTCTTCAAGTCACCCCAAATAAGTCTTCAATGACCGAAACCTAAAATATTTTGAAAAGGGAAGAAAATTAGTACTCCACATCCACTATGTATGAGACCATATGCACATATAATATTAAAATATGCTAAAAAGGGACTTTTAGTCAAAATATGCCATTTACAATTTTAAAAGTCTCATGCATAACCATGTAAATCATACTAATCAATCAAACAGGCTTATTAACTCAACAAAATAACATGTATCCTTGCATACTTGAACCCATGATTTACTACAACCTTACCATCAAGGAATGGCACCATAAATATGCTTAAGAGTTACTCACGTCATATTAAGCAAGATGACTACTCATGGATGCTTATCAAGTAAACAAGTGCAATGACCAAGCAAAGCCCCATAACCCTACTCAATCATGTAGTCTCAACAAAAAACATAAAAAATGTCCAACTTCACATAATATAACATTTGGATATCCATTTCATCTTATACTAACAATATAATCCAATGCATACTCATAAGTGAAATAACCAACATATGATATCAACAATATGCAAGTTCATCATGTACATGTCATATATCATTGTAACATAAACATATATAAGAACATCATCCAAAGACTCCCCTCAAGGCTAACTAGTGCAATGCTTAGGTAGAGTCTCATACCCCTACCTAGACTAAGCTAGACCCCTTAGATTATACAAGTTAGAGTTCAAATCCTTTAATTCATTTTACATTTTGGGAACATGTTGTCCTAACCGATAAGCAAGACAAATGAATCAATCACAAATCAATTTACATCAAGATCAAACTAAGGGTTAGCAGTTAAAGATCACATTCTTGTATTTGAATCAAAACATTGCAATTAATAATAATCAAGTTTAATTGCATGTTAATCTATTCATTATATACTAAAGAAACCATAAAAAACTCAATTCACAACATCAATTTCGTATTTGGATGAAACCCATATGAAAACACAACTTTTGAAATCCATTTTGAAGGAACCCTTTGACGAAAGAGTCTCAAAGGTGAATTATATCACATACCTTAACGTTTGATCCCCCTAGCTTGTCTTCAATGGTGGTTTCGAATAGAGAGAGAAAGAGAGAGAAGGAAGAGAGTTTAGTTTTTGAGTTGTAATTATATTAATTGGGATTGGGGCCTTTATGTGGGAGTTAAATGAGTTAATTAGTCTTCCCTTAATCCCTAACTAACCACTAAACCAATTAATTAATTAAATGACTTAACATTAAAATGTGCAGCAAAGTCAAGACCCTTACAGACGGAACCCCATTCACAGGCCGTCTGTGAGTCGACGGACCGGCCCCCCTCCGTCCTGCACATTCGTAGGTAAGTTTAGAGGCTTGTGTAGGATAGGGCTTCCTCAAATTAGCTAAAAGTGGGACGACGGTGGCATCAACGCCCCGTTGATCCACACACAGGACGTCCCTTGTTCCATCGATGCACACTGCCTTGGCAATGTTGCCTCAACTTGTAGGGGCCCTTCTCTAAGGACTTGGTTGGTCCTACGAGAATCGTACCCAGACGTTTAGATCATAAAAACAACTTAAAAACCTATTATCTACCCTTTTACCACTTTTCACAAATTTCTGACTCCTACAAGCCAGCCAAATAGGATAAGGCACACTAATTTCCCTTTGACCAACTTCCAGACGTCATCGAACGTTCTTGTACGTTTTGGTTATTAAACATCCTAAATAACCTATCGACATTAATATAGGTCTTAACATAGTTCTTAGACCTAATGACACCTATGTTAGTCTCTAAGACTCGTCTTAGATTTTCAAAGTATTACATTATCCCCCCCCCCCCCCCCATGGGTACATTCACCCCCGAATGACATTAAAACTCTTTTGAAGGAAGGAATAGACTCAAGACTAGCAGCCCAACCAATAAACAATATAAAATCAACATAAATCATATCATTTCAACAAGACAATTCTAAAACTCCAATTACCACACATAAGACACAAAGCACTTCATCATGAGGTATTTCCTTCTCATAACACATACGAGATCAACATACATTACATGAGTAAATTAGAACAAGTTCAACTTATCAACATGCTACATATAATTTCGTATAGACTCACCATATCAAAATGCACAACATAACTCAAAAGAAGCAAAAACAAAATTTCAAGTTCAAAGGCATTATTCAGTGTAACTTCACTGTGAAGTATTCAAAAAAAATGCATATTTTGCAAAACATCACCGAAAAATCAAGAACATCAATTCTTAGTCATATTTATATTATTAAAAAGAATAACTAACCTTAATTATGAAAATGATGAGGGTAACGGGACTTCATGTCGGCCTCGGCCTCCCAAGTTGCACCCTCAACTAGATGATTCTTCCATAACACCTTTACAGAAACCACCTCTTTATTCCTTAACTTCTTGACTTGCCTCTCAAGACTTTAAACCGGAACTTCCTCATATGAGAGGTTATCCTTGAAACCAACACCCTCAATAGAAAGAATGAACTCGGGATCACCGATACATTTCTTCAACATAGAAAAAATGAAAACCGAATGAACCGAAGTCAATTCATTAGGGAGTTCCAATTCATAGGCTACCTTACCAAACCTTTGCAAAATTTCATAGGAACCCACATAACAAGGACTCAATCTCCCCTTCTTGCCAAATCTAACCACCCCTTTCGTTAGTGAAATTTTCAAATACACCTTTTCACCTTTTTCAAAATCCAAATCTCTTCTCCTATGATCGGCATGAGACTTTTGCCGAATATAGGCCGTTTGCATCCGGTTTCTTACGATATGAATCTTTTCTAAGGTCTTATAAATCAAATCAGGACCAAGAAGGGAAGGCTCACCCACTTCAAACCACCCTATAGGAGATCTACACCTCCTACCATAAAAGGCTTCTTAGGGAGCCATGGAGATGGGTTAATGAAAGCTATTATTATAAGAAAACTCCAACAAAGGCAAATTCTTATGCCAATTCCCTTTAAAATCAATAATGCAAGCCCTAAGCATATCCTCAAGGGTTTAAATAGTGTGTTACACTTGACCATCCATTTGGGGATGAAAAGCGGTGTGAACACCTAATTTTTGACGTGTTTATAGTATTTTAGTAAGAATTTTTTTTTAATTTGAATTTTTGGTATTTGTATTTGTTAGTTTATTGGCTCAAATGACCCAATTTTGTTTAAATTGGGCTGATTTAAATCAATTCTGATGGCCCAATTGATCTTGACCCGGTCCATAGAAATGGTCAAGATTGAATCTCAACCATTCATGATATTTTGATCCAAGGGCTGTTATTGGACCCAAACAAAAATACAAAACTCTAAAAAATTAGCATTTTCCTTTATTTTTATTTTAGATTTTTGTTCCTTTCTTCTTCCCTTACCGCCACCACGCCGCCGGCCGCCACCGCTACCGCCACTACGCCGCTTGCCACCCCTTTTGGCCGGAATTTTTTAAAATTTACCATCTTTTCCTTTCATCCTCCTCTACCTAAATCTACAAACCTTTCATCCATATCTATAGCCAAACTCCGTAGATCTAAGAAAAACCAAATATAAATTTTTACTCTTTCCTTAGATTTATAAAGTTCCGGTCATCCCCATCCCGAACCCTTTACATAAACGTGTAGAGCTCTTCAAGGGCTATCATTTGATATAAATTTTAAGTTCAAAATACATCAAAAAAATTTCCGGCAAAGTTTTCCGGCGACCTTCATTTACCCGGAAGTTATGTCAATCTTTCCCCCCCTCTCAATCTTTACCCATATTCATCATTATCTTTTTTGGTTTGACCATATAAGTCGTTTGATGTCGGATTATGTTATTAATGTTCTTTAAGTTCATCATGTTGATGAGTTGCTTGAAGCATTATTATTTTGTTTTTATTTCGATTTTTCTGTTTATTATTTATTTATTTTGACTTTTTTTTTTTTGCATTGTTTTGTTGTGTTTGATCTTTAAAATTGTTTAGATGTTTAGATTTTGTGTTAGTGGGTCAATTTGTTGGGTCTTGATGAAATGGGTCAACATTTGGGCCTATTTTAAATTTTTCAGATGGCCCATTAACTATTATTCAAACAATGAATAAAAGAAATGGGCCATCTAAATGACATTGGGCCTATTATTTTCTGATGACCCATATAACTATATTCAATTAATGAATAAAGTAAATGGGTCATCTAAAAGGGCAAAAGAATTATGCAATTAATCTGATTTTTTCTTAAAACGAAAAATTAAAAAAAAAAAAAAAGAATTTCATTGGCCATTTTGGGTGGCACCTTGGGAAAACAAAGAGTCCAATGCATGCATTGGCTCTTAAGTTTTCAAGAAAGGTGGATGTTAATGTTATTCACCTATTTAAACCCCCTTGGGGAAGAAAGAAAAAAAAAAGATATAGAAAGAAAATTGCAAAAAATACTTACTTAAAAAATTTCTTCTTCTTAAAGAAAAAAAGAAGATATCTCTATTTGGTTGTCTTGGGAATTCAAAATTTGCTCCTATATTTGCTTGTCATCAACTCTAGGTATTTCTTTTTTACATTTCAATGTAATCTTTATGTTGTTGTTATGTTTTGTTTTTTTCTTTGAAAAATTGTTGATATTTTTTGCGAGCTTATTATAATTCTTGTATGATTATGTTTATCCTTATGTTACTTTGTTTGTATATTTCTATTAGTTTATTATTCTATAGTGTTTTTCATATGGTTATGTTTATTATGATGTACATATATGTTATTAATCATTTTTAGCTTAAATTTTAGCTTTAGTAAGTAAAAAAAATATATATAAAATAAAATAAAAATAAGTAATTAAAGTATAACAATTGCAAATCTTTTAGTTTTTCGGTAACTTTCTTTTTTAAGGAATGAACTTAAGAAAAAATATTTAAAAAAAAACAAAACGTAAAACTAGTTATTTTTGCAAAAGGGTTTAATCTGGTTATTCCTGCAAAAAAAAAATGTAAATCTGGTTATTTCTGCAAAAAATATAAAATCTGGTTATTTCTGCAAAAAATATAAAATCTGGTTATTTCTGCAAAAAATATAAATCTGGTTATTTCTGCAAAAAATGTAAATCTGGTTATTTCTGCAAAAATATAAAATCTGGTTATTTCTGCAAAAAATATAAAATCTGGTTATTTCTGCAAAAAATGTAAATCTGGTTATTTCTGCAAAAAATAAAATCTGGTTATTGTTTTTTTAAAAAAAAATAAAAATATGTTTTTGTTTTTTTTTTTAAAAAAAAATAAAATAATTTTTGAATTGATTGTTAAAGTAAAAATACAAACTTGACTAACTTGACTTAATAATTCAACAATTAAAAATTTGTTATTTTGCAATATTCTATCAAATAAGTCAAGGTAGTCATTTATATATATAATTTTTTTTACCAAATTGGTTATTTCTTTTTATCAATATATATATATATATATATAAATTAAACTAGTATATCATTAGTTTAAAAGAGTGTTCAATTGTAATTTTGTAATTTTTTCTTTTGTTCTCATTGTCTAGTAGTAAGTTTTTTTTTCTCTTTTGCTAAAACCATAAATAAATGCTAGAAATTTTTTATGATAAATAAATAAAAACTAATCATTTCTTGGTTTATATGTTGCACCATTTTCTTTTATCCATTCATGACATTTTTTTTCCGAGTAATTAATTATTATTTTTTTAAAAAAAAAAAAAAAAAATTTAAAACTTTTAATACCATCATGTGTTCGGTTACGATCCTTGGTGTGTATTCTTTTTCTAAAAGAAAGGTCTTGTGTGCGGTTACGCTCTTAGGCCAATCATTTTTTTTAAAAAAAAAATAGTAATTAATTTTTTCCCCCTTTTATCCAAATTAAATAAATAAATTATTTTAGCCAAATATAAGTTAATAAAGCGACCGTGCTAGAACCACGGGACTCGGGGGGTGCCTCATACCTTCCCTCCGGTCAACAGAATTCCTTACCCAATCTTTGTTTTTCGTAGACCCAAAAAAAAAAAAAAGTTTTTTTTTTATTTTTATTTTTAATTAAGAACTTTATGGTGACTTGAAACACCTAAAAAACTCGATTTCAAGTGGCGACTCTAAAAAAAATAAAAAAATAATAAATAAATAATAAAAAAAAACCCGTCATATCCTCAACAATTAAAACATAAATAAAAGAGGTGTGACAGATTTGGCGACTCCGCTGGGGACACCCCTTCTTTTAGAATTCGAGCTTTGTACATTAACTTTTTTTTTGGCTGTTTTGTTTATTTGGATAAATTTTATGTTTGGATGCTAATTGTGTTATTTCAGCAATTTATCGTTTGATATTGTATTGTATATAAATTGTTTCTCTCACACCCTCTGAGTCTCTGTAATATTGTTATACACTGTGTGTGCGGTTACGCTCCACAGGACTTCTGTCTAGGATGAGTCAGTGTGCGGTTACGCTCCTGATTCTAGGTTGTTACACAGGTTAGGCGGGGTTGGACCACCAGTTAAGCCGGAATAGCTCTGCTACCGGTACGCTGACCCTCCCCGACTCGAGTTGTCCGCTCGAGTAGGCCAGTCTAGACACCATCCTAAATGTTAAACCTAGATAAAATTTCTCTGGTATGCTGTTTTTTTTTGTACATTTGACCTAGCGAAATTAAGATATCTATTCATGCTAGACCAAAATGTTCATGTTATATGCTACGTAAAAATAGTTGGTTCAGAAGGCTTTGACGTTGTTGACCATCTTCAAAATAGCTTTGCGAGTTTAGTTTTTTTTTAAAAAAGGGTCAAATAAAAGGGTTAGTCTTTCCAAGAGAGTGTTTGTAAAAAAATTGGTGTTTTATTTTATATTCTTTAAAAAATAAAATTTACTTTTTTTTTTCATTGTGTTAGAGTTTGTCATAAAAACCATTATTTGATTCTATTTAAAGGTACAAATGGCACCATCGACAAAAGGACAAGGTTCAAAAAGGCCTAGAAGCGAAGGAATTCCAGAGTTCATGATCGTAGATACTATACCAAAAGATTTATGGCAATGGTGGACAGACATGGGGAGTCATGAGAAAAAAAAAGTAAAGGAACATCTGGGGCATTTAGTACATCTTATGGAGATTGACCCTAGAAGGGATGTGGTCGAGGCATTGATCCCTTTTTGGGATCCCAAAAATAATGTCTTTTGTTTTTCTGACTGTGAGATGACACCAACTTTGGAAGAAATTGCTGGCTTCATGGGGAAGGGGTCTACTTTTCGAGGTGCTGATCTACGCAATAAAAGACCCATAATTCCAAAACTTGTTGATGCCAAAAAATTTCTGGAACTGCTCAAAATTAATCAAATAGAGAAAGAGAGTTTGAAAAATGGGTGGGTCTCTTTAGACTTTCTATACCAGAGATACGGTCGAAGGGATGGTTTCAAGAACTATCTGAACCAGTTGAGTAATCAAGGGGGTGAAGAAGCTTGGAAGGCAAATGGATGTTTTGCTTTTATGGTCGCATTTTTGGGGCTCATTATTTTCCCCAAAAGGGACAAGCATATTGACATTAAATGCATTTGGTGTGGTGAAGGCGTTGACCACAATGGAAAATCCAACTATTATTCCTATGATTCTGGCAGATATGTTTCGCGCATTAACTAAATGTTTAAGTGGGGAAATGTATTTTGAAGGCTGTAATATTTTGCTCCAAATATGGTTTTTGGAACACCTTTATCACCATGATCGCGCGCCTAGGTTTACTCCAGATTGGTGCAACTATGTTTCCTCTCATAAGGAAAGAGAAGCCAAAATTGATTTTCCAAAAGGAATAATAGCGTGTGAAGAAAAACTTTCAGTGATCACATCTGATGAAATAGTGTGGAATTACTACTGGTTCCCGGCTAAGGATGTCATTTGCATGTCTAGTGGTATCTCGTTTCTTGTGTTGATCGGTCTTAGAGGTGTTCAACCATACGCCCCACTTCGGGTTATGCGTCAACTAGCCAGAGTTCAAGAAATCCCACCCAATGATGATATGAGTAGGTTTGCATATGACACTCCACCAGGTTTTGCTTTTAACAGCGAAGAGATTATGAAGATTTGGTACGGGAGTATTATTTCTGAGCTAAGTGAAATGGTTGTGGAGAAAGATAAAGGAAAGGTGGTTCCTGGGTACCTATCGTGGTTTCGTGATCCAATGACATTTGGTGACACTCCTGAAGGATCCAGCAGAAAAAGAAGAGATCAACATATAATCAGACAATTGAAAAAAGAGTTGGAGAAGGCCAAAGCAACCATTGCACGGCAAGAAGTACAGGTCCAAAGAGGAAAAAATCACAAGTTAGAGTTGCAAGATATGGAAGGAGAATTGAAGCATGCAGAGGGAAGACTAGCCCGATTGGAGGAGGAATTGGATAATAGAATCCACTTGGCACGACAGATAAAAAGGGAGCAGAATTTTGAGATCTCTCGATTGAAGAGGGGTTTAGAGGCATCCGAAGAGGGGCAAAGACAATTGATCATCGAAAGAGCAACACTTCGCCATCAACTTGAAGCAGCAGAAGGGCGAGAGGCCCTCTTGAGGAATAATCTGGGTAATCATCAGGCTTTGTTAAATGACTGTCATCAAAACATGGGAAGGGCTAGACTTCAAGTTCATCAACTAGCAGAGCAAACCTCCTATGTTATTAAAAATCAGCGCCGTATGAATGATCAAGAAGTGGCTGAGCAAGCACGGACCATTGTTCCCCATTTGCCGAAGGTGTTTCTGAATTTGTATGAGACCTTGGGAGGAAAAAGAAAGCCCCAAGAAAGTGATGAAGATTGAAGAGAAGTATTAGTTGTTTTTGTTGTTCGTTTCATTTTGTTTGTTGAAAGACTTGGTGCTTAGTTTAAAATTTGCTGTTTAAGGATATTATGTTGATTCGGGTTGTTTTTAAACCTTTTGATTTTGTTTTTTTTTGAAGTTTTGATGAATGAATTCCAAATTAATCTGTTTGTGTTGTCTAAATTTTTGAACTACGTAAATGATCTGATTCATGCAATAACATGATACGTAGGCAACCTCCAAAGGGTCCGATCAGAATTTATTTTTTCAAAACTTTTTCTTTTTCCAAAAAAAAAAAGGACAATAAGCAAAGCAAAGATGGGATGAAACAATGGCCTTCCGAACCCATGTTACGATGTGATTAATAAGTGTGTGATTGATTTATAAAAATTGTCTAACCCCTAACAAGTTTGTTCATTTCACATCAACTCTAGTTAGCTTTCGGTGGTTAGGTTTGTGGTAAACTGGCCGAGCACCCGTACTTTACCAGGTCTAAGGTAAGAGCGTCAATGACAACCAATACTGAAACTGTGGTGAATCCAGCGGACACTCCAATTGATTCAACAACAAGAGAGACAGTTACTGTTGAAGAAAATCGGACGCTGAGAAATATTATGGCACAATTGTGGCAAGCCTGGGCCAATGGACAAGAACCACCAGCGTCTATTCCTGGTTTTCCTGAGATCACTAGTATTCGATCTTCATCTTCTCAAGTCCCAATATCAGAACCGTTCTTCCCTCCAGGGTATGGTCCATTTGATAATTGTGGGGCTGGGCCATCAACAACACGTCCTCAAGGCATGCCATTTAGGAATACTCCCACTGTCACAACAGCTGCACCGGTCTATACACTCCCACAACCGACTGTGACGCAAAGAGCAGCTCAAGACGGACAATTCACCACTCATCCGGAGCAGTACTATACTCCTGGGATAGCATTTGGGGGCCCTAACTCTGTTCAATTCGGTTCCCCTATTGATGTTGAGAGGCCCACTCCAGGCTCAGAGCAAGAAGAAATGTTGAAAAAAATGAAAAGCATCGAGCAACACATGAAGAACATGCAAGGGTTAGGAGGGCACAAAAGTGTCGCATTCAAAGACTTGTGTATGTTCCCAAATTTCCACCTGCCACCTGGGTTCAAAACCCCTAAGTTTGATAAGTATGACGGACACGGTGATCCCATAGCCCACCTTAAGAGATACTGTAATCAACTTCGGGGTGCAGGGGGTAAAGAAGAATTGCTCATGGCTTATTTTGGTGAAAGCCTGACTGGTGTTGCCTCAGAATGGTTTATAGATCAAGAGATTTCCCACTGGCACATATGGGATGATATGGCTCAAGATTTTGTTAGACAATTTCAGTACAATGTCGACATTATGCCAGATCGTAATACACTCTCCAATACAAGAAAAAAACCAAGTGAAAGCTTCAGAGAATATGCTATCAAATGGAGGGAACAAGCAGCCCGAGTTAAGCCCCCATTAAATGAGCAAGAATTGGTTGATATCTTCATAGAGGCTCAAGATCCTGACTACTTCCACCACCTCACAGCCGCAATGGGAAGACCGTTTCACACAGCAATCAAAATTGGGGAAATGGTCGAAAGTGGTCTCAAAACAGGAAGGATCGTGAGCCAAGCAGCAATCAAAGCTACCACACAGGCCATTCAAGGTGGTTCAACAAGTTTTGGAAATCGTAAAAGGAAAGAGGAAGTTATTTCACTGGCATCAGGGTCAAGAGGAGCTCAGAGAAAGTCTAATTGTCCTTACACATCAGTTCAGGGACAACTTAGCTATCCTCAGCATTACTACCCTTATGCTCCTCAATATCCAGTATCTCCGTCTCCGTACCCTGTCTTAAATGCTCAATCATATGTGCATCCTCCCAATCGCCCGCATTTTCGGGCCCCATCTCAAGGAAACTTTCGCCCACAGCGGCCACCCTATCAAGTCCCTTACAACTCTCCTCTTATGCGGAATTATGCTCAAGATCAAGCACAGAAAAAGAAATTCACTCCATTGGGGGAGTCGTACTCCAGCTTGTTTCAGAAGTTAAGAAAGATAGGAGCGATTGAGTGCATCCCACCACATCGTCTGAATCCAAATGCTCCAGGTTTCCAAGCCAATGAAAGATGTGAATACCATTCAGGAGCCCCAGGACACAGCACTGATAATTGTTGGACCTTGAAGGGAGCAATAGAGAAGCTGATCGAGCATGGAGTTGTTGTTGTGACAGATGATCAAAACACTCCCAATGTGACCAATAACCCACTTCCAGCTGAAAACAACTTAGTGGGTATGGTTTGTGATGATCAAGAGTACAGACTCCTCAGCAAAATGGGAAAGTTGTTTAAGAAGATTGGAGAAGAAGACAAGTCAATGAAGAGTTTAACACCAGTTGCCTCTCTGAGTGCGGAAGGTGTCAATCATGACACCAAAGTCTTGTGCGTCCCGGGGGTTTCAAAGGGGATTGAAGTTCGAGCAGCTATGCCAAAGTTGTATGTATCAAAAGGCTTTTCATCAACACAACATGACCAAAGTGGCTTGACCAAGATGAAAGAGCCTATTTTTGTTAAGCCTGTTCAACAGCTTCCAGTAATTGATTCAAAGGCTGTCCCTTGGAACTATAACAAAACTGCAGTGGTTTATCAAGGAAAGGAGATTGTCGAAGAAGTTGATGAAGCGGGAGGTTTGACACGCTCTGGAAGATGTTATTCTCCAGAAGAATTAAGAAAAGGCAAGATGGTTGAAAATACCCAAGTACCACTAAAGAAAGCAGTTACTGAAGAAGAAAATGCAGAATTTCTAAAAAAGCTTAAAGTTCCAGATTACTCTATCGTGGAACAATTGAAGAAGACGCCTGCACAGATTTCACTGTTGTCTCTACTTTTGCACTCAGAAGAACATCGTCTTGTGTTGAATAAGGTTTTGAATGAAGCACATGTGCCAAAAGAGACCACAGTAAATCAGTTGGAGAATATGACCAGGCGCGTCTTCGAGTCAAACGCCATCACTTTCACTAATGATGAGTTGCCCAAGGAGGGAGCTGGACACAACAAAGCTTTGCATCTTACAGTGACATGTGAAGGTTACTATGTAAAGAGGGTCATGATAGATGGAGGGTCAGGGGTAGACATATGTCCTCTTTCTACGCTGCAAAGCTTGAAAGTTAACACTGACAGAATTCGCCCCAGCAATGTATTTGTGCGAGCTTATGACGGCTCAAGGAGGGATACCATTGGTGAAATCAAGTTAAACATGACAATTGGTCCGGTAGTCTTTACGA
Organism: Solanum arcanum; assembly: GCA_027789145.1. Classification (NCBI taxonomy): domain Eukaryota; kingdom Viridiplantae; phylum Streptophyta; class Magnoliopsida; order Solanales; family Solanaceae; genus Solanum; species Solanum arcanum. The sequence continues at coordinate 64,596,332 of CM050933.1, forward strand.
TTGTGTTCCAAGTAATGGATATGGAAACATCTTATAATTTTCTACTAGGAAGGCCATGGATCCACATGGCTCGAGCCGTCCCATCAACTCTACATCAAGTTGTCAAGTTTGAATACAACAATCAGGAAATCACTGTTCATGGAGAAGATGATTCACCTATTTACAGAGATCCATCTGTCCCATACATTGAGGCAAAGGAAGGATGTGATTCTGTTGTTTACCAGTCTTTTGAGGTTGTGTCGGTCGATCGCTGTAAAGAAGGAGAATCTATCATCCAATCATGTATCTCTTCTTCCGCTTCAATGGTAGCAACGACGATGCTCAAATATGGTTATCAACCCGGTAAAGGTTTGGGAGTATATTCGCAAGGAATCGTGGATCCCATTACTCTTTTAGGAAACCAAGGCACCTCTGGCCTCGGATACAAACAAAGCAAGAGAAATGGAGAGAAAGCTAAGAACCACAAAAGGATTGATTGGTCGTTGCCACAAACGATTCCCCATATTTCTCATTCTTTTATCAAACCGCAGGGTTCAGAATTGAAAGATTCATTCACTCCTGAAGATATTGAAGAAATCATTGAGGATCTCAGTCAGTTGTTTTGTGAAGTAAATATGGTCCAAGTTGGTGAAGGCACAAGTCATGCTAATATGCAGCTCGTGGGCTCAGGTGTTGAGTTAAACAATTGGGAAGCCACTCCTTTCCCCATAAGGAAGGAGTCGTGGTAGTTTGTTTTGCTACTCTTTTGTATTTTGTTGTTCTCAGGGTTGTGGTCCGAATAGTTCAAAGTATTTTGTTATTATCAACCCTTCTGTCCCTTTTGATGTCAATGAAATGAAATTTCAGCTTCATAGTAAATTTTTTTTTTTCCTCTCTTAATTCTTATTTTCTATTTTTCAGTTCTGTAAATGACGGCTTTGATAACATGACATGCATGCGGAATTCACTCCCTGATTTCAAAGAGTTGTTTATTCTTGAATCACCAAGTCAAGAGGTGGAATATGATGAAGAAGAGGCTTTTAGGGAAATTAATAGGGAACTGGAACAGTTTGAGCACAAACCAAAGCCTAATCTTAGTGAAACTGAGACAATCAATTTGGGAAGTTCCGAGGATGTTAAGGAAATAAAAATAAGTTTACATATCAATCAGGAAATTAGAGAGACAATAATACAACTTTTGTTTGAGTACAAAGATGTATTTGCTTGGTCTTATGATGACATGCCAGGTTTGAGTGTTGATTTAGTGGTTCATAAGCTGCCTGTTTATCCTGATTGTCCACCCGTCCAACAGAAAAGAAGGAAATTCAAACCGGACGTGAGTGAAAAAATCAAGGAAGAAATAATGAAACAATTGAATGCAAAGGTGATCCAAGTTATTCGTTACACTACTTGGTTGGCAAATGTTGTTCATGTGCCTAAAAAGGATGGAAAGACAAGAGTTTGTGTTGACTATCGGGATTTGAACAAGGCTAGTCCAAAAGACAACTTTCCATTGCCAAATATCCACATCTTAGTCGATAATTGTGCAAAACACGAAATGCAATCTTTTGTGGACTGTTATGCGGGGTATCATCAAATCTTGATGGATGAAGAGGATGCTGAGAAAACTGCTTTCACCACTCCATGGGGAACTTATTGCTACAGAGTCATGCCATTTGGTCTTAAAAATGCTGGGGCGACTTACATGAGGGCTATGACCACCATGTTCCATGATATGATGCATAAAGAAATTGAAGTATACGTCGACGACGTAATCATCAAGTCTAAAACACAAGTTGATCATGTGCAAGATCTGAGAAAATTCTTGGAAAGAGTGCGAAGATATGACCTCAAGCTTAATCCAGCAAAATGTGCATTCGGAGTTCCATTTGGAAAACTTCTGGGTTTTATTGTCAGTAGAAGGGGAATCGAATTGGATCCCTCCAAAATAAAAGCCATTCGAGATCTGCCATCCCCGAAAAATAAAACCGAAGTTATGAGTCTACTTGGGAGGTTGAACTACATCAGCAGGTTTATTGCTCAACTCACAACCACATGTGAGCCCATTTTCAAACTTTTGAAGAAGGATGCTGCTGTCAAGTGGACAGAAGATTGTCAACGAGCTTTTGAAAAAATCAAGGAGTATTTGTCCAACCCTCCTGTGTTGGTACCGCCTGAACCTGACAGGCCTCTCTTTCTATATCTTTCAGTAACAGATAATTCCTTTGGGTGTATTCTCGGTCAACATGATGCTACAGGAAGGAAGGAGCAGGCTATCTACTACTTGAGCAAGAAATTCACTAGTTATGAGGTCAAGTACACCCTTTTGGAAAGGACGTGTTGCGCCCTAACTTGGGTAGCTCAAAAGTTAAGGCATTACTTATTGTCCTACACAACTTACCTCATATCAAGAATGGATCCTTTAAAGTACATCTTTCAGAAGCCAATGCCAACTGGCAGACTCGCGAAATGGCAAATTTTGCTCACTGAATTTGACATTATATATGTCACTCGCACAGCAATGAAAGCCCAAGCTTTGGCAGACCACTTGGCAGAGAACCCAGTCAATGGGGATTACGAACCATTGGATACATATTTTCCAGATGAAGAGATTAACTCAATTGAGGAAGTAGGTTCAAATGGAAATCAAGCTTGGCAATTGTACTTTGATGGAGCAACCAACACCAAAGGCACAGGGATTGGGGCAATTTTAATATCGCCCACAGGGAAACATTACCCTGCAACAGCTCGACTTCGCTTCTTTTGTACAAATAACACCACTGAGTATGAAGCTTGCATCATGGGTCTAAATATGGCAATAGATTTGGGTGTGCAAGAATTAATTGTGTTGGGAGATTCTGATTTGCTTATCCGACAAGCTCAAGGCGAATGGAAAACTCGAGACCTCAAGCTCCTTCCATATAGACAATGTGTGGAAGATCTTAGCAAAAGGTTCAGGTACATCGAGTTTAGATACATTCCCAGGTTTCATAATGATTTGGCCGATGCCCTGGCTACTTTGGCATCAATGCTTCCCTATCCTGGAAACACTTACATCACCCCATTAGAGATTCAAGTTCGGGACCAACATGGCTATTGTAATACAGTGGAAGCAGAACCTGATGGTGAGCCTTGGTACACAGACATCAAGAATTTTTTGAAGACAGGGAGATGCCCCGAATATGCCAACAAAAGCCAAAAAAGAACTATTAGACGTCTGGCTAATGGTTTCTTTTTGAGCGGGGATGTTTTGTATAAACGAACTCCGGATTTGAATTTATTGAGATGTTTGGATGCTGAAGAAGCCGAGAAAATTATGAATGAAGTGCATGCTGGGGTATGTGGACCACACATGAACGGATATGTCCTTGCAAAAAAGATACTCCGGGCGGGGTATTATTGGCTTACCATGGAAAGAGATTGCTTTCACTTTGTGAAAAAATGTCATCAATGTCAAATCCATGGAGATCTCATTCATTCACCTCATTCAGAGTTGCACCCCATGGCTGCTCCTTGGCCCTTTGTTGCATGGGGAATGGATGTAATCGGACCAATTGAGCCCAAAGCCTCTAATGGACATCGATTCATTTTGGTTGCAATTGATTATTTCACCAAATGGGTGGAGGCGATAACTTTCAAAGCAGTCACTAAGAAGGCGGTTGTGGATTTTGTTCATTCAAACATTATTTGTCGATTTGGTATCCCAAGAGCTATCATCACAGATAATGCCGCAAACCTCAATAGTAATCTGATGAAGGAGGTATGCGAGCAGTTCAAAATTGTGCACCACAATTCTACTCCATACCGACCGAAAGCCAATGGAGCTGTGGAGGCAGCCAACAAGAATATTAAAAAGATTCTCAGAAGGATGGTTCAAGGCACTAGACAATGGCATGAGAAACTGCCTTTTGCACTTTTAGGATATCGCACAACAGTGCGTACCTCGATTGGTGCAACTCCTTATTTGCTAGTGTATGGAACTGAGGCTGTGATTCCAGCAGAAGTTGAAATTCCATCTCTTCGAATTATTGTTGAGGCTGAAATTGAAGATACCGAATGGGTCAAAACCCGACTAGAGCAACTCGCATTAATAGACGAGAAACGATTGACGGCTGTCTGTTTTGGTCAACTTTATCAGCAAAGGATGGCTCGTGCATACAACAAAAAGGTGCACCCAAGACACTTTGAAGTAGGTCAACTGGTCTTAAAGCGCGTTCTCCCGCACCAAGAAGAAGCCAAGGGAAAGTTTTCCCAAAATTGGCAAGGTCCATATCTTGTCAAGGAAGTATTGTCCAAAGGAGCCCTACACCTTACTGATGTGGAAGGAAAAACCACGGGCATAATTGTTAATGCAGATTCAGTCAAAAGATACTACATCTAATGCATTCTAAGGTTCTGCGACATGTTTGGGATTGAAAGAACAGAGGCACCTCCGTAAAAAAAAAAAAAAACAAAAACCAAAAAACAAAAACAAAAAAAAAAAAAGCATCTCTCATTGAAAAAAATCTGAACTACGTTTGACCTGATTCCAAAAGGAGGCAACCCTTTAGGGGTTCGGTCATATCAAAAAAAAAAATCAGTTTTCCAGTATTTACAGAAACTGGGGCATTTTTAGTTTTTTTTTTATATAGAATAAGGTCAGATCATAATTCTATTTATACTGGCAATCGAATTTTTGGTCAAAACTGAAAATGATATTAATCATCATCAAAAATAAAAAAAAAAAAAAAAAAAGAGGAGAAGAGAGTGTCTTATCGGTGAAAACCTTCATAGGCATCATAAGACGAAATAAAATCTTATAGGTGAAAATCCTACGGGCACCTTAAGATAAAGGGAGAAAACATCATGAATGAAATCTGCAAAGATGATCATTTCTCGACACCTCTGTATAAAGGGTACATAGATCAATTGAAGATGACTCAGATTTTGAAAAAAAAAAAATGGATCAGGGGGCAAGTCCAAGTGCATGTCATGGTTCAATCAAAGTCGACATATGCCTCCAGATAAGTTCTCTTTCTCATTTTAAAGGAATATCCTTCATTAAGTTTATAGTTTTCTTGATCCAATCTTTCCTACCCTTAAGTTTGATATTTTTTTTATTAGTTTTTCTCCCTTCTCCTTTTGGTATAATCTCTTGACAAAATAAAGTAAAGAGTGCAAAGCTTACTATGGGTTCCCAAAAGTAAAGCTGAGTATTTGAGTTGACAAGCCATGGACCAAGGACTAAAATACCTCAGATCTTCACTCAAAATTCATGAAGGTCATCATTCTTTGGGACATCACTCGCACCATGATATTTGGTAGTACCAAAAGATCAAGGCCCCTGTTTAACAAAGAGGGAGCTTCAAAGGTTGCTTAAGCATGGAGTTGTAGTAGAGTTGGAGAAATTGATCGTGAGTATGGTCAAGTCGTTGGAGAACCAAGGCCACAAACCAACCACCATTTTAAACTAACAATTTTCTCTTTCATTTGCTCAACACAGGAAGAAAAAATGTCGGGTTACAAGTCAGAAGGAAACATCGCAAAAAGGAAGATCTCCAAAGTCTTCAAATGTTTAGTGTTTCATCTCATTCTACTCGCATTTTGTCTATCAATGCGAGAATTTCGTGCCATACGCACCAATTTGAATTCCGTGCAACAAGCACACGTCCTTTATTCATGGGCAATACGCACCATCCTTTGTTCATGTGCAATACGCACCTGTCTAAATTTCGTGCAATACGCACCAATATCAATTTCGTGCAACAAGCACACATTCCTTATTCATGGGCAATACGCACCATCTTTTGTTCATGTGCAATACGCACCTGTCTGAATTTCGTGCAATACGCACCAATCTGAATTCCGTGCAACAAGCACACATCCTTTATTCATGGGCAATACGCACCATCCTCTGCTCAGGTGAAATACGCACCTGTCTGAATTTCGTGCAATACGCACCTGTCTGAATTTCGTGCAATACGCACCAATCTGAATTTCGTGCAACAAGCACACATCCTTTATTCATGGTCAATACGCACCATATTCATGTCTGGAGCAATACGCACCAACATTCATAGGTTATACACACCCTATTCACATTTTGGGGATACATCCAATCTTAGGACAATGCGTCTTATTTGGAACTCTCAGGGCAGCACGCTTCACTTAACATATTCATTCTAGGGTCATTCTTTCTAGTTCAAGATTCTCATATGTTTTCTTCTTTCCTTAAGAAAACATATTCCTCATGGGTTCTTCATTTTGTGATCTTGAGTTTTTGAGTTTCAACAACCCACTCAAGTTAAAACATGCACTTAAGAATGATCCACCAGCCGCCAAGATAGCATGAAGACCGATCTCAAAGATAATGCACAAAGCAAGTGAAAGACCTAGACAAGATCCTAATAAGATACATCAATTAGGGATCTTGTAACATTTATAATGTAGAGAGACATAGTTCTCTAACTTTTTCTTTGTAACTATAGGCAGTAGATGATGACAAGCAATATGAAGCAATCTTTTGGCCGTCTTTTAGGATAGTTTCGACTATCAAAGTTTCTCGAACTACACTGATCTGATTTCCTTTTAATCAAGGATATGTAGGCAACCTCTGAAGCAAGGTTCGGTCATCTTTTTCAAAATGGCTTCATCGGAGTTTGAAACAGTCAAAAATTAGCCACTTCGTTCACTTTCTTTGCTTGAAAACTCTCCATGTTTCCAAACAAAGAGGGGCATGCTGTGAACACCTAATTTTTGACGTGTTTATAGTATTTTAGTAAGAATTTTTTTTTAATTTGAATTTTTGGTATTTGTATTTGTTAGTTTATTGGCTCAAATGACCCAATTTTGTTTAAATTGGGCTGATTTAAATCAATTCTGATGGCCCAATTGATCTTGACCCGGTCCATAGAAATGGTCAAGATTGAATCTCAACCATTCATGATATTTTGATCCAAGGGCTGTTATTGGACCCAAACAAAAATACAAAACTCTAAAAAATTAGCATTTTCCTTTATTTTTATTTTAGATTTTTTGTCCCCTTCTTCTTCCCCTTACCGCCACCACGCCACGGCCATCACCGCTACTCACTACGCCGCCGGCCGGCCACCCCTTTTTTGGCCGGAATTTTTTTTTTAAAATTTACCATCTTTTCCTTTCATCCTCCTCTACCTAAATCTACAAACCTTTCATCCATATCTATAGCCAAACTCCGTAGATCTAAGAAAAACCAAATATAAATTTTTACTCTTTCCTTAGATTTATAAAGTTCCGGTCATCCCCATCCCGAACCCTTTACATAAACGTGTAGAGCTCTTCAAGGGCTATCATTTGATATAAATTTTAAGTTCAAAATCCATCAAAAAAATTTCCGGCAAAGTTTTCCGGCGACCTTCATTTACCCGGAAGTTATGTCAATCTTTCCCCCCTCTCAATCTTTACCCATATTCATCATTATCTTTTTTGGTTTGACCATATAAGTCGTTTGATGTCGGATTATGTTATTAATGTTCTTTAAGTTCATCATGTTGATGAGTTGCTTGAAGCATTATTATTTTGTTTTTATTTCGATTTTTCTGTTTATTATTTATTTATTTTGACTTTTTTTTTTTGCATTGTTTTGTTGTGTTTGATCTTTAAAATTGTTTAGATGTTTAGATTTTGTGTTAGTGGGTCAATTTGTTGGGTCTTGATGAAATGGGTCAACATTTGGGCCTATTTTAAATTTTTCAGATGGCCCATTAACTATTATTCAAACAATGAATAAAAGAAATGGGCCATCTAAATGACATTGGGCCTATTATTTTCTGATGACCCATATAACTATATTCAATTAATGAATAAAGTAAATGGGTCATCTAAAAGGGCAAAAGAATTATGCAATTAATCTGATTTTTTCTTAAAACGAAAAATTAAAAAAAAAAGAAAAAGAATTTCATTGGCCATTTTGGGTGGCACCTTGGGAAAACAAAGAGTCCAATGCATGCATTGGCTCTTAAGTTTTCAAGAAAGGTGGATGTTAATGTTATTCACCTATTTAAACCCCCTTGGGGAAGAAAGAAAAAAAAAGATATAGAAAGAAAATTGCAAAAAATACTTACTTAAAAAATTTCTTCCTCTTAAAGAAAAAAAGAAGATATCTCTATTTGGTTGTCTTGGGAATTCAAAATTTGCTCCTATATTTGCTTGTCATCAACTCTAGGTATTTCTTTTTTACATTTCAATGTAATCTTTATGTTGTTGTTATGTTTTGGTTTTTTCTTTGAAAAATTGTTGATATTTTTTGCGAGCTTATTATAATTCTTGTATGATTGTGTTTATCCTTATGTTACTTTGTTTGTATATTTCTATTAGTTTATTATTCTATAGTGTTTTTCATATGGTTATGTTTATTATGATGTACATATATGTTATTAATCATTTTTAGCTTAAATTTTAGCTTTAGTAAGTAAAAAAGAAAAATATATAAAATAAAATAAAAATAAGTAATTAAAGTATAACAATTGCAAATCTTTTAGTTTTTCGGTAACTTTCTTTTTTAAGGAATGAACTTAAGAAAAAATATTAAAAAAAAAACAAAACGTAAAACTAGTTATTTTTGCAAAAGGGTTTAATCTGGTTATTTCTGCAAAAAAAAATGTAAATCTGGTTATTTCTGCAAAAAATATAAAATCTGGTTATTTCTGCAAAAAATATAAAATCTGGTTATTTCTGCAAAAAATATAAATCTGGTTATTTCTGCAAAAAATGTAAATCTGGTTATTTCTGCAAAAATATAAAATCTGGTTATTTCTGCAAAAATATAAAATCTGGTTATTTCTGCAAAAAATGTAAATCTGGTTATTTCTGCAAAAAATAAAATCTGGTTATTGTTTTTTTAAAAAAAAATAAAAATATGTTTTTGTTTTTTTTAAAAAAAAAATAAAATAATTTTTGAATTGATTGTTAAAGTAAAAATACAAACTTGACTAACTTGACTTAATAATTCAACAATTAAAAATTTGTTATTTTGCAATATTCTATCAAATAAGTCAAGGTAGTCATTTATATATATAATTTTTTTTACCAAATTGGTTATTTCTTTTTATCAATATATATATATATATATATATATATATATATATATATATAAATTAAACTAGTATATCATTAGTTTAAAAGAGTGTTCAATTGTAATTTTGTAATTTTTTCTTTTGTTCTCATTGTCTAGTAGTAAGTTTTTTTTTCTCTTTTGCTAAAACCATAAATAAATGCTAGAAATTTTTTATGATAAATAAATAAAAACTAATCATTTCTTGGTTTATATGTTGCACCATTTTCTTTTATCCATTCATGACATTTTTTTTCCGAGTAATTAATTATTATTTTTTTTTAAAAAAAAAAAAAAATTTAAAACTTTTAATACCATCATGTGTTCGGTTACGATCCTTGGTGTGTATTCTTTTTCTAAAAGAAAGGTCTTGTGTGCGGTTACGCTCTTAGGCCAATCATTTTTTTTTTAAAAAATAGTAATTAATTTTTTCCCCCTTTTATCCAAATTAAATAAATAAATTATTTTAGCCAAATATAAGTTAATAAAGCGACCGTGCTAGAACCACGGGACTCGGGGGGTTCCTCATACCTTCCCTCCGGTCAACAGAATTCCTTACCCAATCTTTGTTTTTCGTAGACCCAAAAAAAAAAAAGTTTTTTTTTTATTTTTATTTTTAATTAAGAACTTTATGGTGACTTGAAACACCTAAAAAAACTCGATTTCAAGTGGCGACTCTAAAAAAAATAAATAAATAATAAATAAATAATAAAAAAAACCCGTCATATCCTCAACAATTAAAACATAAATAAAAGAGGTGTGACAAGCGGTGCTCAACTTCATCTTAGTATTCAACCATTTTTGGAATGATCTCCAAAACCTAATTGTGAATTGTGCACCCCAATCTAATATGATGGATAACAGAATACCATTGCGACACACAATCTCATCAATGAATATCCTTGCATAATCTTCCGCTAAATAAGTAGACTTTAAGGGGATAAAGCGAGCGAACTCAGTAAAGTTATCCACAACAACCCATATGGAATCATAGGACTTTTGAGTACAAGGTAAACCGACTACAAACTCCATATTGATGTCTTCCAACTTCTAAGTAGGAATTTGGATCTCTTGTAGTAAGGCACCCGGCTTTTGATGTTCGGCCTTTACTTGTTGGAAATTTTGACACTTAGCGACAAACTCCGCTATGTCCCTCTTTAAACTTTCCCAGAAATATATTTCTCTTAGGTCATGGTAAATTTTTGTTGAACCCAGATGAATTAAGTAGGGCTTCTAGGATCCTGTCACTCAACCCATCTACATCGTGAACACATAATCTCCCTTGGTACCTTAACGCACCATCCCCCCTAATGCGAATGACTCATTTAACTTGCCGAGAATCGATTCATTCAACTCCATTAATGGATCATCAAGGTGTTGTTTTGACTTCATATTAACCAGTAGAGATGACTCCGAGTTATGATGGACTATAGCACGCCCATTCAGAGAACCTTCCAACCTCACCCCCAACCTAGCCAACCTATGAACTTCCTTTGCTAGATCCTTCTTGGCATCGCCAATAGGGGATACACTATGCGTAGTCATACGACTTAGGGCATCCACAACCACGTTAGCCTTGTCGGGGTGATAGAGGACACTCATATCATAATCTTTTAACAATTCTAACCACCTTCTTTGTCGGAGATTCAACTCCTTTTGGGTAAACAGATATTGGAGATCTTATGGTCGGTAAAGACATCAACATGAACCCCATACAAGTAATGCCTCCATATTTTTAAAGCAAACACCCCGGCTGCTAATTCAAGGTCATGAGTGGGATAGTTTTTCTCATGTGCCTTAAGTTGCCTATAATCAAAGGATATCACTTCCCATGTTGCATAAACACACATTCTCAACCCACATGGGATGTATCACAATACACAGCAAACCCCTCCATAACCTCCGACAAGGTCAACATCGGAGCAGAAGTAAGCCTTTCTTTCAATAATTCGAAGTTTTTATCACATGCCTCTGACAACTGAAACTTCTTACTCTTTTGGCTCAAAGTAGTCAAGGGAGATAAAATGGACCAAAATCCATCCACGAACCTCCGATGATAACCCGCTAGACCCAAAAAAAAATCCTAATGTCGGTTTGAGTCAATGATCTAGGCCAATTTTTCACCGCCTCCGTTTTCCTTGTGTCTACCTCAATTATCTCATCATGTGCCCAAGAAATGCCACCGACCTCAACAAAAACTCACACTTGCTATATTTGGTAAACAATTGATGAGCCTTAAGGGGTTGCAATACTACCCTAAAGTGACCCACATGATAACTCTCATTCTTCGAATATACTAAGATATCGTCAATGAAGACAATGACGAATGACTAGGTAATTTTTAAGCACCCTATTCATTAGGTCCATGAACGCCGTCGGAGCATTATTGAGATCG